>OY744515.1:4048803-4113803 GCA_963556195.1 Sepiola atlantica
CGGGATAATGTACGGTTGTTTTAGAACTTAGAATGGAGTATCTAGCTACCGTTGTTTCGGCCGTTACCTTGCCTTTTTCCGTAGGGGCGTCTATCTATGGTTAGGTTTTTGAGATGATATGTTTGTGTTATGTTCGCTACAAATTTGACACTTTTAAGTTCGAAAATGAAAACACCTCACATCCTACCAATCTTCTTCTATATAAAATTGAATGTATGTATGTGTATGTGTGTGCGTGTGTGTGCCCTATAGAAAAAATGTTAGAGAAATTAGATACAATATAAAAGTGTATTATTATGTAAAATTCACAGAGTAAGAAGATGGGAGTATTCCCGAATCAATAAACCCAGTCATTAGCGGTCCCAGGGGCATATTTTATTAGGGGTGCCTTTTCAGTTATTTTTCATTATATTTTATAGTAATTTAAAATTGCTGAGTCATATTGTAATTTAATTACGTAATACTTTGAAATAACTTTAAATTTTATTAACGTTTCTTAGCGTCAATTCTATTTACATGGGGGGGGGGGGTAAAAAAACTACGCCAAGGTTCGCCACTAGCCGCCAGTGCCCGTCACTCTGTACGTACACAAATACATGTACATTTTATAATATCTTATATAAGAAAAGTATTCAGTGTTGTCCTGCAAATAATACCTTAAGTTCATAAAACAATTCATGATTTTTAATAAAATGTATTTGTTTGAGGATAGCTAAGGAAGAGCGATAACTCACGTTTAAAAACACAATTTACGTTTTTAAAACTAGCTTAAAGAATATACATAACATATAAAAGTGTATTCTTATGTAAAATTCACAGAGTATTATGATGAGAGTATTCCCGAATATATAAATCCACGCCTTAGGGGTTCATGGGGCATTCAGTGCTGTCCTGTAAATAATACCTCAAGTACATAAAAAAATGTATGGTTTTTAACGAAATGTATTTGTTCGGGTATAGCTAAGAAAGAATGATAACTCACATTGAAAAACATAATTTAGGTTTGTTTAAAAAAGGTTAGAGAATAGAGATAACCTATAAGAGTGCATTCTGATGTAAAATTCACAGCGTGAAATGATGAGAGTATTGCCGAATCTCTACACCCACCCCTTAGGGGTCTATGCAGCAGATTTTATTAGGGGGAGTCGTTTTCAGTTATTTTTAATTCTATTTTATAGTAATTTGAAATTGCTGAGTCATATTTTGCTTTAATTACGTAATACTTTGAGATAACTTTTGATTTTATTTAACGTTTGTAAGCGTAACTTCTATATACATTGAGGGGGTAAGAAACTATGCGAAGGTCCGCCACTTGCCGCCACTGCCCGCCACTCTGTACATACACAAATACATTTCATAATCTCTTATATAAGAACAGTATTCGGCGTTGTCCGGCAAATTATACCTGAAGTACATAAAACAATTCATGGTTTTTAGTGAAATTTACTTGTTAGAGGATGACTAAGGAAGAACGATAACTCACGTTTAAAAACACAATTTAGGTGTGTTTAAAGAAGGTTAGAGAATATACGTAACACATAAAAGTGCATTCTTATGTAGAATTCACAGAGTAAGGTTATGGGAGTATTCCTGAATCTATAAACCAACCCCTTAGGGATCCATGCGGCAAATTTCATCGGGGGGGGGGACTGTTTTTAGTTATTTTTCATTATATTTTATAGTAATTGGAAAATCCTGAGTCATATTTTAATTTAATTACCTAATAATTTAAAATAACTTTTAATTTCATTTAACGTTTCTTAGCGCCAGAAACGCGCCTCTAAATTTTTAGCTAATCAAACTATTGCTACTATTTTACGAAAGAAAATTATAGGAAATTACAACATGGCCGCCAGCGATTAAGTAATTGCATTCAAGTTCGATTTTAAAGTCTTGAAAAAATAAAATATAATTTTATTTCGGGATCAAAAATACAATGTAAGAATAATTAATATCTTTCATCCGAAATATTTGTTTGTTTACATAACATATTTCTTTAAGAAAATCCACAGTTACATAAAATACATATTTAGTAAAGAGAATTTACGTGAATTACATTATTATTAGTTTTCAACACATTTAAACAAGAGAATAATCATATGGTAAAAAAGGAAATAGAGGGGTGAAAGAAGGAGGGAAATAATGAGGACCAGGAAAAGAGAGACGGCTAGAGAAAGAACAGAGATTGAAGTATTTATATGAAGATGTTACACACACTTTTTAATTTCTACTACTTTGTTTTTTATCGCCCCGGGCAACGGCGGGTAGCCCTGCTAGTAATTGATAAAGTCACAAAACATTAACGGTATATGTTCGATGATCATCTTTTAATAGAGACAACTCTGATCAAGCGCTGTTAATCTTCACTACGATCTCCAGACTGGACCTAACACTTGATCATGTGGTCTTCCTGGTGTACTTCGATAGATGCCTGGGCATCAATATGGACCTGCGAATTAGCTTGTCATTGCCGTTACAAGCAGTACGTTTTGTGTCTTTCGCAACCGTGACTTACACACAACAGTTCATTTGATTGCAATCAGGCATGGTTATTATACAGTCGAGGCGTCATGTTTACTACAGGTTAACGCTGTTGTCCTGCGCATTGTCAAAGTCGTTTTTAAAGAAAACAGATCATCTCCGACTCCACTGGGTCGTTGACTCTGTGAACCAGTATTGAGCCTTTCATATGGCAGTTTTGCCGAACCTCGGGGGTAAGTAGTTAGTCGTTTTAGGTCTTGTTTGAAGAATAGCGATAATCCACCTTCAGCGTTCTCATCATATTACAACATGCTGACGCACACTACTCACGGACAAGGCATATACACATAAGGAAAAAAGAAGTACAAGGCTCAGACAGAAAACAAAAAAATAGATCAGATCAAACAAAATAATGATTGGTATAACCATCAATTTATATCTATTTGTGATTTGAATGAAAATCAAAGTCAATGGCGAATGCTTTAAGAAAGAACCATGCGAAACGCACGCGGTGCGTAGAGTTCACGATTTAAACCTACAGGATTAAACTGCCAATTTTGGGGAAATATGAGCACGAATTGTAGTCCGGGTTTTCCTGCAACAACTGTCACTTTCTTTATAAGAGAACTGAAGATAACCACCATAATAAATAAAGGCTTTCGTAACTTCAACGTTATAAATATATATATATATATATATATATATATATATATATGTTTCGGAATTTTTTAGATAAGGGTTGATAATTTGTAGAATTTTGTATATTCGACTACTGTTCTAATCTAGGGTGTTTTTTATCAAAACGTTTCGGCCGATGAATTTTCGGGCGTTCTTCAGGTGTAACTGATCGAAATCGGGAATCGCATAGACCCGTGTCGCAATGGATATAGTACTAAGTAAAATAAATTTCTAAGTGACAGTCATCTGAAGGTTGAAGGTTCAATCGTCAGTGCGGGCGATATGAATAATTGCAAATTACTAAATACTTGACATGTGGAATGAAAGCATGCTACCCCCGTGGATTTAATAAATAGTTCCGTTCGAAATTCCGTCCAGATTTCCGAGTTCGACATAAACATTCCCGAGTTCGACAAGGTACGCCTTAAGAAGATTGGATGGTTACATCAGCCGTAAAGTTGTGATAAACACACACCATGAGCACAGTAGTGATTATATATCAAATTCGTTCTCTCTCTCTCTCTCTCTCTCTTTCTCTCTCTCTCTCTCTCTCTCTCTCTCTCTAGATATATATATATATATATATATATATATTTAAAGAAATATTTTGTGGTACAGAATTGTATCAAGGTTTATAATAGGATGAACGGAGTCATAGTGATGATGACAATGATGACAACAGAAGCTGAAAAGAGCCGGATGTCTCTCTTCAGTAATCCAATTAAGCAGCTCAAATATGTTCTATGGTTTGTTCATTCGGAAAATATATTCATCTATTTAAGAAGAAATATTTTTATTTCATAGAACTTTATTTCTGTCTTTTGTTGTTGTGTTTAGAGAAACATACCCAATGATTACTATTCATATAGAACCCGAACCACTCAATCAAAATAAATATGTTAGTGTATGTTACCGACATTTGAATGATATGTTCTTTGTAATCTAAGAACCGATTAAAGTGTAAAAAAATACAACTTCAGAATTATACTGAAAATATCTACACCGGAAAAACAAAACATAACAAATAAGAAAACGTAAAAAAAAACATTAACCGAAAAATAGTTGGCGTACTGCTTCAATTAATAAAAAATGTAAATTGTCAATACGATATAAACTACACATGCATAGCAATTATTATGAAATGAACAAATATACGTCAACATTGTTAAAGAGCTACTTAAATAGATAGAGGGATGGGACACGAAAGAGAGGGAGAGGATGGAGGAATGCGTCAAAGGTGGACGTTTACTTTGATAATAGAGAATATATATATATATATATATATATATGTATATATATATATACAGCCAGCAAATATCGTAATTCGTGCTTCCTATATCTGATTAACTCCACACAAGGCAGCATCTTAATATATCAGCTAAAGTCAGTCTAGAAATGGACTTAGCCTTAGCTGAGATCAGTGTCGCCTTGTAACATTATACTGCTCGGCGTTCGAATACTCTTCGGTATTAATGTCCTGGGAGGACCGGTGCGAAAAGCGCTTATCGGCATTATTGTCATATAGTACACTTAACCAGTAGACTTGGTCCCTATCTACACGGAATGCGTACTTGCGTACACATACGCACATACACTTGAATATATATATATATATATATATATATATATATATATATATATATGTATATTAATGTGTGTGTGTTTGTGTGGGTGTCACTGTGTGTGGGGGTGTGCCGTTACTCTTGGAGCGTGTATACAAGAGATACGTTTGAGCATACTCACGTTTATAGCAGAAATTATACTTTCTATTTTGCGTAAAGCTATACTATTTAATAAAGAATATAAATCTCTTCGCTTCACACATACCGTAAAGATAATATAAACAAGAAATTCGTACCTACTGTCATATATATATATATATATATATATATATATATATATATATATATATATATATATATATATAAATAAAACCCCTTCCTCGGCAATAATACGGATCCATCTGCTCACTTCAATATTCATTCACGGACATTTAATGAGTATCTAAATGATGAGAATTCAAGGAATCATCAAACAAATACTAACCTTTAAACACCGACGATGAAAGACAAAATGAACGTTTTGCTAAAACACTGGAACTACTAAAGAGTAATCGAGAAAATGTCGACAGTGTTAATTTCTCCCATACAACTATCTTTAATAGTATGGACACATTTAATTATGTGCCGGAGGAAGGAAAGACTTTTGAAGCATACTATACAAGATACGAGGATGTCTTTCAACTGGACTGCAAAAATTGGCCAAATAGCCAGAAAGTGAGCCTCTTACTCAGGAAATTGGGTACATCAGAACACAGCAAATTAATAGATTACATATTACCTAAAAAAACTGCGGAATTAGAGTTCATGGAAGCTGTGAAATTACTAAAAGAATTATTTAATCCAAATATATCTCTTTTTCATAAAAGATGGCTGTGCATGAATCTAAGAAAGATGGACAACCAAAATTATTTGACATACGCATCAGTTGTCAATAAAAACTGCGATAATTTTAAGCTTGCGGAACTAACGGTAGAAGATTTTAAATGTCTAATCTTCGCACAAGGGTTAATTTCCACGAAAAATGCAGAAATACGCAGACGAGTGTTGTCTAAGCTGGAATCTGAGCAAGATTTAACCCTCCAGAAACTAGCAGAGGACTGTGAAAGGGCCATTACACTAAAAAAGGATTCAAAAAATATAGAAGAATCCGGAGTGGCATATGTAAGAAAAGTTAGAAAACCATACACACCAACCAAGAACTTTACAAAGAAAAGCAATCGAAATGGAACGGGATATTACAATCCTAATAACCATAAATATAGGACAGAATATAACAAGCCTCTTCCTAGATATAACTGTAAGAGATGTGCAGAAAAGCATTGGGAATCAGATTGTCCTTATAAGAAGAAAAAATGCTACATTTGTAAAAATGTGGGACACAAAAGCGATTGCTGCAGATATAAAGATTACACCAGAAAGAGAGTACAGCAAACAAAATCAAATACAAAATAAGACAAAGTTCGGCGAAAATACGTAAAAGTGGCAATATTTAAAACACCAATAAAGTTACAACTCGACTCCAGCTCCGAAATTTCTATTATAAACCTGAATACATGGAAAAAGTTGGGTAAAAAAACAACCATGATGAAAACGAGTAAATCAGCCCGGACGGTAACTGGTGGGGGTATAAAATTTGAAGGAGAAGTTGTCCTTCCGATAAAATTAAAAGGGATGACGAAGAAATTAAAAATATTCGTACTGAAAAATAGTGAAAATCTGTTTGGAATAGATTTAATTGAGAAATTTGGACTATGGGATAAGCCAATCAATACATTCTGTAAAAAAATAGAATGTTCTTCTCCAACAACAGTAAATATAAAAGACGATTTAAAAGAATTATTTCCTGAAGCATTCACGACTAACTTAGGTCGCTGTAATAAATTCAAGGCCTCGTTTGAACTTAAAGAAAACGCCAGCCCAATTTTTAGAAAAAAGCGAAACGTTCCGTTCGCTGAGTTGGAAAAGATTAATAAAGAATTAGATAGATTGGAACAGACAGGAATTCTATCAAAAATAGAACACAGCGAGTGGGCAGCCCCCACCGTATACGTAAAGAAAAAGAATGACGAAGTTAGAGTGTGCGCAGATTTTTCGACCGGGGTCAACTCCCTATTAAAAGATCACCATTACCCTCTACCAAGCCCAGAATAAATATTCACGAAGTTAAATGGTGGTAATATCTTCTCTAAGATAGACTTGACCGACGCATATTTGCAAATACCGGTCGAGGAAAATTGCTCAAAAATACTATGCATCAATACGCATAAGGGATTATACAAATACAACCGATTGCCCTTTGGCATCAAAGTAGCGCCTGCCATTTTTCAGCAAGCGATGGACACCATGCTAAGTGGTATTGAGTGCGCATGTGCATACCTGGACGACATTGTTGTCAGGAGCAAATCCCTACAAGAACATAAGGAACATTTGAAACAAGTATTTACTCGAATACAAGAATTCGGCTTTAAAGTAAAAGTAAGTAAATGTGACTTTTGTATGAGCGAGATTAAGTATCTTGGACACATAATAAACAAACATGGACGACGTCCAGACCCAGACAGATCTGCGGCAATAAAAAATATGCCAGCACCTGATAACGTAACAACCTAGCAGAGTTTCTTAGGACTCGCACATTATTATCAATCTTTTATTGAAGGAATGCATAACTTGCGAGCCCCCTTAAATAATCTGCTTAAAAAGGATACACCTTGGAACTGGACGCAAGAATGTCAAACCGCTTTTGACAAAATAAAGAGCGCACTAACATCCGAATTATTCTGAACGCACTTTGACACAAAATTAAAAATAGTCGTCGCTAGTGACGCTAGTTCCTACGGCTTAGGAGCATGCATTGTACATATTATGCCGGATGGGTCTAGAAAACCAATAGCGCACGCTTCGAGAACGCTGATACCAGCCGAGAGGGCATATTCACAAATCGAAAAAGAAGCATTGAGCATAATCTTTTCCGTGACTAAATTTCACCGATATTTATATGGTAGACAATTCTTTCTTGAAACCGACCATAAACCGTTAGTCACGACCTATGGATCAAAAAAAGGATTGCCGGTATACACCGCAAATAGATTGCTGCGCTGGGGTACAATCTTACTTAATTACGATTTCCAGCTACAACATCTAGCATCAAAAAGATTTGCCATGCGGATGGACTGTCAATACTGATACCACAGAAACACAATCTGGAAGAATCAGTCATTGCAGCAATTCGGACAAATGTTGAAGTAAAAAATATGGTAGCAAACATCATTAAGGAACTACCCGTAACTTTGTCGGACATTAAAAGGGAAGCCGAGAAAGACGAATACATAAAGGACATAAAAGAGAAAATTATAACGGACACAAAGGTGCAGGAAGTTTTCTCCATATGTAACGATGTGTTACTGTACAGTGAGAGAGTGGTAATACCCAAAACATTGCAGAATAGGATGTTAAGAGATTTCCATACGGGACTTCCGGGGATAAATCGAATGAAGTCGTTAATGAGAAGCTACGTGTACTGGCGTAACATGGACACTGACATAGCAGCAACAATAAATAAATGTAAAGGATGCCAGTTAGCAGCAAAATCCCCACCTATAGTACACAAACCTTGGCCGAAAACCGACCAACCATGGTCGAGAATCCACATGGACTACGCTGGTCCAGTCGGAGAAAACTATTATTTAATTGTAGTGGATAGTTACACAAAATGGCCGGTGGTAATGCGTTGCAGGAATCCAACAACGAACAACTCAATAAGGTTCCTACACGAGTTGTTTGCAAGATTCGGTGTACCAGACACACTGGTCACTGACAACGGAACGCAGTTCACATCCGCAGAGTTTAAGGAATGTTATGACACGTTCCGAGTGAAGCACATCACGACTCCGCCGTATCATCCAAGGTCGAACGGCCTTGCGGAAAGGTTCGTGCACACGCTAAAACGAGCGTTAAAGAAATCCATTGGAACACCAACAGAAAAAGCTTTGCAACAATTCTTGCAAGTTTATAGGATCACACCACATCCTAGTACACCATCAAACATATCACCAGCTGATCTAATGTTTGCCAGAAAGGTAAAATCAGCGTTTGATAAACTGTTGCCAAGACAGGCAATTATCCGAAACACTACACACACGAGAAGAAAGAAATATAACTCGGGAGATCTAGTATATTTTATGTGCTACAAGAATAACACATCTTACTGGGAATGTGGAGTAGTGGATAAACGCATTGGTGATTGTACATACATGATTAAAGGTCCACAGAGTATACATAAAAGGCACCTAAATCAGATAAAAAAACGTCATATCCAAGATGATGATTATACGACAACAGTCGAAGAGGAGGAAACCATAGATATCATATACGAATCCTTTAATTTGGAACCGCCTCAATATACACCTGAACCCCGAACATCAGGTAGGAAAAGAAAATTTAATGAACCATTGATGGTAAAACCAAAAAGAAAAAGATATTGAAATCTGTGTGACTTCAAATTTTGGGAGGGGGGTGTTGTGGTGGCAACCACTCATTTGCATTTACGGATAACGTTACACTATAAATGGCAAGTCTAGGTTGGCCTTAGTGTGTGTTACCTAAATGCCACCGGAAGTGACGCCGAAGAGCGTACATGTCCTCCCACCAAGACTCTCTGACTCGACATCTTCATTTGTACATACTGTAACTATAACTTTTCTTTAATACACTTATTATTGCATTCTCCTTTTGCGTCTTCATTGTATTCCTCACTAATTATTGTTCAACCTTGCAACCACAACAGTAATCGAGGCAAAGTTAGCAACAATACCGGTTTTGAATATGGGACGAATATATATCCCCAAATTCGGGCACTTTAGATTTGAGCAAACATAAATATTCCCGGAGTCTAAAAGGATATTTTACCACTGACCGAGGACAGAAAACGTTTAGTATCAGAAGAGATAATACACTTTAATGTTAATTTCATTTTGAAAATAAAAACAAATAATCCGAAATAAAAAAGAAGGATTGGTAAGTAGAACAATATTAATAGGGGACATATAAAAACGCTTTTTTTTCAATAAATATTCAAGGCGGGCGATTTAATTTTAGTTTTAAATGGTTGCGATTGATTGGTGAAATCATTGATTGTGATTGGGACGAAAAATAGCGTGTAAAAGCGGACAATGACGGCCATGAAATTGTGATTCTAACTTTGCCGACTTGCAGACTGTAATGCAAAATCTAAAAAAGAATACAAATACAGTTTTTAAAAGTCCCGTAACTGAAAACCTATACAGACCAGTATACCTTTTGTTGCATTTTAATAGAGTCATATTATGTACATTTGTTTTGTTTTGTTGTAAACAGATAAAAAGGTACGTCGTCGCTATTTGGTACTGTCGGATTTTGTAAAAACATAACTCTTTTATTTGATATAGTAAGAACTGTTTCCTAGAGTGACCTGGGTGAAATAAAAAAAATTATAATTTAATTGAAATAAAAAGTAAATATCAGTGTCACAATTCTGAAAAATAAATCAGAAAATAACCCATTTCACTGTAAGTAAATAACGTGACTGAAATACGCTTTCCATATGTTTTGGCAAACTAAATCTTTCTAGACTGAAGAATTTTGCGGGGGGTTCCACACACTAAAAAGTGATCTATCATGTTTTATTAAATTTCAAAAGCGAAGAAAAGCGCTGGAAAAATTGTAACCTTCTTAAACAAGAAAAAAAGTACACTGGTAAAAGATAAACGAATATAAACTAAAAAAAAAGAAGTTCGGAAAAAATGTATGTATACTTGTAAATAACATAATTCTGCAAAACCAAGGTCATTTCTCTTCGTCGTTTATTTTCATCTATAATTTCGTGGCGATTATATTAATTAAATTTCAAAAGCAAGACAATACACACTTCGATATGCTGGGGATACAATCAGTGAAGGAGAACTTCTTCTAGACTGATGTATTTTTATCATGAAACATATTAGAGAAACATTTATAAAAAGAGTTATTTTACGAAAGGTAAAAAAGTTACTTACTTGTGAGGGCATAACTGAGATGTCGGCATTTTCAAGCGGCCAGGTGTCGGTTATTATTATACCGGTAAACACGAATAGTTATAGAAAGAAACAGTTATACAAAACGACCGAACGAAATAACTCAGGTATTTTTTTTTATTTTTTAGAACAAAACTATTAAGAAAGTCGTAAATAAATTATTTCGGTGATTTAACTAAATTGCCTCATATGAAGAAAGAATCCGGTGACTATGGGTGTGGTGAGAAGAGATAAGTGCTGTGTGGGAAAGAGGTTACCACTTTCGTTTTGAAAAGAAAAAATAGAATAAATATAGAAATAAGAAGAAATTAATTAATACTTTCGGAAACACAAATTAAGGCTTAAGCTAATTGGAGTGAAGAAACTTACAGCATGTGATACTTTTAATTCAAAACCAATAGTAGCCAAAGTGGCAGGAAACAACAACTTTAATTTATTATCAAGATATATATTCAAAACTTTTTATATAAATTATTATATCTGAAAGTCAAACGACGATAAACACGTAAAAATACGAAACGCGTTGTTCGTCCCTCATTAAACATTTTCAAAGGTGAATATGCGAAAATTTATTTTAAAAAAAAAATAGCCACATGAACACATGTAAAAGTTTAAACATTTTACTTTTGTTCATTTCTTTTTTTTCTATCTTTTAGTTCAATATTTTCTCCGCGTAATTAATGCCAAGTAAATATGTACACTGGAAATAGGCTTAAACATTTACTTTTTACGCTAAATAATATTTTCCGAAAAATAAACACTGTAGTTTTATAATAAAGTCTCCCAAACTTTCTTTTGAAGATATTCCGAATAATGTTTTTTTTAAATTTTTTCTCTATACATAAATACTTCTATTAATTAAATTTCAAAGTTTACTTAAACGTTGAATGCTCAATATTTCTCGGTACTTTTATATAGTTTGTTGATAAGGATATTAAAAACCTGTTTTTTCTGTAAGTTATGTTGTAAAGTGTATACATTTTGGTATATCTAGCTTTTGTATAGTAACTATTTCAGGAGAAAGAAACACCTATATAACAGTGTACACCAGGGAGGCCTATATAATATACCATGCACTGTTTCACTGAACAATCTTTACTTATCCCATGCAGAGTGATGTATTCGTTGAAGTCGTTTTACACTTTTGGGCGTACGGTGTCTATACATATATGCCACGGCGGGTATCTGTTTTGTAAATCGGGATTTCCACTAGTACTAAAAATCATAACAAGTGTGTTGATTTACTTGATACGCACGTTAGTAACGTAGTAATGAATAAAAGAGTGAAAGAGAGAATGTGTCAGTTGTTACATAGGAATGGCCATGGTCAAATGAAAGTGCATAGTAGGGAATTCGAGTTAGCACATTCTCGCCTTAAAAAAAGTGTCCATGCATTATAGTTTCTGTTTTTGTTTGTTTTTAAGTATGCTAAAAGCGGTAACACTAAAAACTGTAAATAAGTGCATTAACAACCTAAAAGATGAGAAACAATATATATATATATATATATACATATATATGTATATATATATATTATACGCATACTTTTAATGTTTGTCTTATTCATCTACCAAGTCCCAATAATATAACCCCAACATTATTAGTTTAATTTCGTTTAATGATAATCAGACTTGTGCTTCTCTTGTAATTTAAGGTCTAAAATGCTGATTCATTTCTTTTTTGAATTATGAGATAGCGATTTCTTCAATGAGCTGACAATGGCAGCCATTGGTGCAGAATGACGCACACTGGCGGACACTTATGGAGTGTGTCAATAAAAATGTAATATCTATAAATGCTGACGCATTTCATGATTTTCATTGTTAGTTAGCTATTTCTTTATAGTTAGCTATAATGAAAATGGCGGACAATAACGGACAATGGCAAGCACTGGAGGACAGTGGCGGACACTGGTAAGCAGTGTCCACTTACATGTAAGATTTAAAAAATGCTGACTCATTTAAAGAAATCGCCAACTCATAATTAGAGTTGGTGATTTCTTTATAGGGCTGTCAATGCCGGGGGCTGGTGGACAGTGGCGGCCACTAGCGGGTACTGGCGGGCAGTGTCAACTAAAATCTATAATCTAATAAATGCTGACTGAGTTCCTGTTTTAAATTATTAGTTGGCGATTTTTTTATTGGGCTGACAATGGCGGACACTGTCGGATACTGGCGGACACTGGCGGGCACGGGCAGGTACTGTGCACTAACATTTAAACTCTAAAAAATGTTGACTCATTTTCTGTTTGAAATTAGAATGTGGATATTTCTTTATTATCGTGACAGCGGCGGGAACTGGCGGATACTGGCGGGCAGTGGCGGACAGTGGTGGGCAGGGTCGACTAAAATGTAAAATCTAATAATGCTGACTCATTTCCTGTTTTGAAGTATTATTTGGCTGACAATGACATAAAGTGGCGGACAATGGCAGACACTGGCGCAAAGTATAAACCACTGGTGGGTACTGGGGGGCAATGTCTACTAAAATGTAAAATCAAGAAAATGCTGACTTAATTCCGGTTTTGAATTATGATTTGCCTATTTCTATATATGGCGGACACTGGCAGGCACTGGTGGGTACTGGTGGTCAATGTCAGGCAGTGCCCATTAAAATGTAAAATCTTGTAAATGCTGACTCATTTCGTGTTTTGAATTATGATGTTGTAATTTCTTATTTGGGTTGACAATGAGAGACACTGGCGTACAGTTTTCACTAAAATGTAAACTCTAAAAAATGCTGACTCATTTCGTGTTTTGAATTAGTAGCAGGCGATTTTTAATAATTTGATCAATGACGGACAGTTGCTGACAGGGGGGGGGGGGCACTTTCCCACTGAAATGTAAAATCTAATAAATGCTGACTCATTCCCTGTTTTGAAGTATGAGTTGTCTATGTCATTATAAGGCTTGAAATAACAGACAGTGGCGGGCAATGGTGGGCAATAGTGGACAATGGCGAACACTTGTGGTAACTAGCGGGCAATAGAGGACTATGCCAAGTAAAATGTCAAATCTAAAAAATAGTGACTCATTTCCTGTTTGAATTGTGGGTTGGCCATTTCTTTATTGAGCTGCCCATGGTAGACAGTGGCGGGCAGTGGTGGACATTGGTAAACATTCGTAGGCACTGGCTGACAGTGGCAGACAGAGGCGGGTAGTGTCTACTAAAATGTAAAATTTACAAAATGCTTACTCATTACCTGTTTGAATTGTGAGTTGGCTTAGTAAATCCTGTGTTAGTCGACCTCCTCATTCTTCATAGAATTATGTTTTTAAAATCTTTAATCCCCCATCCACACCGCAATTTCCATTATATATATATATATATATATATATATATATATATATATATATATATTAGTACTTCATGTATCCACATAAAATATTATGAGGAGATATACTTTTTTATGTGTCAGTTTTCAGTATTTACTTCAACAGTGCTCGATACGTAAGTAGATATATATATATATATATATATATATATATATATATATATATATATATACATACATATATGTATAAATTATTATTATAAATAAACCAAATTTAAATATAAACAAAATTAATTGTACAATTACTTCACATTAGAATTCTCAAGATAACTTTTAAACAAAGTATTTCGATTAAAATAAAATGAACTTCATTTTACAATCAATTTTTAATTCGACTGTATATTTACCGTAAGTGTTGTTTCATTAAGAAGAGTAGAAGCATGCCCATTCGATGAATTAATTTCATAATAATTTTAAAAATAGTAATTCACCACGTTAAAAATCCATATTTGAAATCAAACACATATAATACTTTTTTTCATATATCATCATTCATAATATTATCGAATATAACATATCATTTCATATATGGATAAATAGTATTTCGTTATAAAAATTATAAAAAGTACTTCAAGTAACAATATGCAGCGTACAACCTGTGGCTACACGAAGTCTTGTATTTGTACCTATCTTCTTATTAATATACCCACCTACCAGTTTGTATACACACACACACACACACACACACATATATATATATATATATATATATATATATATATATATATATATATATATTAGTACTTCATGTATCCATATAAAATATTATAAGGAGATATAATTTTTTATGTGTCCGTTTTCAGTATTTACTTCAACAGTGCTCGATACGCAAGTAGAGCAAGGTAGTAAGCAATGAAAATATATATGGCAATCAAGCTACACAGACGCTCCCGTGTTTCATCCCCGGGAGGAATCGTCAGGCTAAATGACGATTCCCCCCGGGGATGAAAGACGAGAGCGTCTGTGTAGCTTGATTGCCATATATATATTTTCATTGCTTACTATATATATATATATATATATATATATATATATATATATATATATATATATATATATATATATATGTGTGTGTGTGTGTGTGTGTGTGTGTGTGTCTTTATATATCAAGTCGGAATTAAATGTCAATCAAAGGCATGGTACACTAAACAAGCAAGATTTTCTTTAAAGTATGTTTTCATTGAAACCTTTAAACAAGTGTTAAATAAAAGACATTTTCAAAAATGGAAATAATGTAATGAATTTCAATCAAAATAACATTACGAATTATTAGTATAAGATTTAGTATTTTCATAACTTGGTCTTAATATTCCTATAACAAATAGTGTTCTTTTCCAGGAATGTTAACACTCCTGAAAACGGTTATCATTTAACTATATGCCTATATACATATCAATATATATATATATATATTTAAATTCTCCGAAACAGTTTTTCATGGTAAACAACTGATGATCCCTTAAATAATGTTAGAAGCAAACTAATATAATGACTGTAAAAACTAAATTGACTTACATGAGTAATTTTCCACTAAACGACCTGGGACTTAAGGTTTTTTTTTCGTTTTTTTTCAGTTTTAATGGTTGAGAAACCTTCGAGACTATATATATATATATATATATATATATATATATATATATATACATCTTAGTATGTGTATGCTTGTGTACATATACCATTCTATTTCCATCTATATCTTTAAATATCACTTTTTCTGCTAACTTGATTTCATATTTATAAATGTATGTATGGATCTAATTATAGATCTACTATCCGTGTCTTTCTGTCGATCGATCGATGTGTCTCAGTTAATACATAACGCCAATGCATCTGCGACCATGTGTCGTGTTTCTGCTCGTAGTTTTGTGCTTACCAGAATATACACACATATAACATTACATATACACGTGTGAGATCAATATTGCAGTCGTCTTGCGTACTTATGTCTTCAGCTAGGATCTGACATGTTCACTGGCCAATAGTCGATATACACAGGATCAATAAACCATCTTTAGATCAAAGGGATTGACAGCGTAATATAGGATGTTGAAAGGAAAAAAATATGCTACAATTACATTTACTCTCGTTGCACACCTACGAGCTCATATATAAAAAAAACATGTCGAGAAAGAAAAAATAGAAAGACTGAGAGAGGTAAAGTGAAACTGATTAGTATAAGATCTCTCTCCCTCTCTCTCTCTCTCTCTCTCTCTCTCTCTATATATATATATATATATATATATATATATATATAAAATATAAAGATTGAAGAAGAGAGTGATATGCAGACATAAAAGCATAACTAAACGAGTTATTTCCTTTGAAATAGAACACTCTTCAAATTTTACTATTATACTAAATGGTACATATAATACATTTCTCACGTATTATGATATGGCTATCACGGTGACTGCATCGATTGAAGTGTTTGGATCTTGGAAGTATATGGTTACATAGATCCAAGATTAAGATCATGTATTCCACAGATCAGTGGTATATATAGGCACGGCGTAGATTCTTCGTAAATATGACAATTATAGGTAATTCAATATCAAAATTATATTTATTACAAATAAGTATAATAAATATATCTATATATGACAACAGCAATTCGTTATTGCTCTACAAGTCAGTATTTAAAATTTTGTCAGTGTTTTATTTTAAGGTAATTGCCATCTATTGAGGCAACAGCACAAGTTAATGTTTCCTAGAGTTATTTCTTTTTGACTTTTATTATTTATCTGTATCACATTGAGCTCTCTAACTCAAGATTCCCCACATAAATTACTCTATCCTTCACGGATCTGAACATACATATATATATACATATATATATATATATATATATATATATATATATATATATATATATATATATATATATATATACGTGTTTCACCGTATCTACTACTCATCAGTTTCACCGTATCTACTACTCATCAGTGTGGATAGACGTAGCGAGATTGGAAACTCGGACCCAATGGCCAGCGTACAATGCACTACACATTGAGGTATAAATTTTGCCATATACATAGAGAGAAATACATCGTATTCAAGTTGGAATATTCATCATTTAACATGTCTTTTTACGGTAATGGTAACCGAGATGACGGAAGTTTTTGTTACGGAAGGGTATTGCTCAAAACCATGCGCGAAGCATCCTTTTCTCTTTCCAACCACTTAAATTGAGCATATATATGAAATATATTTATCTACATAAACGTGTGTGTCTACCCAGTTTAAAGAAAACTGTACTGAAGTGTAATTTTTACATTCTATTTGTACGGGGGGACCTACATTTATACTAAGCATTCGTTGGGTCGGAGTTTATACACATAACGCGACAGTAATTGAAATAAATGTCGGTATATTTAGAGTATTTTCCCAATGTAATACTTACCGAGAACGAATTAGTAATTGCTCAATTCTTATTTGATAAGTTGTATTAAGAATACATTTTACATTGATTAACGTAAATTAAAATGGACGCACATATCACGATAAATGTGTACATTTTTTGATTAAAATAAAATACTCTCATGTAACTACCCTGAGTAATGATGTTCCTGGATGCGCATGCTTATGTTGATTCTATATATAAAACGCTACAAGGTGTTTGCAAATAAATGCAACATACATACAACATGTACTGAGAAATACTACTTAAATATGTTGTTATTACAATTCATGTCATCACATCTCTACGTTAGTTTAAAGATGTTCATTAATTGAGTCCTTCTAAATGCTTAACGTCTTATTAATTGAACACTTTCAACCACTAAACTTTCATTCTTTTTAAGACTTGTTCTATGTGACTCAAGCTTATTTATATGTTATTGTTTCAATAAATGATCGCTAGAGTTCGTCGATGTATTGCTTAGGGTTCTCTTCTTATTACTACAGAAAAATCCGATTTCCACTAATTTGCAAATACAATATCAATTGTAAACAAGTCATTGAATCTGATTAATGAAACCTTATTTGCTACTTTTTCCACAGCTGGTGGAGCATCGCGGGTTACAATAGTTTCACAAACTGCAAAAAAACTGAACCATACTAATGTTGGTATAAGCACAAACTGCTTACACAATTTTCTATCATTCTATATTTTCGACAACGTTACATAAAAAATTAGACTTATAATTACTATAAGAAAATTAAGATCCTAAGTATTGTAAGTAAATTACCCCCCTCATGAAACATGAGTAAGAGCCAATGTTACCTTTAAGTTTAAATGCACTTTGGGAGAATAGTGGAAATGCTTATTATAATATCAATAACAATGATAACACTAATCATAATGATACTACTAGTTATAAAAATAATACAACAAATAAAAAATAAAAAAAGCCAATATCTACATTGTCTTTACAACAAATACCCTGTATCCAGCCTCAATATGCCGCGTGTAACTACTAGCTTTATATACCAGCACTTGAAAAGAACATAACACCCCTTTTCTGATTCAAGAAAGATTGTTGTGAATAACACAAAAATAATCAATTCTGAAACCAAGTATATGTTATGTAATTACTCGAGGCTATCTTACAACTAAACATATTACATATGAAATCAGTAACAACATTTTAAATGCTTAACGTAATACAATTCATCATTTGATGCTTATTCTACCGTCCATGTATTTAAATTGTTATGATCTCTCTTTTATCTTTCCTGGCTCTTCTTTAGATGTCTAAGCGACTTCATGTGCCAGTTCTCGGCTGCTTTTTAAAATGTTCTTCCCTTCAACTATTTTATTAATTTGCTTTTTAACCCGCATAATGATCCGACGAAAAATCGAAAACGTTATTTTTTTAATATTTCTACAAGAAAAGATAATTAGGAAGTATGAAAAAAATAAAAAAGGCATAATCAAACAAAAAAGGTTATGGTAGGCAATGATTGCATACATGTATATATATGTATATATATATATATATATATATATATATATATATATATATATACATATAAAGATAAATGAAGGACATACACATCTACTTCAACTTTGATTGTTCAATGCAAGGTGTACTCAATAAAAAACATCTTTATTTTTTTCCTTAAGCCAGGGATTTCAAATATTAAAATGTTATCATAAGATGAATTACATAGATGGATAAGTTGGCAGTGGAAAAGCTGAAGTTGAAATAGATCTGTCACTCGTACATTTTTACCTCTCTTCCTTCATTTATCTTTATAATTGTTCTATCTCGTATATTGAGCTTAAACCATTTCCCTATAGGTCCTATACTCTAAAAGTATATTTTTAGTTTCATATTTTATACATACATCCATACACACATATATATACACATATATATATATATATATATATATATATATATATATATATATGTATATATACATATATGTATATATTAATATATATATATATATATATATATATATATATATATATGTATATATATGTTAAAATTGAAAATAGAAACCTTCATCAATGCCCCATTATTATTTTTCTTTAATCTTACTTCTAAACTACCAGCATGCACCATGCTTTTTCGTACAACTAGCGTTTTAAGTAATGATTCCCAGAATTATTCTAGCGAATGTAACCATTACACGCATTTCGTATAATAAAATGTAATATGACATATTTGATTCCGTAAGTTATATGATTTAAGTAAGTAAAAAAATGTGTATGCCATTAGTAATGGCTTCTATTTTAAATTTTTATAATTCTAATATTCAATGCTTTCAAATGAACGACCTATATTTCTAAAATACTAGCATGCCTCATGCGTCCTCGTTTGACAACAATTTTATTTTTTTTAAATATGACACGCTACTGGGCAACTAGGATTATGGTTTTATTCCGAACTTTATAAGATTACAGTAAAAATAGATAATGAATAAATCTTTCATTGATAAGAGCTTCTATTTTCAATTTTAATAATTCTTACTTTTAGTGCTTTAAAATGACTGACCGTATACTTAATAAACGTAACAAACGTAACAGCTGTATTCGACTAGCCCGAGTTTGTTGTTGCCAATCAGTTCTGCCGTCACGTTATAAGTGTCCACATTCAAGTTACGGTTTGATAATGAATATGAACCCCATCAAAATGGTGCTATTAATACATAGTGCTGCTATACAAGCAAACATGATTCAAACTTGAAACGTATGCGTCGCCAGTCTACGAAATTATTCCCTTCACCAGATCTATCTCCATTGTACTTAATGAGTATAAGTGATGTTGTTAATAAAAATAAAGGCACATATGAATATCTATACATATCTTCTAGTTCATACTATTATACTTAGCAAATGTGTGATAACTAGTGTTTTATTGTTGTCTATATTTCCTGAGTGGTGAAAAATATGTAGATTTATTTGGAAATTTTTATTTAATACATTATTATATTTATGTGATTAATTGGTGATATTTATACGTAACGACGCGAAATACATTACTTATATGTATCGAATACAGCTAATAGCATAGTCAATACGTTTAACAAATATTTTTCAGCAGAAAGAAACTATAGTCCTCTTGATATTGTCGTTTTCTAATACTAAAGATAACAGTAAGGGCGGCAATTACGAATTCAACACATTTCCAAACATGAAAAGGAATACATATAATCTCTGACGGAACATATACTATTTCGAATTTAATTTTAGATTTAAGCCAACACTCTCTGTTTAAAACGCGTTTTACTACAACATACATTTATAATAGTAAGCTAGATTAAATATCCTAAAATTCAAAGAGACTATTGCTTTCCTCAAAACTAATAGTTCTGAATTCATTGAATGAAACCAATTGCTATTAAAATACCATATTTACACCTAATAGTGTTCAATGTGTCGTGTTAGATGTCACATATAACACAAGAAAGGACACGGTTCACACCTCTACAGTTATTTGCAACTCGAAACATTTTCAAATTGCAAGTAGAAGTTGTCTACTCGTAGTCGTCGGTGTGCAGCTGTTTATAGAATAGCCATATTGGAAAGTCTCATCCAAAATATGTGTCCAAATAAATCTACATATTTTTCACCACTCAGGAAATATAGACAACAATAACACACTAGTTATCACAACTTCTTAAAAATAAAAACATAACCTTGATTACGAACACGAAGGTCGAAAGCGCTCGAGTTATGGCCGAATCAAAGACGCTCGGAAAAATGTTATACCGGCAACCACGGGAGACCAGAAAGTGTGTTCGACGCATCGAGAACCATACCACAAAAATCAACATAAGCGAAAATTCCGTGAAATTGAACAACACCTTAATATATATATATATATATATATATATATATATATATATATATATATATATATATATATATATATATATATGTATATATATATTGTTCTTTGGACGACATTCTTACGTTGGTTTGACTAAGGGTTGATTAATGGTGTTATTGTATTTCATTATAAAATTATACCTTTTGAATTTTGTTTGATATATTATTAGTCTGTTGTGCTTATGTTGTCGGATAGATCTAGTGTATCATTGTACAAATTTAATCATTGCTTTCTCGTCAAGTCTGTAATAAGAGAGCATTTGGTTTGTGTAGTATAGGTGAAAAGTGTTATATTTTTTATGGGTTTGGTATTTTTTTTCATCGTGTATGCGGTGTATATATAAATGTATTTGTTTATCAACTATTGAATTGACGTAATTGTTTGTTATTACTGTTTGTTTTATGTTGGTTAGTTCTTGAAAACTGATGTTTTAGATAGAGATATAGTATTTGCGCGATTAGCGAAGTTTTTTTAAGGCCTATTTTATATTTTTCTGTGCATTCAGTTTGATAGTTGAGGCAGATATGGTTCTTGTTTGTGTTATTTTATATATTTATGTTGTGTATTGCGTAACGTTACTGGAAGGTATTAGTACACATAGGCATGGTATTTTATTGGTAATTTATTTATAAATGTAAGGACTGAATAGGGTTTCTAGGGTTTAATGGAAGTTTTTAATGTTTCCATAACATTCCCTATAGGTTTGAAATAGTCTGGCATTGTATGGTGATATCGTTACTGTTGCTGTATAGTTATTTAGCTGCTTTCTATAGTTCTTGGATTAGTAATAGTGTCACTGATTATATCGTTCCTTAAAGCTTTCATATATATATATATATATATATATATATATATATATATATATATATATATATATATATATATATAGTTATTTATATGTAATTAGGTATGTGAATATGGGTATATATGTGTATATACACGATTAAATTCTAAAGAAATTGACATATTCTTATATATCTTGGAACAGAGTTACGAGGCGTAAGTATGGGTCATCTTAGTTATATTTACTTTGGTTATATGGAACGAGATTAGATATGGTGAAAACTCTTCGTGAAAATTAAAATACATCCGAATTTTGTGAAATTTGTTTTAAATTTTTTTAGGGCAGCAATTAACACATATTTTTACAAATTCATTGTTTTCGATGTATTTTAAATGTTGTAGGGGGGGGCAGAATATAATACAGCCTCTTAAGTCACAAATAAAATAATTCAAATTGCCATTGGGGTCCATCTATAGGCATTAGTCACAAATGTAGCAAAATTCCATGTATTTCAATTAATTATTTCAAACCCTTCTGTGGAAGGCTTAGATAGTTTACGTTATGTAGTATCAACAAATTCAACTGATTGGGAATATAACCCGAATAAGAATTCTGGACATAAGTTTTATTAACATTATATATTGACTTTAATCTTTGTAAAAGGACATAAGATTGGTAAATACTTCTTTTGTTCGATCAAAACATGTTTTACACGTCTTGAGACGGGTATTATTTAAGTATACAAGATATCTTAATTTTACATTTTAAAATGTTAAGTTATTAAAATTTAAAAACAATATCATTTAAATATTTTATTATTGCAAATAATCAACATTACTCCAATAGATCTTTTCAGTATAGCTTACAAGTTTACAGGATTATAAATAGAAAATCTAAATGTTTTCTACGTTTAAAACTTTTCACTGATAATAAACTATTTAATGAAAATACGAAATAATGCAAAACATAAAAATATTTGATTATCTCATGTTATTATTGTTAACGACATTTTTTAAATTTAAAATTTGATTGAAAGTGTGTTACTATTTTTTAAATATTATATTGTAACATATCTTATGTTTTACTTATAACTTCATCTAGGCAATTAATATTATAAAATGTTTAATTTAGGAGAATATTTGATAAAATCTTGTAGAATTTCAATTATTAACTCAACTCATTTTTATTGTTTCGTCACAAGGTGTCCACACATATTATTCCTGTCTTGGTAACGGGTATATTTGCGATATCAAAATTGTTTTTCTTGAACATAGAACCTATAGGCAATTCTGAAAATATAGCCCGAATAATCGCAATAACACATGTTATATGTTATATGTTATATTTTCATTGATTAAAAAATAAATATGTAAATATTATAATTGAATGCCAATGCAAATATCTTATGATGTTTTATTATTCTTTCATATCAAGATAATTCGTTTTTTATCAAACCTCTAAAAGAATTATCACATTATGCATGCATTGCCCTAAGAGTTTTATCAGAGAAAAATCATGAAACTTTCAAAATATCCGTCAGCATAATATATGCGAGTAGCTTTATCAGGAAAATGAGCAAATTCATTTACAAGCGAAAACCATCACAATCGTTGGTTGTTGGAATGAAATAGTTATTCTTCATTTTAATCATTTAAGTAAACACAGATATGAATTTTAGTAGAAGAATACACCGACAGAATTTTATCAATTTTAAGAGATTCGCTCAATGATTGAAATTCCAACGTCTTGGAGACGGTGAAAGAGATGGTGTGAATGGTGGTAGCACGAATCACTTAAAACACAACTTAGAGTCAATATTATATGTCTCTACCTCACAGAAACGTCCCTGGATGAAACCCCATCGTCCATAGTCAGTGCAGACTATATACTGTGTTTATAAGCTATGTAATAATAACCTGGTCTTTTCTTGAATTCACCGAGAGAGATTGATGACCGAATCCTGTGGAAAAAAAAAACATACAAACAACAAGAAATTCCCGCATTAGTTTGGGTAGCTGAGTTGACCTTCATTAATTTTCGGTGAAAACGTCTTTAATATTTATCATTTATTGTGAATAATTTATTATAGAAATTGATCGAAAAGGGCAATAGATAATTTTCAGAAGGCACGGCGAATGAGTAAATTGTAACGAGGTTTAAAGTGAGAACACCCAGGCCGGTGACGTTGATGGCATTGTAGAGTGATGCCGAACTGTAAAGCAGATAGCGGCGTGGAAACAGTGTATCATAATGGAATCGGTCTATTGGTACAATGCTAGACCTAAGGATACGGTGTCGTCGCTGACTGCCCCTGACAAGCTGATTGATCGCTATCGCGTGCGACTGAAGGCTATTGATGCATTTCCTCCAGTAAACACTCAAACATCAGCAGATTGGATACATCGTGGTTGATTGTGTCTTGAGTAAGCCTCCAACACAACGATACATGCCCTGTTATAAACATGTGTTGCTATGTAAGGGATCTGCGTCTCGTCATAGACCTGGATACTTCATACAGTTGGAGTTACGGCTAATTCTCAACCTAAAGTGCAAGGGTGATCACAATCAACGAAGCTGATAGTAAACAACGCGTATGCAACATGTGACATTTCTGCAAACAAACTGTCCGAGATGGAAGTACCATCACTACGGATGGACGCTGGACGCAAGAGACCCGTCCCGGGTTTTCATCTGCGAGGCAGCGGGTTGGGTGATCTATTTTGTAGCAAAACTGAGGCACTACGTAAAGTACAGATTAAAGTAAATTAAAATAAGTGACTTTGAGTTACGAATCTCGTCTCGAGCAACACGAGATTCATAACGTATGCCAATTAGGCACAGGGCTGAAATTAATATACCTATTACAGTGTGAACGATAAGGGGATTGGCTTTCTTGCTCTTCTTTTGGGACACAAATGAATCGCGTATTTGGAGTGAATCCTACTCGGCGGTTCCTTGATATGATAGAGGCCCGTTCATGAATATATCACAGCTGCGATTCACACTAATATAAAGTACACATCAGAATTAATTTCTGGTAAATACTACATTCACTAAACTTTAGGCAATAGTATTCATTATGTTCTGAGACGTTGATAGCATATGATGAACGCCATGATGTTGCAACAGATTGCATGGGGCCTATTAGAAAATAAGATTTTTCTTTTCTTTCTCAGTATGTATACAATACTTTCAGATAGTAATGTCATCATTATAAATTTATTCATTTACTTTAGGTAATATATATATATATATATATATATACAGAGAGAGAGGAAAGAGGGAGAGAGAACGAGAGAGAGAGAGATAGAGAGGACAATTTCTACTCCAAAAGCATAAGCAAATCTTAACCCGTGCTCAGAAAGGATGACCACCGAACACATCATCTGGTGCAGGTATTACAAGACTCATTTTCTGATCGTTCTCATATATATTTTTTAAAACTTCAGCAACAAAATAAATTCCTGCATACCTGTGTATACGTTAGTATAGTTCGCTTTAATTTATTTTGTGTAATAATCATTCCAGCCAGGTAGGCATTTTTTTATGTATTTGCTGTTTATAAATCGAGCGTGTGTACTAGTTCTTTACTGATCAATAAAATCAATTGAACAATATATTATCCAAATAGAGAAAAAGAAGGAACATACAGTAAGCAAATATTAAGTAAAGAGCGAAATATTGGTTTCATAGTATATCTAAGGACGTTTATCTCAATTGATCCTAACATTTTTGTTTACATTAGCCAAATTTCCAACAACTACTAATACTATAATTACATGTAGTCGTAGTGATTCAGCCTATACATGCACCAGACTATTAGCGATACTGATCAGGTGTTTTTAACTTTTATTAGATTCCTGCTATATAATTTCGTTTCTAAGAGTTGTGTGTTCTTCGTAAATATTCTTTTCAAACCTTCTCTTTAAATTTTGTAGATTAGATAATGTCTGCTTCTAGAACTCACAAATATTTGTAGCTATCCTGCTCGCCTACCACCATCATCTCTTTTTGGTTGGGGAGCTCATTGCCCTCTGTCGTCTCAAGTGTTCCTCTTGTCATTTTTAGTAGTGCACACTTTTCAATTCCGAATTCTATTTGAATGTTTCAGTTTTTCTAGTTCCTTTTTGCTTTTTTCAAATAGTTTCAGGTCGTCCATGCACATCAAGTAGGTTACTATTAGTTCAGTGTCTGTGAACTTGTATCCAGCATCACATTTTCTGAGTGGGTAGTTGAGCGGCATCATGGCTACTATAAACAGTAGTGGTTATAGGGAGCCTCCTTCGCAAACGCCTCACTGTATTATTGTCTCAGTAATGTGTTGTCATCCGGCTGTCCTTACAACTCTCCATGTTTGCATTGATTTCTTGATAAGATTAATAATCTTGTCGGGTATCTTGTGTATTTTTAAACATTCAATTTTCCATGCCTGAGGGATTCTGTCGTAAGCTTTTTTGTAGTCAATCCATGCGATGGCTATGTTCTTTCATCTGCTTCTTTCTTCTTCAGAATAGTTTGCCCTATGTATAGCAGATAGTGCACCCCTATTTTCCCTTTGCGGCATCCTTTGTTGTTCTTTGGGGAGTAATCAGCGATTGTTCAAGGATTGGTTAGTGTGTTCTCTAAGTGGTGCCGTCATGATTTTCCACATTGTTGGTAAACAGGTTATTGGTTTATAGTTGCTTGGGTTTGTCCCTTCTTTTGCATATTTTGTAGTTGCGTTGTCGGTTGTTTGGTCAGCTATTCTGCTACGGCTGTTTGTAAATAGATCATCTCATATTGTGCGCTAGTCTTTCATGTAAGGTCGAGATTTTTTAAAAACCAGTATGTATGTGTTCCATCGTGGCCTGTTGCTTTCCAGTTTGCAATTTTCTTTAAGGTTGCCTCAATTGTTTCTTCATTAATTTCTGTTTCTGTTCCGTCTTCAATTTCCTGTAGTTCATCTTTCATGTTTCTCAGCCACTTTGCATTTGTGTTGTGTTCTTTAGGCTGTTTCCAATATCTTGCTTTTAAAGTCTCTGTCGGGTTCGGTTGTTCTGTTGTTCGTTCATCGTTTACGTTTTTGTAAAACTGGCTATCATTGTTTTCAAAGGTCCTTTTCTGTTTTTTCTATTCAGATGTGTATCTACATCGTCCCAGTCTTCCTTCTATTGCTCTTATCTTTTGTTGTTATTCTTTATGTTTTTTATTCAGTTTTTCTTTTCGAACCTAGTTTCTGCTCTTCATTCGTTACTGTGTCTCTTTTATCCTGTTTACAGTCTTAGTTTTTTTCGAAGTTTCGTAATCTGGGTTTCCAGTCTAATTTCCCATCATTAGGTCCATTGTCGGTCCATTCTTTTGGTCAGTCTTTTTTTATCTTTTTAGTTTCATACTTACTGATTTTGCGACTGCATACATCAATTTGTTTAGGTTTGTGATAGTGTCTGTTGAGATGTATGTAAGTACTTTGTGTACTGTCTCTGTTTCAATGTTTAACTTATTCCACTCTTCGTTCCTTAGGGATGGAAGTTTTGTTTTTTCTTCGGACATATTGTTTCTTCATCAGTGAGTACTGTGGTTTCATAATTACCGTCCTATTCTGTTTCAGTGTTTACCTTTTGCCCCTCTTTTTCCTGGGTGTTTTTGTCAGGTGGCGTTTCTTGCTCTCACGCCAGTGCTATTTTATTTTATTTCCGGTAATTCCATCTCCAATAACAACCCTCTCTTGAAACGCACAGAACGTTTTTCGGATTGTTTCAGGAAGTCGTTGACGATTTATATTCAGCAACGCTGGATGGCTCATATAAGGAAATCGCACTACGTAAGGCATTTGAAAATATAACCACTGGTTTCATATGTGGTGATATTAATGTTAGGTTCTTGTGTTTTTATGTAGATAGCTTCCAGTATTTGTTATGGCTGGGAAGTGATGAAAGTCAGAAGGTACAAGTTCATAATAGTAAAGGAATAGGGGGGATTTTCTACCCACACATCTGTTTTGCTTGATTTTATATTCTCTATTTCGTAGCATGGTAGTGAGTAAAAATGTCCCATCGATCTTGCATTCGCTTTCAGTAGGCTCTTTCAATGGTGTAGCGGCTTTTATAGTAGCATTCTATTATTCATCTGTTTTTTTGTTGTCCATTTCTTTCTATGGTTTTCTGGTTTAACTTTTAAATTTTGCTTTTCTGTGTTTTCTCCGAATCCTTGTCATAACTGGACTTATTATTATTATTATTATTATTATTATTATTATTATTATTATTATTATTATTATTATTATTATTATTATTATTATTATTATTATTATTATTATTATTATTATTATTATTGTTTTTATTATTATTATTATTATTATTATTTCATAATAGTCGATACATTTTTATGTTTTTAGTTGGAGTTTTCTTTTTTTTTAACATGAAGTCACTTCCCTTGACCGTGACACTGTATCATTAGTTTCATTATTTTACTACCATATTTATTATTATTATTATGATTTTGAAAAAAAAGAGAAAATTATCAAATCTGTTTAAGCCATTTCTGGCGGCATTTCCAATGTTCCAATTACAACTGGAATACCATGTACTGCTTTATATGTCCATAGGCTTACTAAATCCCGAGTTCTTTCTCTTACACTCTGATATCGAAGGGGCAGGCTATATCAATGATTAAGCATTTTTTCTTCTTCTTCTTCTTCTTCTTCTTCTTATTATTATTATTATCATTATTATATTATTATTATTATTACCTGACTATGAGTTTTCACACAGGGTATCATCAGTGATCGTTCACTGATAATAACCATTTATTTTCTCTGGAGTTCAAGTGACAACACTCCCCCTAGATGTTTAATACTGTCCATCTCTTTCGATAACCATTGCAAATTACTTTGCGTTATCGCAACAGCTGCTTATTATTGATTGTTCGCTAGCAGCGTCAATTGGTCAACACTAAGATTTGGGTGGTAAAAAGCCACTCTAAGGCCCCAGTATTTCACGCACTTTTCCAGAGATGTCTATTTAGTCCTCTCCAACTTCGGTCTTTCTATCTACTTTGACATTTCTCGACTATTTTATGTGGCATCAGATGAGGCATGTGTCATCTTTTTTTTTATTTATTATTATTTTCATGATTTTACTATTATCGTTATTTTGATTACTATTATTATTATTAGTAGTAGTAGTAGTAATAATAATAATATTATGATTATTATTATTAGTAGTAGTAATATTATTATTACTATTATTATTATTATTATTATAATCATCGCATTATTTTAGGCGTGTCGTATCTTGTCTAGCACATTATTTTAAGAATATATTCTCGATAAACTGTTCTCTTGTTTCGTCAACCTCCAGCTGTGGCATTGTTTTTTAAATTGTACAATACAAAAAAGACATATGAGCCGGGAGGTTGGCAATTAATATTTAAGCAAGATGTCTTTTGATTTAGTGCCGTGTTTTTCTTTGGACTACTCATGTTTCTGGAAACACAGAGGAAACCCAGAAGCGGATCATGAAAAAATAATTTACGCTGTCATTGTCTCTCACATTGATTGAATAATCAGTACATTTTATTGTTTTTACCTCAACCACGAGCTAATTATATAGAGACTTTACTGTGAAACGCCTTGCTTTCCTTAGTCGCACCTGTTATTTGTCTATGCCACTTTAAACTACTTATAGAAAATCGTTCACTTACTTACATGTACACATACATATAAGTATAAGAAGGGATTGTAAAAAAGGCATTCAAAATAAGGTCCGGGATGAGTGTAAAATAAACTATGACAATACATAAATCATATATTTTTACGTATCGTCTTATAGACTGCACATTTTGCGATAACAATAATTTTAAAATCACGTGTGGTAGACCTACCGCATGCAGAGTTGCCTGGACAAATTCGATATTTTTAAAAATATATTCGTTCATTTAAGACTTGTTTGAATTGTTTTATGTAAGGAAAGCCCAGTGAATAGCTGTTTTATGCGATATGGTGAGTTTCAGATCTTTATACCGTAAACAAACAATAAGAATCGTAATATTGGAAGTCAGTGACCTTAGTGATCATGATTTACAGCGGTTGAAACAATCGACAAACTTAGATTAGAATACCTTGTAAGGGCTGCGGAATTGCGATGAAGATTTGAAAGTACTGGCTAGCAGCAACCGTTTCAAAAAAATTCGTTTGGATACTGCTAAATAAAAAGTCGGCAAGATCACTGCCAGGCAATACAAACCTTGCTGCGAGAGTTTGGCGTAAGAGTAGAGATAATGAAGAAATCACTGAACTAGACTCAACAAGGGCAACCATCTAGTTAAGCCGTAGACGCCTTGCTTCTATTCAAGACTAATCGTACAACATGCAGAACAGCAGGTGTCTCTCGCCTATAGTGAACACTACCCAGTAGTACACACAATGCACCGCCGGTTATGAAGACTAAGCTCTTTCAAATTAATATATTCTGCAGGTGTGTTTTTTAGCGAAAGCCACGCCATGCAACTACACATCTTTGAGATAAGAGGCAAACACAAATTCAGATCACTAAATCTAGTTGATTTCTATTGTTGTAGAGCACATCTGAGCAGGGTGGCTTCTTCAAGGCCTTACATGTGACAGTAGTTTTTTAACACCGTGTTACCCGACCAAAGAAACCCAAAAGTGGACGTCAATAAAATCCCACCGCTTCATCAGTTAATCCTGCAAACTCAAGAACGAGCTGATTGCAAGAATTAAACTAGTTTTCAGGCGTCACCCGAACAATTCCAGGAAGGCTACGTATTCATGTTTATGTTTCGCCTGGTAGACGTTCGGGCTGACTTATTTTAGTGGGACGTATTCGGCTAAATATCCAGCCAGATATGCATTTATAATTATTAAAGCACATCAATTGTTAGCCAATATATGACGTATTTCTTTTCACGCCCAAAACTGTCAAATTTCTCCCGAACATTGTACTGTGATAGAGACCCATTATTTAAAAATTAGGCCTGACAGACCGAGGAAAATGCGCCCAAAATGAAAATTAACACTTAAACACGACAGACCGACAGACTTATATAAATCAAGATCCATTAAACAAATTTGATTCTAAAAACTTTATCATGTTTTACATTTAAGTTTCTTGGGTTTTAAGAAGACATTGCAATTAAAGAAAATGTGCTCAATGACTATCACTCAAAGATTTTACTATTCAAATTGGAAGTCGTGCCAATATCATGCTCCTTACATCCTTCTTTTAAATACACCAAAGAAACTGAAATTATGGGGATATTTATTGGTTGCTGTTTAATATCTATTGGTAACATTTCACAAACATCAGAAGGACGAATAGGTTTCCACCATAATTTATCTCATCAGTTTAAACTAAATAAATCTAAGTAGCGTCCACATTACGACCCAATTTAATGCCTACTAGCTGTGTACTAAAATTCTTCATTATCTTTTAATTAGTTCAGAAGTGAATTATGTACATACAAATAAACATAACGATTTATATATATATATATATATATGCATATATATATATATACATCTACATATATATATATATATATATATATATATATCACCAATGTTTGAGTGTAATTTAGTACATTATTGCAGAACTGTAGTACTTATAAAAAAAACATATGAATACAAAACATGTAATGGAGAGATGTTTTGCTTCTTTTATCAACAGATATTAAACATTAGGAAAACAATATAGACACGTACAGACACCTAATGAATAAATTAATTTCAATAATTTAATGACAAATATTTTAAAGCCAAAATCGAAGTTCTATGTTGATACAGTTTTCATTCAATTAGCATATTTTGTTTGATTGAACTAATTTTAGCATACTAACTAACTGTGTCCTATGAATGATTTGAGTCAATATCCTGTATCATAAACCTAATTTAAAATCTTCTTGGATGATATGGAGTCATTATTTTGTTCTTATTACCTCCAGATTAATTCTGAGCTGGCGTGATCGAACACAGCAACGTTGCATCTACGAGTTTTATACACCTTGTTCCGTGATCTGAGTATAACTATATCCGGCAGTAAGCGAAGAATTCGTGGAAAGTAGAGCCATTTCTTCATTACTATTACGCACAGCTTCACTCTGACTAAATCAATACAGACTTTATCAGTTGTTTAAATATAATCTGTCGGAGGAAAGTCATACAACTGTATTCGGATTTTATGTACATTAACGTATTTTTAAAATAACGTGATCAGAAAATATATTTAAAAAAAGCTTGATACAATGAGACTCTTACGACATCTCACTTGAGTCCCCATTAAATAAAAGGACAAGCGTGTATACACTGTAAAACAAAACATAAATTAATTAATAAGTACAGAGTATTATGGGCCCACTATATGTTATATATTTACACATGGCGTCTCGTAATCCGACAAAAGTAGAGAACACATTTATTTCGTTGTTTGGTTTTTGCCAGGGAAGCATTCATATGTAATTCCACTTGCTGTGCATATCACACATCTATACCAGCGGAAATATGAAAAGAAATGACTAAGCAAGATGCAATGAAAAAAAATGACGAGCGTGTTATTTAGGGTCCTCCGTGTTATGATTAGTTACTTAGAAACCTGTTTAAACGCACTTGGGGCTAAATATGCACTTTCGTGAATCAACTATCTCACTATTTTGTTTAGTTGTTTGCTGACTTGGTACTTTTCCCCGTTATAAGTAGAAAAGCTTTTTCAAAATACAAAATAGCTGAAATAAGCTACTAAATGGAAAATGATAACAATAAAACAAAAATTGGTTTGATACGGGGATAAAAGACATTTGAGTTCTTGATGAGTCAAAGAAGAATAGAAAAATATTGTGAAAGAATCTGCAAGAATGTGTAAAACTATCGTGTATGTCTATAGAATATAAATGGTCACTCTTTTTACATTGAAGTAAAAATTGCACATAAAAATAATTTCTTTGTTTTTAATATACTTAATACACGGTTTCTTTTTTCAGTGCGCTATTTCACTGTCTCTCTCTCTCTCTTTTTATGTATCCTTACATCTCTATATAGATGTACATAACTTAAACTCTACTTTACATGTCTATCAATCATTTGTATTTATATTTCTCTATCTATCTATGCATAGATTATTGTATCCACAATAAAATATGCTTCCGTGATATATGTCTACATATGTCACCAAAGAGTTACCTGTAAACATCCGTTGACCGATACTGAAAATATTACACCCATTATACCTAGCTGTTGATTTATGTACTTATACTATGTCTATGAACTATACCTTATTACTCGATACTTTAGTAAACTAAAATTTCAAAGTAAAATCTATACGACATCGTATGCGTACTCTTAACGACATGTTTCTAATACAATTATAATCATCATAATAGTATAGCAATTGTCTTTCCACGTGTTTATATATATATATATATATATATATATATATATATATATATATATATATATATGCAGTAAGGTATTTTATTAATTTGTATACACTGGATTCACTCCTAAACTTATTAACTAATAATTAAGACTTTCGGAACACAACTGCTATGTCTAAAGTTATCTTAATATGGGCTATATTACGTTTCGTTTAATGCAAAGCGGTGTGGCATCCGTTCGTGAAAATACAGATACATCTGATATTTGCATAGTTTTTTTTGTTATAATCCGTATCATACATCAATAATTTAATATTCTTCTTTATTCTACTTTGTTTGAAGTATTTAGACAAGTTTGAGGGGAGATACTAATGGCAAAACATCGTATTTAAACATTAAAATACATAAAATATGTATTGAATTTGATTTGTAGTCATAAGATGCATATAAAGACAAATTCGTTAAATTGTAATTACTTCTTTAACTCTTAAAGCTAAAGAGTTAAATTTAAAACAAGTTTTATAATCCAAATAATCTAATTGATTTTCATCAACATTTGTAGAAGGAGTCCATGCATAAGATTTTGTAGTATTTACATTTACATTCTGTTCTTTGAAGAAATTCATTTTACCCAGGGCGGACGGTTATTGTCCTATAAAGTAAAGTTATTTTCATCTCTTTCATTCACAAGTATAGCTTTCTATCCATGGGATGTATATGTGGATTTACTTCGGCAGTGATTTTAGCCAATTCTTGATTAGTGTTTTCAGAAAATATGCTTATATTTCGTTCAATTTTAATAAATGTCATGTTTCATCTGAACATATGCTTCTTTAAGTAATCATAGCTACAAAAACTCGAAGACATTGTCACTCTCGCGTTTAGACTTACTAACACGACAATTCCATAAAGGAATGCATTATCTAATTCCTGTATTTACCTGCTATTGCGTCTCCGTAGAAGAAGCTAGGTGCTTTGTTGATTGATTGTAACTGCTCATAATTTTAAACTACAGTTTCTTATAGAAATCGTGCTCACAGCCGTAGAACAGTGCGGTCTGAACCGATTGAGATATTTGGGAGTGGCGCAAAATTGTAACGGTTACTTAGATCGTTATTTACATTCTATTACATTCTGTTGCGCCTGCTACGCGCATCCTTTGTTTAGAAGCACCGTGCTTGTAGTTATATTGATTTCATCACATCTGCTTAGGTAACATATCATCCCCTCAGGTATTACTGCATTCTTCTGGTAACTTGGATGACTTAAAGGTCTGATATCTTAGGCACTCGCATATATGAAGGAGTGCCAACGGGATAGACCAGGACATTTTTTTGTTGTGTAACTTTGACAATATATTGACTTGTAACGGTTTCGTTACGCACAGTAGGCGAAGACAGTTTCCTTATTTTATTTTCGTATTTCTGTCGGATGTAATGTAGGATATGTAGATGTTATTTCATATCAAATATTACCTTCCTTCCAGTGCACGTATATATATATATATATATATATATATATATATATATATATATATATATATATATATATAAGAAAAATTAACCCTCCGCTCACAAACAAATTTACTCTCCTCTATGAGAGTGCGTTGCTGCGAGGATGCTCTTTTATCTGAATATTACGTTTAAATCCGATACTTGCATAAGTATTCAATAATATTGTAAAAATATTTTGTATGAGACAACTTATAACACGCGTAAATACATTTAATAAAAATAAAGAATAAAAAACAAAGTTAAATGTAAGTTATTCTGTTTTTTAATTGAGTTGATTGGCAATATTTGAATTACTATTATATTTGTTTTCACTTATTTTAAGTACGCGATTGAAGGTTCGAGGTTAGGGTTAAGGTCAATATTTCTTATTAAAATCGTTAGTTTTCTTTATTATTCAGGTTTCATTTATTAAAACTAAAAATAAGTACTCCGATGTTTTTATCGTTCGTTCTCAGGTAAATTTTGATCAGTTACACTCAATAAAAAATTAAATGCGTAGCGATTAATGCCGCCGCGTTCATTTCCCAGTCGACTAAATAAGAATTTTTTTTAAATTGTAACTCATGCTCAACATAAAATAAATGTTCAAAGATCTGTAAAAAAAATTGATACAATTAAACGTATTTTTTATTCTACACCATTTTATATTAGTTTTTCTCTATTTGGTCTACTCCGTGTCAATTATGTATACTTGATTTTATGGAACATTATAGAACTAAGCAATAAGGCAAGTACAGTTATTAGCATAACTGGTCTGTTAATTACGAACAATACAAGGGGCCACAGTGAATTTACTTTACTATTAAATCACCGCTATATCTCCACAATTTGTGGAAATACCTTGAAGCTGAGTTCAGCCTTTTCAGCCAGCAGACATACGATACAAAACTCCTAATATTAGTATATTTGTTTTGAAGAAAAACATGGTGTTACCATTATGGATCGTGTTATGGTGTGACGGTCATCTACCCTATTTCTGGAATATATGAACTCTTCCAGACACTATGTATAGGATTATACGATGAGGTATCGACGCAGGCTCAAAACTGCTTCTGTTTCACAAATATTTTTGATTTGAAGATACAGTCAGCGAGAATCTGTTCTCGACCTTCAGTCCGACAGAAGCTGAGCAATTCCAGTGAATTTTTAAAATGTCAGGCTGAGGTATTAGAAATGATAGTCCTGTGGTGTCTCCAATCCAAGGCGTTGCCTACGTATTTGGGAAGAGGTAGAGTAATACTTACTACATGAGGCGCTTCGACCGTGTAATGCCGACAGGGCTGCCCAGGCAATTTATGATCGGCCTCCGTGGCTCACCATTATCGGTGTTTCAAGGTCACAATAAATCTATAAACACAAAATGATTATGACTTAGTAATTATCGTCTAGTTGCTGTGAATGTCAAATAACACTTATAGAGACTATAGTTGTTTTATCTTCCTCCCACACCACCCCACAAGATGTGGCACAAGGTCGGAAAGTATGATTGAAATGTCAGCGCTGTAAATGATGAGCAGTCTAGCCATGCAAAAAATGACAGTGCAACCCCGTCGGCATTTCCGTTAGGGACGCTTCAGGCGATTAGCATTAAACTAACACATTCACAAACAGTGAAAAGGCAAAACCTGGGAAGGTGCACCTCCTAGAACTACACAGGTAAACCCTACGACAGACGGAATAAAAGCCCGAAGGCCAAGACGGTACCAGTCTAATGGGTGTAGCATCAATCGGAACAGGTAGTACACTTTGATTTCGGTCAAAAGGGCGAGAAAGAAATTACAACAGTTTCATCACTGTGAATGTAAGCATCCGGTGTATTACTCTAATTTTTTATATGGAAATCCATAACCTTTTTTTCTGTGGTTTCGCCCTTTTAATTATTTACATTATTCATAAACATTCGTAGCAGAGCGTTTGTATTATTGTAAGGAGCTTATCTTTTTGTTCCATGTTTTATTTTTCTTTGGAATTTAGTTTTCGTTGACTTGTACATACTTTTTTTTCTGTGAATGTTGATACATCTGCACTTTTGTAGGATTTTTATATATTTTAATTGATATGTTTTTTACTGCCCCACAATTTTCCATCAAATGTTAATACATCTATTTATGTTCATTCTTTGTCGTACATATTTGTTTTACTTTTCGTTTTTCACTTACTGTCACGTACAGTTTAATTCATATCTACTTTCATACTTTTTATCCGACTCACGTTTTCCATACATTTTCTTTTCAGTATTCAATTTGTTACGCTTTATTTTTTATGCACAATTGACGTACTCTGCTTTATTTTCATTTTCCTGACCACAGCAGTATAAGTTCATCTATTCTTTTATTTATTTATTTCTTCGTACAATTTAGATTATCTGTTAGTTTTAATCTGTTGTTTATTTAACTTCTATAATTAATTCTCATTTCCTCATCTTCGCGCTGTTTTCTTTAATTCTCATATTTTAAAGTATTTTTTAATATTTTTCATTATTTATGAATTCCCTTATTTTTATGTTTCCCACTATTTTGATTTTAACAGACAAATTATGTTTGATTTCATTAACCCCCTTTATTTAGTTTTGTGCCTGACAAACATGCCCATTTGATTTGTTTTCTATATATATAGTCTATATTGTAACCAGTGACATTTATTTTCGACAATATATCAGGGGAATTGCTTGTGTGTTTGTGATACTCTATTGGTAAGGGTTACTCCCCTTGAATTGTGGCTTAAGTAAATCTATATGGGCGGAAGCCGTTTATTGATTGATATTACTCAGAAAAGAACAATAAATAGAAAACCAATGGAAATAACTCCTAATATAGATTATATAACGTGTTTACAGTATCCAATGCTTTACACAAACATAAGGAAACGACGGTTGGCAATTTTTATAAACACTTTCAGAACAATTCACAACAATAACGTGTATATAAGTTATGTTTATGAATGCAATTTTCATTGATCTATGATCTCGTTATACAAGTGAATTGTTCGAGACCTCTTGTAGGTTGTACTTCTTCCCTAGATATATGTCCGTATCGTATACGAATCTTATTTTACTCTTTCTTGTTTGCTTTGTTAGTATCCAATCCTCGTGAGCAACATTAATCGCTTATTTAGAGATATAAGCCCTGGAAACATTGCCCGTAACTAGAATGATTCATGCATCATTTTGAATGTTGGACGATGATATCACATAAGCAGACGTGACACTTAAATTCTGATAGGCTAACCGTCATGCGTTATTTGCTCGTACTCTGTTATTGTCTATGTGCAATAAACTAGCGTACTCCCAAACAATTTATTTGTTAAAAGTACTAAATCAAGTTCAACAATTTCATAATAAGAGACAATAATAAAATAAACTCATAAAAAATTAGCTAAGAGGGATGACTCTTCTTTTTATTAAGAGTTAGCATTCTTTTTTCTTTTTTACCTTATATACTAAACTTAATAAAAATGCGTGGTATAGAACACATAAAACTTACAAAATAAATATGAACGTAATTCATCCGAGAAGCATCCGTATCGTCACAGCTAGTAATCAATATAATAAGATAAATTGTATCTAGTAAGTTTGGAATAGCTGTCTTATAATTGCATTGGCATGCAATGCAGATAAGTTTGCTTGATTCAACGGCTAAACATATTATTTTGGTTACATTCCAGCATAATATATTCACGTATTATGTACACTCTACTATGTATATATTGTATTTAGTTTACTCTTGAAATGAGAAATGCGTGGGCATAAAAGTATAAAACATTGGCAAGTAAATATTTCATTGGGCCTTTTCAATGCAACAATATATCATTGATGATATCTACGTTGGTAATAATTTACCGTTTCCCCGTTAATTCTCGGGCGTTGGGCCCGCATCTAAGAAGCTCAGTGTAACCGAGGACCAAGTCGATAAGCATTAAATATTCAATAAGAATTCTTTCATATAACGAAAGAAATACTTTGTTTTTCTGGCCTGAAGCCGAATCTTTTGTAGAAACAAACAAATGACGAATATCGTTTCAAGTAATTCGACTTGAAAGGTCGTTTTTTTTTCACTACAATTTGTGATTTCTTTATTTTTTCTATTATCAGCAACGGGTTGATCTAAATGCGCTGATGCTTCACTATAAGAAGCTCTGTCGGACGCGCAGTATATCACGTAAAGTTGGAAATTTTAAGTTCGTACCCGACTTTCGTCTGAAATCAGTGTTTTTGCTAAAGGCAGCTCATTTCAGATCAGTCCAAGCATCCTTGAAAACTCAGTCCGTCTGTCGGTCTGCCATTACGCCTATGTTGCTTAAGTAAAAAAGGCAATTGCATCGTTATATATACAGACTGAATAAACATCTTAGTTTAGATGGATTCAAGCAACTTAATGAGGAATTCTCTCCGTCTATCTGACTGCCACGTTTAGTCGAAAATATCAAGTGGTCAAGTACGCAACGCTTATTTTTTAAATCGCATTTTTCTCTGTTTATCATGATTAGATTAGAAATAGTTTTAATCTGTGAGAAATTATGAAAGTGTTAATCACGTAAGCAGAAGCCGCCTGCTTATTGCGAAACAACATGGATTTCGTCCTGCAAATTCAACAGCTGATGTGCTAACTGTACTATTGCAGATGATATCAGAATCTACTTCAGGTGGGTTCATTTCACTGGTAATATCTGGTGACACTACAAATGCGTTTGCTAGGTTATGGCGCAAAGATTCGCCCCTACAAGTCTTTAGCTAGATAATATATTGTGATGTCTCCGTGAAAATTAAATGTGTTCTACTAAATGGCTCAATTTGTTGTTGATGGGCTGCAGACTGAAGCACATAATATGAACTCCGGCGTGCCTACAGAATATGTCATGGCTCCAACACCCTTATTAGCCTTCATCAATGGCTTTTAGAAGTAAATAGAACAAAGCTTAGTAGGGGTATGCTTCCGACTACTGGTCTGTCACGCTTACGTCTAAAAAAACATTTGTATTACTAAATGCGCAGACAAAATGCACATTTTAATTTAGATTCTCAATAGACTTTCTCTACTGTCATTGTATCATTCTTAGGTCTGCCAAATAATTTTTCGTAGGTATGTTAGGATGGGCTTTACAACAACAATTTGTCCATCACTCACACTAAGATTTGAAATGCTATTTTTTATCGCAAAATGCAGATTGAACTCTGATCACCGTAGAAATATTTTTCAGTATTTATTTTCCTTTTTATTTTACTTTTATGTGGACTCATTTAATCTTCTGAATTAGTTAATAGACGCTATTTTTTTTAATTGCTTTAATACAACGAGTTGATTATTAATAATAAATGCAACAGTTTCCTAATGACTGATTAATGAAAGCGACACAGTCTGAAATAATACGAATCGTACGTGTATTATTGGTATCCCCCTGAGTAATACAGTATACATATTATAATGACTGTGGTTTGAACAATGTTTGCTTCTTTAAGGGATTTTATTATATAATTTAATCGCATACACCTTAGTTCGGCAATGAAGATGTATTTAAAAAATAATTGTTTTACATTATATCGGTTAATATACTAGCCTAGATGCAGTACACATATTTCTTTATATCAAATTCAAATATTCGATTCATAACATCATTCATCAGAAAAATATAGACAACACTTCTTTTTTTACGCGGCTTAGTGTCACATAGTGGTAGTCTTCTGTTCTTATCAAATATTTAAGTTTTGCGTCTAATTTAAGTCGTGTTGTTCCTTGCTATACAAGTGTGAGTTAGAAGTGAAAGTATATATAAAGAGTTCGAACGCAAAACGCGATACATCCAATTCGTATAATTTGAGAGCTTAAACGATAAAAAAACACGAATATATAAAATCTAGACTTCAAATAGTAGCTGATTTTAATTGAAATCAAAAAGAAATTAGTTCGGTATCATATTATGTAACACATAGTTTTGGGATGTCGCTGAGTGTTGAACTGCAACACTTTTTGTAGGGACAGTTTCGTGATTTTTTAAATGGCGTTTATCGCGTATTGCATTCGAACTCTTCATATACACTATTTCTTTTTTTACGCGGCATAGTGTCACTTAGTCGTAGTCTTCTGTTCTTATCGAATATTTAGGTGTGTCTGTCCGATTCCAGTAAGTGGGTGTATTCGTATGCGCGTGTGAGTTAGAAGTGAAAGTATTTTGTGAGTTAGAAGTGAAAGTATGTTGTGAGTAAGAAGTGAAAGTATGTTGTGAGTTAAAAGTGAAAGTATGTTGTGAGTTAAAAGTGAAAGTATGTTGTGAGTTAAAAGTGAAAGTATTTTGTGAGTAAGAAGTTTAAGTATTTTGTGAGTTAAAAGTGAAAGTATGTTGTGAGTTAAAAGTGAAAGTATGTTGTGAGTTAAAAGTGAAAGTATGTTGTGAGTTAGAAGTGAAAGTATTTTGTGAGTAAGAAGTTTAAGTATTTTGTGAGTTAAAAGTGAAAGTATGTTGTGAGTTAAAAGTGAAAGTATGTTGTGAGTTAAAAGTGAAAGTATGTTGTGAGTTAAAAGTGAAAGTATTTTGTGAGTAAGAAGTGAAAGTATTCATACTCTTTGTTTGAATGCATTGCCATTTCAAATTATAACGGTGTATGACAAATCAAAATTCAGATTTGTTTCAAAAAGTGGAAATACATTCACTATTTAATCGCACGTGCTTACTAGAACACACACCTACTGGAATCGGACATAAAAAGCTGAATCTTATATGAGAACCAAATAATACGGCTAAGTGACAACATGCTGCGTTAATAAATATTGTCTGTATTTTCCTGATGAAGACTCTTATATGGGTCGTAAATGAGAAAGTTAAATAAATAAATGTTTATTTATTAAAATCAAACGGAATTTTGACTGGTCTCTAACCCGTTATTATTCTAAATTTCAATGCATTTAAAGAACAGGTGCAATACATTCACATCGTATTATTTTTTATTATTCTACTCATACGTAATTAGATGATGATGATGATGATGATGTGTATGATGATAACAACAACAGCAACAGCAACAACACCAACACCAACACCAACACCAACACCAACACCAACAACACCAACAACAACAACAATAATAATAATAATAATAATAATAATAATTAATAATAATAATAATAATTAATAATAATAATAATAATAATAATAATAATAATAATAGTAATAATATGGGAAGGGTGTATCCACAAAACAAACGTAGCAGAGTGGATGAGCAAATGAAAGGCAACGCTAAGAGAAAAAGACGCAAAAATGGGAACGATCGCAGGCAACTACAGACCAATTACATGTTTATCGACAATGTGGGGAATTTTAACGGCACAACTGGAAGACTAATTCAACCACTCCTTGAGCAATGGTGGACTGCTCCCCGAGAAAAAAAAAAGATGTCAGGAAACGAATAGAAGGACATCATTATCTTCTATACATAGATCAAACGATTATGAAAGAAGTAAACAACAGAAAAAAAGAACATGGATTGAATACAAGAATCTATAATTTAATTCTTAAAAATAAATCAGATATCCGACAGGATTATTAATCTCATTAAGAAATCAATCGGAATGTTGAGATTAGACATTTTGTAAGGAGACTCCCTATGACCACTATTTATCAAAGCCATGGTGATAGTCAACCACATACTCAGCAAATGTGATGCCGGGTACAAGTTTACAGACACATAACTAGGAATAAACGACCTCATGTAAATGCACGACCTGGAGCTCTATGCAAAAAACAAAAAGGAACTGCAAACACTGATGAATACGACCAGAACCATAAACAAAAACACATTCAAATGCAATTTGTAATGGAATGATTCAAACTGCGAGAGAGGAGAAGAGAAAAACTGGAGACAATGGAGGGCATGAAACTGCCAACCCAAACATTTAGTACAAGAAAAATAAACACCCGGGCAGCATCACTAATAAATGCTATTTACCATTCATGGGCTGGACTAAAAAATAACTCAGGCACATTGACGAGAAGACTAGAAATTAATGCACTATACTCGAAAGACGATACGGGCATGTCTTACATAACAAAAACGAAGTGGAATGAGGACGGTTTAGTATAGAAGAATGTGTGGAAGACACAAACAAGCTGAAAAATACATAACTCAGAACACAGTAATGCTGATCATTGCACAAGAGACACCGTCCTATTGAAAAACCTCGGAAGTACCGAGACTCTAAACCGAAAGACAAAAAATAAAAGTGGTAAGACAAACAGCTATATGGATCTTTCATGAGAATGACCATAGAAGATGTTACCTAACATTTCTGGGCATGGCTAAGAAAAGAACACATGGACTGAGAAAAAAAATCTCTACTGACAGCTGCACATAATAATGCGATTATGACTGATTACATTAGAGCTAAAATAGATAAAACAGAGGAACACAGTAAATGCGTATTGTGTGGGCCAAGAGAAACATCAGTAAATTACATCATTAGTAATTCAGAAAACTAGCCACAATAGAATACAAGAACAGCCGCGACAGCGTGGGGAAAGCAGTACACTGGGAACTATGCAAACCACTTCATTTCGAACACTGAAAAATGGTACAAACATAAACTAGAGACATCACTGAAAACCGAAAATATTAAAATTCGTTGGTTAATGGAGGTGCAAACAGAACAATTCATACAAGCGAAAAGAACGGATGTCATGATAGTCAACAAGAAGGATCTGCCAAATCGTAGACTCTGCTGTTCTAGCAAACGACAGAGTAACATCAGGGAGACGGAACAACGCAACAAATACACGGAACTTGTCAGAGAACCGAAACGGATATGCACCATGAAGAAAGTCAATATGATACTAATAATCGTAGGAGCACTATTAACCGCCCAAAACACTTAGAGAAAGGATTTGGAGATATTGCAATAAAATAGATTAATGGAACAATAAAAAAAAGACTGAAATGATCAAAACAACAGCAATCTTAAGGAAAATCACCGAATGTGGAAACAACCGCGAATAAATTATGAACGGTAACTAGTCACATTAAAGTTACAATAGGAAGAAAACAATACCATAGGAAAACACACCACAACACAAACTAAGGAACAGAAACTAAAATAAATATCATAAATCCCCACATCTCCTAAAAAACAAAAAAAAGTGATGGCGCCATCCTCGGTTTACAACACACAATCGTCGTGAAGAGTCACGGATGATTCAGACACCGAGTACCCAGATCATTTACCAGCCCTCCATCTCATGCGTGCGGAGAGTGTTGGGACATTGGGTAGATTTATGGCCAACCTAATCTCATTGGAGGCCAAAGGTTGTTGCTAGCGATAGATCAATGGTACGCGGATGCTGCGATACCACAATGGAATTTATGGTAGTGATCGTAAAGAAGTGGAGAGTACTGGAACTCTGAGGAGGATTGTTGTCATCCAGATTCCAGGGAACACCATCGCTTATAATAAGTGAGCAATGATTGACGTTGACTTGTGTTTGAAGTCTTAGTGAGAACAATTAATTAATTATTAATAATAATAATAATAATAATAATAATAATAATAATAATAATAATAATAATAATAATAATAATAATAATAATAATAATAATAATAACAACAATTAAAATAGAGTAGGGAAATACTTATTTAATTATACTGGAATGAATTTATTAAAGAGATGTCACAATTTATGAATTTTCATATGAAATCAAAGTAGAACAAATAGTGTTAGATGTGTTGACCAACGGTTAATGCCTCGTACCAAATACAGCCAGAAACAATTATCTCTGAATAAAGAAATTAGGACTCCTTAACCACCTCTTCAGAGTTCTGGAAAAGATTGTTTCAGGATCGTTCGTGAATCGTGTTTAGATCAATTGTGTAGATTATTACTTAAATTGCCGCTAAAAATAGTCATCTTTAAAAGGAAACAGTTGAGTTGATTTTCTAGTTGTATTGCTCCCATTCTTGACGAGCTTTGTAGCTCGTTTATCATAGAGACAACGTCCTGTATGCTGTGTTGCAACCAAGTGTGGCAATCGCTTTTAGATCAATCTGTGGTACAATCAGAAACCGTACTTACGCTATACTTACAACTATGACTAATCATTCTTCTTATATAACTACAACAACTGTAGCACGCTTATTTAGGTGAACACGATTTAGATATGTTACTGACGTGTTATGTCACTGACTTTTATTTGCAACTCGTTTAGCTTAACTTGTATTTTTTTTCTTTCCGTTATAAAAATAATACACACACCCAAAAAACGGTATTAAAATGCAGTAAGATCCATTGTTTACAAATATTTCGGTGAAAAAACTCACATTACCAGATAACAAATTAACATCAAAATAATATTAATAAACAAATCTTAACATTACCCGCATGAGTGTTTGAAACAAGGGTTGAGGTTTGAGGTTTAGACAAAGAAAAGGGATTGATTGATCAGATATATCTTCATAGCTTACACCAGAGCACTGACACCACTGATTGCTAATGAAATCCGTGTAGGTGTAAATCACATCCGACGCAGAAGAATGTTAATGACACTACCAAGATTTCTGGTGATATACCCACAGAATTGCTTCAGTATGTTAGAGACGGCATAGCTGGATGTCCATTCATGCACGTTGAACGTATACAGCCATGAATACAATAAACGAAATTATTACACGAACCTTTACCGTGAAATGATTAAGTGAACCTTTTCCGTGAAATTATTACGTGAACCTTCACCACAAAATATAGATTTAAAATATTATTTCTCACTTACTGTTATCATTTTCACTTAAGATTCAATACCCTTTACTATTACGAAAGTTCCAAATGATCACAGGAAAATACCGTTCTAGAGTTCGATGATGATAACCCGGCTGCAGATTATCGTAAAATACAAGAAATATATTCTAACAATACCAAGGAAAGAATCATATAAGTAGAGTGTAAACATATCGAGTAGCGTTAATTTCTCCATCATGTACAGAAATATCAGACATTTAAAAGGTCGATGTTTCAAGTGTCAGCGTCGCGGGAAATGGAATGAGAAATTGTCAAGGTTATAACAGCGGGGGTAGCAGAAATGCCGCCATTCAAGTAGTATTCCTTTTTATGTTGGCCTCGACATGTCTATGTATATACATTAAGTACTGTTTGATTCTCTAAGAATGCGGCTTAATCGCATTCAGAAGATGGTTGCTGCTTATTTTAAGCTCCGCGACTGGACGGAAAGCGTGTGTCAGTCGGGAACAAGTGAGTCTGTTTAACCCGCAAGGCAAGACGTTTTTCGCCACAATCCAGCCTATTAATATTTAAAACATGGTAGTTGGCGAAAACGGTCAAATTATGGAGTCACCCGACGACAATCATTTCCTAGTTCATAATAATACACCACAACTTGAATAAATTGTTATTTCATTATATTATTTATCGATCGAATTATACATCATTGATTGATTTAGTAGAAAGAAAGTTAGTTAACATTTAACTTCTGCGCATTTTAGTAGAGAAATGCAAGCTATTATTTGCTCGTACAACTACTATGGAGAGCGTATTTAGAACTACATAAATAGGCCAGAAACAGATGTTTAAAAAACGAATACCGTGAAATTGGAGCCGACGATAATAATACAGACAAAAACATAAATATATTTAAAAATGTGAGTAGCTATATCATGCGTACATATACTCTGAACATATGTTAATGAAATGTACTTTTCATGATTAAACATTTCTTTCTTTAAGCATGCTATTCCACACATAAATCTTAATGAAAAGTAACTAAAAAACTTTATAAAAAAGATAACTGGGCCTGTCTTAAAATAGATGATGATTATTACAGACTCGATAAATAAATCGGTAGCGACCTATGAACTTTACATTGTATCGAGTCTAGTATATAATGATCAAAAATCATTTCTTGCGCCGTATGTCGACGTCAGTGTGGGAAGACGTGGCAAGTATTTTCACGCTTATATTCAAAAACAAACGTTAAACCATTTCCAACTGTGATCAGCAGTATAAATATCTTACATGGGCACCACAACAATTCCTACTGACACCACAAATTATGATAGTACTTATGTATTTTGGTTGATTACATATCCTCCAGCTTACTGGTAACCTAAATAATCCATTTATCAGTGTATACACTATCCGACAACCATTACTTAATTCTAGCAGATAGTTCGGTCTATAAGAAGAGAGCATTAAAATAGGGAACAAGATGAGCATGTTGCGCATTCGTTTACGCTATCGAAATATTAAGTCTCAGTTTACCTGTGCGTATAGATATCGAGTGTAATACTGCTTTACTTTAAAGCAAAACTACTACACAATTTTAAATGATAAAAAACAGGGTCGAGAGGGAGTCATTTATATACACTCAACATCTTACACACATCACTGCCATGATCAACTGTATTGCCTTATGTGCAAATTAAAATAATAGTTCAATAAACATAATGATTAACTTAGCCGTGCAAGGTTGTGAAACGTATTTGTTTGGCTATACAAGGGCGTTCTGGGGTCAAAGGATCGACCGCATTTTCGCAGCCAGTTATTTAATGTGTGTTTGATGGAGACATGGTGTAGCTCAGCTATTTCTTAAATCGTGCCAGTGACTCCGGTATTCTAATAGTTCTTGTATTGTATGTATGTTGTTTCTGTACAAATATCCTGCCCCGTCTTTCATTGCATTACAATCTTCTCTGTGTACACGTTACTGCTAATTTAAAGTAACATTGTTCAATTAATTAATTTCAAAAACAATCATGTTAAAGTCTTCTCAGCAGCTATTACATGAGTAAACTCTGCGCATGCCCACCACGGCGGAACTAGCTGCATACAATATATTTCATTTCCAATCGTTTCCTTAACATACGCCAAAACGTGATTCTAGTAAACTGGGCTTTCTATTTTATACTTACGGAAAATTTATAATTTTCGCTATTCTCCTGCCAACTTATAAATTTATGTAATTCCTCTGATGAAAAGATTTTCATGTTTTTAAAAGCCTGCCTTAAGGAAAGAAAAATAAACATGCTTTTTATCGAGTATACCTTTCATTGAACAATCGAAGATGAAATAGATTTGCCATTCGCAAATATTTGTCTCTCTTTTTCATTTATCTTTATAATTGCTCCATGTCGTATATTAGGGTTAAATCTCATTTAATTATAGGTTCAATTCTCTAAAAGTATAGGTTTAGTCTACAATTATATATATATATACATATATATATATATTAATTGATCAAGTTCAAATGTGTTAATAAAGTGAACATAAAACCAAGTTTTCAAGAGTACTTAATACCAAGTACAGCATATATATATATATATATATATATATATATATATATATATATATATATATATATATATATAGGATCAAATATAAACCAAAGTAACACTTTTAGTAGATGGAACCTATTGTGAAGAGGATTAGCTCAATATACGAGATAGAGCAATTGAAATTTGAAATAAATTTGGACAATCGTCGCATATTAATCACCCTTTTTTCTTCTATCTCTATATGTATATATATATATATATATATATATATATATATATATATATATATATATATATATATATATATAAAAATGTAAAGCGAGAGCTAGCGAGTGAAGCCAGCTGGTTCTATATAAAAGAGTAATGCTGACACTGACTGGAAACTGTTATTTCCCCTACTAGAGAACTCAACCCATAAGTATGGAGCTTTTTAATTTTCAAAAATTTAATAAAAATATTTAAGAAATAGTGAACGCAAATTTTAATAAATTGCATTTCAGGTGTCGGTAAAAATATCAGAAGTATGAAATAAAATCCATTCGGTCAAAAAATGATTTTTTTTATTGGCAACCATTATCGTGGTCGACAGATACTACAATTGCTAGTTTTGAGTATTTGAAAAATTGATGCATAACTTTACGCCCCACGACGAGAAAAAAAATACAAATATATTGTGATCAGTTTATTATTTCGTTTTTTTTTTTTCAGTTTGGTGACATTTACTATAAATGCCCCACGTCAGTTTTTTAAGCAGAAAATGATGTTCATTGAGCACAACGCAAATCTGAGTCCGGGTCAGCTATACATCTTCACATCTAAGTACGATTGGCAACACTAATTCCTCCACATCTTCGTGGGATCTGTGTTCAGAAGATTAAATGATTCAACGTTGGGTCCGGCATTTAATAACCTGATTTACTTTTACGGATAACGCATGGTCCGTGTCCCGCTAGTATATCGATTAATTAATCTATCTATCTATCTATCTATCTATCTATCTATCTATCTATCTATCTATCTATCTATCTATCTATCTATCTCTCTCTCTCTCTCTCTCTCTCTCTCTCTCTCTCTCTATATATATATATATATATATATATATATATATATATATATATATATATATATATATATTGCATGTAACATTTTATTCACTGCTTGTTTATAAATGTTTAAGGGCATCACTCCAAGTTTTGGATAAAAAGAAACAGAACGATATACTATTTATAAAATGTCATTTGATGAAACGCCATTAGGAATGGTCTATTGTTAATCGGAACAAAAGCGAGCCTTCACTTTGGTCCATGTGTATCGATCAGGCACGCCATCCGGCGTCTGACAAGCAAACACGCGGGAAGGGGGTATAATATAGCAGACATATTCGAGAAGTTCGCGTGATTGGTCAGTCTGGCCAATGAGGCTTGGCCATTTTCGCACGCAACAGAAAACACCCAGCACTTCACGCCCCCGTATTTCAGCCCCTCCATTCCCTGCACCCCTCACTCCTTCAGCACCTATCCCTCTCTGTCTCTGTGTGTCTCTCTCTCTGCCTCTCTCCCCTCTCTCTCTCTATATATATATAATCTGATGCACCTATCGATGTATGTCTGTGTATTTTTGTCTGTCACTCTTACCTGTTGATTTGATTTGGGCCAACTTACAAAATGATCGATATATCTACATCTTGAAAAGTAGTTACTAATCACTTTTATGCATGTAACCATGAAATTATTCCGTTATTTACATGCATCGTCTAATATATACTACCATTTATTTCAGTAGTTACTAACAGTCTTCTTTAGTTACCAACCATGTTTAGGCAATATTTCTTCGAATTAATCAAACATATACTTAGAGAAATAGCAAAAACAGATGTTCTCTACTATTATACATGTGAGGGTTGTGTCACTAGTTGGGCTAGTCGCACTTAAGAGCTTTGATACAGCGAAACAGTCTACATATTGATAACTTTATTTATCTCCCTTTCTCGGGTAAGGGGTACAGTAAGAAAATAGCCATTTGAAACTAGCTGAAAATTTATAGCTCATTAGATATAACCAATTCGAACTACCAGCATTTGACAATGTTTACATTGAAATTCTATTTACATTCTGCCAGTGTCGCATGATAGCGTGGAGGTAGGAGAGCTCAAAGATTGAGTTTTAATCCCGGCTTGAGACACTAGCTGGTATAGCCGCATTGAAAAGATGTGATACAGCGAGACGGTATGTATCAGTATGTATGTATATATATATATATATATATATATATATATATATATGTATGTATATATATATATATGCGTATGTATATATATATATATATGCGTATATATATATATATATGTATATTTATATATATGTATATATATATATATATATATATATATATATATATATATATATATATATATATATGTATATATATATATATGTTGTGTTAAGTAAGCTTGCATTATTGGTATGCTCGTTTATGTTTCCAAAAATTAATATTGTAATACCAATGTTTAGTTGAATTGCATCTAAATAACATTGTGTTGTTATTGAAATGTTAATGTAACGAAATATTAATGAAACTATAATTATTCTTGCTTAAGGTAAAGTTGTTGTGTCCTCAAGCTGGGTTGTTATTTGTCTGTTTTAAAAAAAGACAATCTTCTTGATATTTTAAAAAACTTTTACTTGTCCATCCGCGTAAGTTTAATGAAAGCTGTGGCGATGATGATTTTCGTTTAAAATACATTGTCTTCTGAAACACAAGCACTAAAAATTATAGGAAAATGAAGTATTCTTTAATAAACCAAACAAAAACTCAATCAAAATAATTTGGGTAACTGAAATCGGACTTAACATGTAACATTCTGGTTTCAGAAGTTTCTAAGAAGATCCCTTATGTATTCATATATCGAGAGTTTTGAGAGTTATTATATCCTATAAGTTTATAGATAGAGATTAAAACAATATAACTTTCGCAATAGTGACCCTGGGTGGGCAGCAACAATGTCGGCCATCTATTAGCCTTTCTCATTCCGTCGTTGTATTGCTTTTTAAAAATGAAGAAGATGAGAGAATACGAAACTTAAAGAATGTCGGTGTACTCATCTACGAAATAAACGTTGATAAACGTTAAACTAAAAGTTTATCAGGGGAGGTCGTTTGTGTGGTGACTTCACGCTTAATCTACGCTCGCTTCTCTCTTTGCTTTCCCTCCCCTCTCTCTATTTCTCTATCTAAGTCATTTAAAATCGGTGTGCACTCTCTTCTCTTCTGTTCTATTCTAAAGACACACACACGGACTCGACAAATGTATGTCAATTAGCCAACTAAAACGCTTACAACTAAGGTAGGCGCGAGATCACTCTATCCTTTAATAGACTACAAAACGGCCTATGCTAGAAATCTCATTTCTTTGATCAATCATAAGTCAAAGACGAATAAACCAAATTAGTTAAGACTTTGTACAACACTTTTAGTTGATAGGTTCTATAAGTGTGTCGAATTTTAGGCAACACAGACATCTAGAAAAGGCAGGCATTATTTTGTGTTATCCGTGTGTACGTACGTATGTGCCACCCTGTATCTCATTTGATGGATCCAGCTGATTGTTGGCAGAGATAGAGATTCTAGGGTCTAGTTGATGGTATTTTAATTTCAGTGTACCATATACCTTAGTTTTCCAGCAAATTCCAAAAGAAACTTAGAATGACCATTGTATTGAGGCATAGCCTTTACAAAAGTAGTGGCATTCCATGAGAAATGCCAGTATACTGAAATCATATGCCCTTAATAGGGTGAACATTCATAAACACTAAATGTACAAAAGCAAGGAACTTCTCACATTTTTACACTGTTATTTTCATTAAGGGTATGCGAGCACAACAGGTCTATGTATAATACTGGTAGGAATTTTTCTTCAGCGCTCCTCACACACTTCAATCACTCATGCATAGAGATGTATACTGTAGTGATGTGATAATGAAATGATTTGGTTCATGTGTAGTCATACCCTTAATTAATGACAATAAAAGTGTGAAAATGTGGGAATGTCCTTGCTTTTGTACATTTAGTGTATATGATTTTTCATCTAAACCCTATTAAGGGCATATGATTTCAGTATACTGGCATTTCTCATGGAATATGAATACTGTTACATTAAAAAAATGTTGTATTGCTGAATATCTTCCTGGTTATTTGAAAGAAGCGATAGTACATTGTTGAAGAGAAGAATCACCTACATACCGTGACCATTAGATCACGAAGAACACATTCGATAGGATTAAATATGTATTTAAGACAATTGCTTGGAAAGACAATTTTAAACTTTGTCAAAATAGAACTAAATACTCATATTGTAAGAAGCAAACACTTAACGCGATAACAACGAAAACAGTGTTCGTTCTACATCATATATACTGTAAGATGTATAGTAATATAAAGTGTCTTCAGGTTAATATATTAAGATGAAGAGTTGGGCTGTTTCTATGTAGATTATATAATATAAGTTTATTTTATTTTACTACAAAACCCTATTAATGTATTGATAATTGCTAATAAAAAATATGGAAATAAAAATGTATACATAATATAGTATCTTATCATATATATATATATATATATATATATATATATATATATATATATATATATGAATGCATATGAGACAATAACGATAATATATCAATTCATAAAGATATATAGACCTTGAATAAGGTATGGTATTGTCATGACTTATCTATTAAAACAATGCAACTTATTTAAGTTCTAGTTTGCTGCTTGAGCTTACATAGAGTATGGCATATGTGCACATCTAAAACCTATATCTGTTTTAAAAGCCGACATTCACACCTCACAGTATATATATATATATATATATATATATATATATATATATATATATATATATATATATATATAATGATGATAATCCTGGTAGATGTTTTATCTACAGGGTAGTAATCCAAAGAATTTCAACCGGGTTTATAAAAAGTGCTCAATATCAAATAGAGCTTTATATATGATTATTTTTATTTACCCAGACATGTACAACATCTGCGACACTGCCATGTCGAATGAAGTGGAGAGAAAAAAGAAGAAGAAAATAAATTTAAAGTTTCAACATTCAGGAAATCACGTGGTTTAGGACCGTAATTTATTAATTATAAGTTGGTAAAGTCTATATGAAAAATAAAACAGTATAAATTTAGAATTAGTGACACAATTTATTACCAACACCTTACCCCCCACCCCCATTACACGCGTCTGCACCCCCATACTACCAATTACGGCTGATTTGGGGGCACGCACGCAGGCCTCTACACACTTATACACATAATTACTGTTGATTTGACAATACGTTTTTTCGCCCGAGCTGAAATAACTGTCGATTTTTGACACATTAACTTGAATGTTCATCTTCCCCCCTCCCTTCTCTACTCCCTGTTTGAATCAACACACGTCTTCATTTTTTCTATCTATATATCTATCTATCTATCTATCTATCTATCTATCTATCTATCTATCTATCTATCTATCTATCTATCTGCAGCCTACCGTTTTAATTATATGGATCTCTTTTCAGTTTATTTGTTTTATTTGTTTTATTTGTTCTATTTTGTTAAATTTTTAGATTCTAGATTTTAGATTTTAGAGTATAACTTTTTTTTATTTTTAACGGTCCTAAACCATGTGACTCTCTAAAGTTTGAAAGTTTACATTTCTTTTCTTCTTCTTTTTTCTCTTCACTTCATTCTCTCCAAATATGATATGAGGTTAAGATCGGATTCTAACTCTGCCTGATGAGATCTCAGTTTATAATAACTGTTGATCGATAACATCGGCATGCCAGTGTCGCAGATTTTGTACATGTCTGGGTAAATAAAAATGATCATATATATGTATATATATATATATATATATATATATATATATATATATATATATATATATATATATAGATAGATAGGAGGATGAAAAAAAATTAGAAAAGCGAGCGAGGAAAATCTTTTTTCAATTCAGTTGCTCAATACAAAGTGTTCCGTAAAAAGCAATTTATTTAATTATTTTTTTGCTTCAGCCAGGCTTTTCAAAGATCAGAGTATATTGAGCTGTATACTTTTCAAATTGGGTTTTACCTTTCCTAAAAGTTCGCTTTTAGTTCTCTAATTTATAAATATATATATATATATATATATATATATATATATATATATTAGTACTCTATGTATCCACATAAAATATTATAAGGAGATATAATTTTTTATGTATCAGTTTTCAGTATTTACTTCAACAGTGCTCGATACGTAAGTAGAGCTAGGTAGTAAGCAATGAAAATATATATGGCAATCAAGCTACACAGAGGCTCCCGTGTTTCATCCCCGGGGGCAATCGTCAGGCTAAATGCATTTAGCCTGACGATTCCCCCCGGGGATGAAACACGGGAGCCTCTGTGTAGCTTGATTGCCATATATATTTTCATTGCTTACTATATATATATATGTGTGTGGGGAGGTGTATGTGGGTGTATGTGTGTGTCTATGTGTGAGAGATACATGGGTGGCCACACATAGAATAGGATTAGCGTTTGATGATTGAAAATGAAAGCAACATCCGTATTACTCAACGAAGAAACAACGCAACTGCGCGTAGACAACCCCTCACTAAACCATACACGCATATTCACACTAGTAAGCAAAGCCGTAAGTTCCTTTTCCTCACCCACATATTTGATGCACACTTTCAGTTGCCCACTCCTTAAACAGCCGACACCTATCTTAAAATAAGGCCTAAGAGACGCGAAGGAAAACAAATGAAAACAAAACATTCTTGCGTACCAACGTGGCGCGGATATATAAAAAAAAAAAGAAGAAATACACACTCAGAAACAAAAATGCTTTCCCCGAGCCACAGCTGTAGGCACGTCTTTTTCTATTAAATAATTGGTGGGGCAGTCCGTGTATTCTACACGTGTTTTCCTTTGCACCCTTCGAGACGCGATTTGACAAGCTGTTGCCTACCGACCGGACCTTTACTTAACACGCATCTTATAGGGCATGTCTTATTTGTCAACAGTATCATTTAACGAGAGAGATTACCGGTGAGAGACGACATGTGCATAGGCCGCAGTGAAAAAAGAAGCGGCTGATGATTTATAGTATTATTTACATACAATATCAGTATAGATAAGGCAAACATCTAAAACTTAAACAATACACAACAAACACCCACAAAGTAGGTTTTACTTTTACCGACATAACGCCGGTAAAATAATATCGAAAGATTACAGAACATAATTCATATGTTCGGAGTCAATGCCTATTTTTTCAATTAATGTGATCATTATGTCATATAACAGGTACATAACGTCATAGTGTTAGGTTTGGATAATAGTTTTACTCCATCGTCACATTATTAGTGTTCATTTTTATTACGTTTGTCTTTGGACTATTGTCTTTACAAGAGTGAAGAGGAATCAGTGAGTCTTTTTAGTAGGCCTCTGTGATTTTATATGAACAGAAACAAGTACTTGGCGTCGTCCGGGAGAAACATTATATTACATTATTATCTTTCGAAGAGAGAAGTTATACAAATAATATCTTGGCAAGTACTTAATGGGTGACGATTTAGGAAGACCAAGTCCTGTATAATCGAAGTAAAACAACGGTTATCCTGGTCACTACAAATCGGTGACTATTTGGAAAAAGCAAGAGCTGTACAATTGGAGTTGAGTAACGCATAGCATGGCCACAACGAAATGGGTGACTATTTGGGAAAATGAGTCAGAGGAAGTTAAACCATGCATATATAGGGCATTTCGGCGTTGTCGATAGATTATAATAATTATAAATTAATTTATATTTATATTATAGCTAAATTGCTTGATACAATAGATACAGCAGATAGGTTAAGACACGGCGTTGCACAGGATAACAACTTTACACTTTAATTATATATATATATATATATATATATATATATATATATATATATAGCAAATATTTAAATGATGAAAAAAGCAAATGTACATACTTAAGAAGTGTATTATGATCACAATGCTTTAACGCGGGATATAGTAACATGATGTTAAATCAATAAATGCTGATTAAATTACTGTTATCCTCAATAAGTAGACAACACAATAAGTGTCTATGTAACTTTACTGTTTCAGTCATTTCGATATATCCTATAGCAATGCTTTATCCCCAATATCAAACAATTCCCTATCACAATAGGATCAAATATAAAATAATTATCTGTACGTTATGAATATATATATATATATATATTTATATATATATATATATATTTATATATGCATATATATATATATATATATATAGATATTGTGTGTGTGTGTGTATTTAGTCACAATTCGTAAATTTAAACGGAAATTGTGTGACATAACGTACTTTCTTGGTTTGATTTTTTTTAGCCGAATATGAAATATCGAAAAATAATATGACACTCATGGAAAATTCATTATTTTTTAATGTTTAACCACAAAAACAGTATTAAAAAAATTGAAAAATTTGTAAAACTATATATCAAGCAGTTAGCATTACGTTATTTTCTCTTAGATATATATATATATATATATATATATATATATATATATATATAGAGAGAGAGAGAGAGAGAGAGAGAGAAAGTGAGATATGTATATATATATATATATATATATATATATATATATATATGTATGTATATATATATATGTATCTATCTAAGAAAAAATAACGTAATGCTAACTGCTTGATTATAGTTTTTTAAATTTCTAAATTTTTTTAATACTCGTTTTGTGGTGAAACATAAAAAATAATGAATGTTCCATGAGTGTCACATTATTTTTCGATATTTTATATTCGGCTAAAAAAATCATATATATATATATATATATATATATATATATATATATATATATATATATATATATATATATATATATATATAGAGAGAGAGAGAGAGAGAGAGAGAGAGAGAGAGAGAGAAGTATGATTATACTTTAAATATTTAAATAATATATTCAGCCAGTAGGCTATCAGGATAACAACAATGCCATTAATTGAATGACATAATACAATGAAAAAGTAATCAGATTGTATTAAAGTTAAAAAAACAAGGAGTGATATTGTGTTTGTAACTCATGAGTTTTCAAAGAAAATCTTCTGATCAGAGGGCCATTACCGCAATGACATTACTGCAGGTAATAAAAATGAAGCTTTGAAAATATATAGAAATATTCAAATATACATAAAAGTAGATATAAAACATCAAATATATCGGCCTAAAACGCAGTATAGAGTTTATCCGAGTCATCATGTTTAAAACAATTTCAAGAAAAATGTCAAAGAAGTGGATTAAAAACAATCCAGGTGGTGATTGGTAGTCCCAAATGAAAATCAAAAAGTTATCCCGGCAGGAAATTTGCTTGTTATCGATGCATACTATAACAGTTAAAAGCATGTTTAGGGGGTATGCACATTAAAAATAAAACGATGGAAACAGCAAACTCACACAAAAAGTTCAGAAGACTTACTCATTGTTAAATATTACAATGTCATATAATTATAATGTCACAATTTTTAAATATATATATATATATATAAATATATATATATATATATATATATATAAAGTATAAAGGTATACTCAAAAAAGAATAAAAGGGAAATACCAGTAGAGTGCTCAATTAAATTAAATTAAGAGCGTAATATTTTTATTTTTAATACAGATTTTAATCAGACATCGACCAGTGGTTTCTGACAAGAAAGTGGTTTAAATCCCCGATTCCGATGTTTAAATGTACGCAATGAGATTTTTAAGGGCTGTATACATCGTAAACAAGCACTCTTTATTTATTGGATGGATCGAGTGATTTAAGCCTTCCTCGAGCTCTACATACATTTTTCAGACACTTATATACTTCTACTGCAGACTTCTCGTTCTACGAACCTGATCACAGTTCTTTTTCTTTTCTCCATTTTTTCCCTCTTTCTTCTTTAAATTAAAAATTTCAAAATTTTATTTTTTCGTATTTTTATTTATTTATATATTGATTATTATTTATATAATGATTTTTTATTTATATATTGATTTTTTTATTTATACATGCATACGTGTATATATATATATATATATATATATATATATATAAATATATATATATATAATGTGTGTGTATGTATATGTGTATATGTACGTGTGTATATATATATTTATAGTTTGATTTTTATTTATATATGAATTTTTATTTATATATTGATTTTTATTTATATATTGATTTTTTATTTATATATTTATTTATTTATATATTGATTTTTGATTTTTGATTCATATTTTTATTTTTATTTATATTTTTATTAACATTTTTATTTTTTATTTTTTATTTATAATTTTTTATTCATTATTTTTGATTTTTGATTTATATTTTATTATTTTTTATTTTTTATTTTTTATTTATATATTGATTTTATTTATATATCGAATTTTTATTTATATATTGATTTTTTTATTTTATTTATATATATATATTTTTTTAATTTATATATTGATTTTTTATTTATATATATTTTTTATTTATATATTTATTTTTTATTTATATATTGATTATTTATATATTGATTTTTATTCGTATATTGATTTTTTATTTATATATTGATATTTAAATTATATATTTATTTTTTATTTATATATTGATTTTTATTTATATATTTATTTATAATCATATTTTTACTTTAATTTGATATTTATTAATTGAAACAATCGTGAATTATATATACATATATATACTTTAGATAATAATAAATAGTTACCTCCCCCTTTTAGATAATTTAATTAATTAGAGTTGCGTACCTTTAATTATGTTCTATATATAAAAATAATATTTTATTTACTCTTAATTAATTTTTTTATTATTATAAATTTAATTTAATTTTATTTTATTTTTCCCTTCTTTCTTTTTTTATTTCTCTCTTTTCTTTCTTTTTTTCTTCCTTTCTTTCTCGTTCTTCACTTATAAATATAGAATCTCTTTCTTAACGGCTATTTTTCTGATCTAAGCGTCTCGCCGGCCCTCCATTTCAAATTCTGTGTGCATAGCGTTTCATAACGGTTATAAATGTTTTTTGAAGAAATTCCATTATTTACTATTTCAGACTATGCTGAAAAAGACGGAATCGGGGATTTAAACCCGTTTCTTGTCAGAAACAACTGGTCCATGTCTGATTAAAATCTCTATTTAAAAATAAAAATAAATATATATATATATATATATATATACATATATATATACATGTTTTTAGAAGTACAACACATATGTAATTTATTAAAAAATAATGGTTATATTTTAAATAAAACAAGAGTATCCCGAAACGTTGTATTTTTTGTCGAATAATCATCAAGGTACAGGAGAATGAACCGATATCCGAGGAAAAACAAGAAACGTTCAAAACACCAATTACTAGCGATGTGCATTGAACATTTGTTCAAATGCATAAATATGAATTCTGCCTAAATACACACAATTCATATATATACATATATATATATATATATATATATAGTGTGTGTCAAATTATATTGAACAGAAACCATAAAGTGCTCGATCGCAGAGGAGTGAAAGCTAAAGTAATTTATTTTAAAACTACCGCTGTTTAATTCAGATGGGCTTCCTTATTTCAATTTAAAAATAAACAAACATACATATGCATAGTGGAATCTTCGGCGTTATGCATGAGGTTAAACCATGATGAGAAACCGCGGTATATCGATGAAAAAAACGGTGCATTCCCGAAAAGTCGATCTGGAAATAATATCTTGGTTGGGAATTAATTGAGTCTTATTTATTCATTCATTTCAGTTTGTATTTCATTCTACTAAATGTTTTTTTCGTGTAGTTTGGTATGTTTATTTATTTATTTAAAGTGGTGTTTGTAGATTGTTGCAGATAACGGTGTCTTGGAAAGTAAAAATACAAAGAGGGTAGTTGAATACGCCGTTTAAAGCTTGTAAAATTGAAGTCTTTTTTTGATGGTGTTACAAGGATTAAATATATGGATCGGATGTATTATTTATCATAGAACGTGACAATGGGTAGCGGTAGCCACATCCGAAACGATTTGAATAGATACATCAAGATGCAAAATGCAAATTACCAATGGTACTTAAGAACCTTCCGAAGCGTACGTGTATTTGTTCTATTTTGGTTAACCTCTAAACTTAAAAATACATAATGAAAATAAATAAATAATAAAGGTAAAATAAGAGTTTAAATAAAAAACGAAAAAAAACATTTCATGCTATAATTGCGAAACGTTTAGATGTGTATTTCTGTATTTTAAACGGATATGCATAAATGGGGCGTGTCTTTGGTGTTTGATGGCGAAACTATGCGCAGTCGTTACATCTGACAGGTGTTGTCTTTGTAGTAGAAGTGTATGTCCAAATAGAAGTAACTAAAACTGTTCTAAAAAGGAAATACTAAATTGCGTCATGGAACCGAATAAAATCGAAAGTTTTGTTTTGTTATATATTCGAGTACAAAGATAAAAGATAGTAACGGAAATGATTGGTTATTGTTCCGGATGTTACAAATGAATTGGATTGCTGTTGCAATTGAAATCCCATTAAGTGCGAAATGTGAACGAAAATTTAATAGAATAAAAGATAAAGAAAACTTATCAATAATATAAGACCGTTCTTTCTATTTAATGTAAAATACTTATTCCTATATTTCCTCACTCTTAAATAGTCCGGAGAATGGCAATAGTGCTTGAAAGAAACAACCTGTATTTAGATTTAAAAATTTAATGTATCACATTATATAGTAGTAAAAACAATACTATGAATTAATACCGGTGATATAGCAAAATATTCAGCCTCAGAAAAAACTCCCGTTGACTAGTAGGATTATGGCCGTAGGTATTAAGATTAGAATGACATAACCCTCACTCTTTTTGGATGCCTTTGTTAGAAAGAACTTCGAAGTCGCAGAAAACATCAGAACATGTCTATGCAGTCGAAACAAACATACATTTTCTGAAAAAACACAATTTAGGAATTGGTCTGAAAAGGTAGCAATAAAGATTAGCACACGACGATTTGTTTTATTGAAAGCAAAGATGAAACTATATATACTTTTATATGTATATATATATATATATATATATATATGTATATGTATATATATATATATATATGTATATGTATATATATATATGTATATGTATATGTATATGTATATATATATGTATATGTATATATATATATATATATATATATATATATATATATATATATATATATATATAGAGAGAGAGAGAGAGAGAGAGAGAGAGAGAGAGAGAGAGAGAGAATGAACTTGGAAGCGTTGATGAAATTGCAATAATGAGAATAATATTTTGAAAATAAAATTAGAAAAAGCCTGGACAACGCATTTCTTTATATTTCTTAAAATAAATTATTTATTTACTTTATAAACTTGAGCACATTCGGTGATATGCACCCTTGTCAAAACTATAAGCATATTTTTCCTCTTATTTTTTCGTTTAATTTTTCTTTATAAAGACATATTTATCGAAGTCAAGTTGAAATTCGTATTGATGTTATCCACGATTAATGTTCATATGCCGGTGTTTGTAGCACGTGGTTACGTGAATAGGGTAGAATTAAAAGTCACAATTGAAAGCGTTGATGAAATGCTCATGCTCTTGGACAAAGTTTAGTAGCAACTGTTAGGTGGAGAAGACAAAAGTATTTGAGTGTGCGGGTTCCCCTCAACGTAAATACACCTGACATACAAGACAATCAGCTAGATCTCATATATTCATTGTGAAGGTTCCAAGATACCGGAGAGCCTTCTATTACAATATCTTCTTTTCTCGAGCCGGCCTTTGAGAACTCCCTTCCGTCTCCCTGTTATCGCGAATGTACAGACATGCAAAATATAAAAACAATGTGAACAAGCATCTTGCAGCACAGTACCCAATTTAGAACGGCCCTCTTAACATTCACCCTAATTCTCAGTTGCCCCTTACGTCTACTGTGGCTACATGCCTTGCTTGTGGTTAACTATGTTAAGAAAAAAGGTATAATAGTGTGTTGTTAGGACCCGGCAGAATATGAGGGTCTCGCAATAATCAAAACAAATGTTTAAATATTAGTAAAAACAAAGGCGAAACTATCCCAATAGGCAAACATGCTATATCGGGTATATTTGTATATATTACCAGATGTATTTACTGATAGTTCATAGGGGTCATATATGTTACCGGATGGACGTCTTCGAGATGAATAATTAAAAATCCATGGATTTTGGATCGGTAACAAGATGACTCAAATACAAAACACACAAACAAAAGATAAAGAAAGAGGAAGAACATTTGAACAGTAAAATATTAAGCTATGCAAAATAAACGTTATACTTCATTTTTTTAAATTGCATAACATAATTTTATATGGCTTCCGTATCGAATGTATAAATAATCTTGTATTGTTTTAACAGCTATGGAATCAAAAAATATCAAAGTATTAATGTTTTGTACAAAATGGTAAGTACATATTTCTTTCAGGTTTTAGCATCCTTAACCCACCCCCAAAAAAGTGAATCATTGATAAAGTTCACTATCCTTTCCGCAAATCCAACCATATTTGGTACAAAAAAACTTCAGTCTATGCCTGATTTGTCCACCAAATTTCAGTCATGAATATCCAACAGTCTTTGCAAATCAATAATTGTTCATCTTACAAACAAAATGTTTCCATCGGACTTATTTTTTTAAAATACATATTCTATTAATAGAAACTCAATGATAATTCGATGTGTATTCATCAATGTAAAGTATACGTCTGAATTTCTCAAACACAGCAGCATTCATCCGATAGTTCGATCATCTTGAAACGTGTATATAGACTAATATTCGTGGAAGATACATCTAGTCACACAACAATAGTTGCTGTAGCTCTATGCATGTATATAAATAACAAAGAAAAACAAACACACTTATTGTCATATATATATATGTATATATAAATCACTCTCTCTATCTATTTTTCACTCATTCTCTTTCTCTCTCTTCCTCTCTCTCTCTATCTCTCTCTCTCTCTCTCTCTCTCTCTCTCTCTCTCTATATATATATATATATATATATATATATATATATATATATATATATATATATATATAGGCAGCCCGTGATCCGTGACTGGATAAAGTTTATAGATATTACAAAACATTTATCTTCTTTGCTATCTATCTTATTTACTAAACCCTCTCATAAAAGGAATGTGTCTATTTTCCCTATAGTGGCTCTCCTTCCCCCCCTCTCTTTCTTCTCCTTCCTCTTTTCTCTTCTGAATGATTATTTTCAGGAAATACATATATTTGTAAATGGGTGGCCTGATAAAGGGTGGTTGGTAGTTTCTGACGTGATTCGCTTTTTAAGTAATAATTTAATGCGCAATGTGACAAAACACAAACTGGCGAACATACAAATAAACAAGCAAGTATAATCAACCGACTTTTATATATTCATAGATTCGCGTTGATTTAAAAAGATGCAACCTATTTCTAAATGTAGAGGAGTTAAGTTTAAATATCTTTTGATGTTTATGATATAGAAATCCATCCCAACAGTTAACGTTGTCTATACTTATATACTCTTTTTTTAAAACTAGTATATTGGAGTTTGCCTGGGTAAGCAATAAGTAAGAAATCCCGCTTACCTTTTTTGGCTCTGGTGAAGATAGAAAATATGACGCCAGAGCTGAATAAAGAAAACAAGAAGAGGTGATGGAGGAGGTGTGATGTACATATGCGACAGGAACTCGGCTGCATTGGATGCCGTAAACTTAGTTATCAAGAAGCGTCAGGAATATTACATCTGGGACTTTTCAAGATCTCGGTATCGGAATATTGAAAGCAATCAACGATGAAAAGAAAAAGGAAGAGAAAACATAATATATAAACATATATATAAACATATATATATATACATACATTAATATATATATATACATATATATATATATATATATATATATATATATATATATATATATATGTATATATATATATATATGAAATACACACACGCGTATGTTTACAGGAATAAGTGGCTAATTTTATAGCCATATGTACATACAATCATATATGCAGTGACGCATATGCACGAATACGTTATATATATATATATATATATATATATATATATATATATATATATATGTGTGTGTGTATGTGTGTATACATGTATATATGATATATTATTACATTATAAATACTATTTAAATAGATGAGATTGATTAACGAACGCATCTAATTTAAATTATAAAAAAAAACAATGTACAGAATTCGATAAAATATTTTTGTTCCAGGATGTATTATTATGTATTTTATAATAATGTATACTTGAAGCTCATCACCAATACACAATACAAGTAATTTACCATTAAAAACACATTATTCTTGTCGAAATTTGAAGTAGAAATTCAACCCATGTCTCCCTTACAAATGGGAGTTTAATTGGCCAATCGACTATCTAATATATTGTTGCGTTTAATCACTTTGTCCATGATGTATGATGTATGTGTTAGTTTTCTATTGCTCGAATGCTATTTTGTGTAATGAATTGCTGCTCCAATAATTTGATCAATTCAATTTTCAGTCGCAATAAAGAAGATGATAATTAGAATAGTATCATG
>OY744515.1:4118803-4193803 GCA_963556195.1 Sepiola atlantica
GTAAGTGGTTTTGCGAGGTACTTCGAATGATAATTTATTGTTGGATTTGTTTTTTATCTGTTTCATATGTACACTTTATGGAGGGTTGACCTCTATTTGATTCGTTTTTTGTAGATTTTAAATTTGTGTGTATTTGTGTGTAGGAAAAAAAGTGTCTGTAAGAATGCTAAGTTTGAAAGGGCCCAATCCTAGGAATTCTAAGAAAAGGCAGCTACGTACTCTATTTGAAGGTTGTCAATAGGGAGCCCGAATTCTTGATTCAAGAAATTATTGTCATATTAAATATATGTCATATCCGTGATAACTCTGATTAGTTCTACTAAAATTCTATTAAACTAAATTATTAGATCCAAATAGATCGTGGCAGTAAATATTTGAGTTAACAGTAGAAAGTAGGGAGGGAAAATTATGGGCGTTGAGGTTTGCCCCCACACCTTCTACAGTTATTGTAATGTACCCCACAATCTTCATGAGTCCATAGCCGATCTTGTCATGAGCGACCTTTATCGGCTTACATAACACTAGATAACCCCGCACTCTAATTATCCGCCAACATCCCTCGCACAGTTCTACTGTAAACTCAATTTCACACTGACATCATCTATTTGTATTTTATAATTTATTTTATCATGAGCGGCTCTTTAATGTCCACTGCTACCACCACCTTCGTTTAAAACATTTCGTACCTGTGTTATTTTCTTCAGACAATCATCCTGAAATAAAGACAGCACGTTGATGTATACGTGAATAAGATTTTTTGGTTTTTCCTTTCAATTTCCATTACGTCAGAACACCATTTCCATTTTTAGTAACATAATATGATATATATATATATATATATATATATATATATATATATATATATATATGTATATATATATATGTATTGACATCCGTATATGTTTAATCCTTACTGGAATCGTCAGTGTACAGACCAATTATTGATGCCGTTTAGAGGACTTGAACCCCGGAACACGAAGTTAAACATACGAAGTACAATCTCTTAGCCCATACTGCCGTTCCAATTAACCCGGCAAATCAGAGATAGTTTGATCTTATTTAAGGGCAGATGTCGTAGTATATATATATATATATATATATATATATATATATATATATATATATATATATATATATGTCCTCTGTATACAAATATTAAAATAGTATATAATGCTCATCTACTTTCTATCTAGAATTATTACTTAAATGTTGATCAAAATCCATTACATAATACAATTTCTACAGTTAGCCACACTTTACACTTAAAAGAGTTTAAAGCGAGATTTGAACAAGAATAATGTTTCTTAATTGCTGTCTATTAACTATAGGACAACTTTGTTACCAATAGAAAATATTTTACTTTTGACGTAGAAGTTTCTGCCCATTATATTACCCCTAAAACATGTGAACATGTCGCAAATAACTAGAAGTTGTGGAAATTACTTAATATGTTAAATACATATCATAAAAATTTCAGATAATTCGTCCTGGTCTGAATTTTCTCGAAGAGATTCTACCCCCCCCCCATTTGTAGGCATAAACATATGGGAAAGGACTTATAAATTACATTTGAACCGCTTTACGCCGAGAAGCTGTTTTTTTTTAACATTGCAATACTTTTTTTCGAAATAAATCGTATAAATACAAACATATAAACATGTAGATATGCGTACCTAACTATACAGACATACACACAGACACACACACACACATATATATATATACATATATATATATATACACACACATATATATACACATATATATACACACATATGTATATATACACACATATATACATATGTATTTAAAAATATGAATATATAAAAATATATGTATACATATAAGTGAGTGAGAGAGAGAATAAGGTAGAGAGTGGGGGAGACATATATTAAATTACTCACGATACAATCCACAAGTGTCTTAGGTCTCTTTAGACAAGGGTTTGTCATGAAAAACTGGCACGAGGATACTTCACCCTACAAGTAAACCTCAACGAATATTCAGCATAACATAGTATTCAACGCCAAAAATAAGACCCACTCAAAACGGCTATACACTGGCTTATACCAGTAATAGGGCACCTTATCTTAATGCTATTACATCATGTAAGAGACATTAGCTTGATACTCAACCATATCAGATTGATTCTTTTCCGGAAATCCAGCGAAATTAAGAAAATACTACAATTACGATGAAGTAAGATGTAAGTTGAAATTTGGAGAGAGTTAAATTAGTGTTCTACACTGCTTTACTAACTCTACGTTTGAGAGGTAAGGAAGGATTTTGATTGAACACAAGGATATCTATTTATCTATTTAAATACAAGCGGTCTCTCCAGGAAAGCCCACTTATTTCTAACAACTTACTTACTGAAGTTTAAATGAATATATACGAAGCATGTTTTAAAAATATCCGACCTTACGCAAGAAAAACATATTTCAAATAAGTGACGGGGTTGGGAACCTAACCCCCTTCAAAGTAGGCCCCTTGTGCTTGTACAAGCTTAGCCCGCCAATCCATCTACTACCGGGAACACCTCTGAAAGTCTTCTTTTAGAATAGTGTTGATCTCCGCCGTCGCGTCAGATTCAGTAGGTGATTGGAAGATATTCGATCTGTAACAAAAATTGTGGAGTGGTTCAACCGATTTAAAAATGGCCTCATATCAGCTGAGAGTTGCCAGCGTTCTGGTAGGCCCCCAAACTGCTCGGAGTGCAGCTGTTGTGTAGAGTCAAAAGAGATAAGGCGAACGCGACGGCAAATATGAACATCGTTCAAAAATAAATTTAAAGAAGTGTTCCCGGTAGTGGGCTAAGTGTGTGCAAGCACAAGTGGCTAAATTTGTAAGAGATTAGGGCCCCTACCCTGTCATGTATATATATATATATATATATATATATATATATATATATATATATATATATATATATATATATATATATATATATATAATATTATATATCATATATTATATATATATATATATATAATATTATATATCATATATTATATATATATATATATAATATTATATATCATATATTATATATATATATATAATATTATATATCATATATTATATATATATATATATATAATATTATATATCATATATTATATATATATATATATATATATATAATATTATATATATAATTCATATATAATATTTATATATATATATATATATATAATACATAATAAAAGTATACATATAATATATATATATACTATAATATATATACATAATATATATATAATAATATATATATATACGTGTATGTATAATATATATATATATATATATATATATATATATATATATATATATATATATATATATATATATATATATATATATATATATATATATATAATATATCATATATATATAATATATAACTTCTTCACATTCTACAATTTCACCGGACTTCTTTTCAACGGAAATTTACCACCCGGACAATTTGCATATCTTTTTCACGGAACTTTTCTTTTTATTCAATACGTTTTTTTAACAAAAATACTTTAATAATTTTTAAAAATATTTTTAATATTTTTCAAATATTTGAACTTTGGTTTTTTCGAAAGCCAATTATCCATCTGTATTTCTCCTACGATGATAAGAGTTCGATCTTTGAAAAGCCTTGGCTTAAGGAAAGAATAATAAACACTAGTTTATTACTGAATGCACCTTGCATACAACAATTGAAATTTGAAATACATTTGGACAATCGTCGCATATTTATTACTCTTTTTTTTCTTCTATCTCTATATAATATATATATATATATATATATATATTATATAATATACATATAATATATATATATGATATATATTATATATAATGCATATAATATATATATATTTATATATATATATATATATATATATATATATGTATATGTGTGTGTGTATGTGTGTGTCTGTGTGTATTTAGGCATAACATTGTGGTCAATAGATGTCTGAGTAAGGGCTACTGAATTTGTGTTTGTTATATTATTTCATTATTGTGTCGATTCTTTCCAGGTGTCGACGTGTTATCGATAAAGTGTGGTGTAGAGGGTACGTTTTTCCATTCTAAGGTGTTTATCTTCGAGAATGAACAGAAGCAACACATCTAAAGTTAATCATTTCCTAAATGCTATGAAGGAGTTATTCCCTTTACTACCTTTATTAAAATTAAATTATTTGTAGAGAGGCATACTATTGCACATAAATGTGTATATTTTTGTTGTTATAATTTTAACGATGAGGACACATGAACGACTTAAGATTCTATCAGTGAAAGCATTTCCTAAATGTTATTAGGGAAGTATTTTTCTTCAACAGCGAAGTTCTGGAAGTTCATTTACGCGGATTAGCTTGATTATATATATATATATATATATATATATATATATATATATATATATATATATATATATATATATATATATATATATATATATATATATATACTTTCCGCTTATTACAAAGTAAAAAGAACAGATTCACATTTGCACAACAGAATCCAGTAAAATATGGTCGATCCGAACATCGGAATTAATATATTAGATTTGTCGACCTTCCAATCTATTTATCGTCATGACATTTTCTGTCTCAGATCTTGCATCGTCGGTTATCTGAAGCATTCGTTTTTCATCGCAACCTTTTCCAAAAACGCTTTCGTCCCGGAGTTTTCTTTGACAACGATATATATATATATATATATATATATATATATATATATATATATATATATATATATATATATATATTCTTATTTTTGCTCAGTTAATTCGATCCCATCATCAAGGTTGTTGGCGACCTTTTCCACTGGAACTCTCCAGAAAAATATAGTACCGTGTGTTTTGCCAATTAACAAGAATTCAGAATGTCATTTTCAACTTGCTTAAAAACTGAGTAGAGGAGGCGAAATAAAGCTACTATGAATGTCATGTTTAGAGCTGCACAAATGTCAACTGGTTGCTTTCCTGTCCTTCTTTTTTACGATGGTGTCTTACTCCCTTAAATCGATCAATCTATCCATCCAGATATGAACATATATGAATATATAAATATATATATATATATATATATATATATATATATATACATATATATATATATATATATATATATATATATATATATATATATATATATATATGTATATATATATAAATGGGTTTTTCTCTGTTTTTATATTAATCTATCGTTCAAGTATATTCGTGTGTATATATTTCAATGTGTGTGTGTGTGCATTGGTCTATTTATCTATCACATTGTCATGGCCATCTCTATGAGTATTCAGAGACGCTCGTTACGTCGTTTCTACTCATCAATCTTGCAGGACCAAGCGGGGTTTAATATATATATATATATATATATATATATATGTATATATATATAATGTTAATCTATTCCAATGACAATGTTAACATCAATATAAGACCAGGATTTGAATTTTTATTGTTTTTATTTTTATGTAGTTCAAAACATCGGTTGGTGTAAATCATTCCAGTATTCCTTATCAAATAAACATTGTTTTTATCTTGAACATTTAGAATTGATTACACGTGTGAATTGGCAGCTTTTTTCTCTCCTGCTTTCTTACGTTATACGTTGTTGCTACAGATTTAGTACGCATTCGAAAATTCACAAATGTTTCTGTGTAGATGTTTGTCTTCTGGTTTTTGACGTTATAAGTTGTCGTAACAATTTAAATACGCATTCTAATATCATCTGAAGATTGACAAATCGGTTCCAAAACTGCTATTTTTTTCTCAATCTTCTAAGAAACATTTTTTTATCGAAATCGTTTCAGAAAAAGCATGAGACGACTTGATGTAAGGAGCTACAAACAGCTTACTTCAAGATAAAATCTAGCCAACAATTAGTGTTAGATAGATAGATTTCGACCCAGAAAACCAGCAATGCTCCCCTCTTTGTCAGAAACATCGCTCATGGACTGAATGACAAAATAAGGGAAGCGAGATTAACGAGGCTGCTGAAAGTTAACACATGGTCTATTTCTTACATGTGTAAGAATGCAAAAGATTAAAGATGAAAATATTGTTTTGTTTTCATATACGATGTAAATTACTAACATTTACCTAAGTGTTATAATTAATAAATAAGTAAAAAAAATAAGAAAATGAAGAGGCTTTTCAAAATGATGATTTCATTTGAATGAATCAATATGATATGTATGCTCTGAATTTTGTAATACCACTTTATTGAGCTTGTACTTGAAAATTGTCCGATAGTGATACGAGAATAAAATATAAAATACATATTTCTTTTAAATGAAAAAAAAAACTATATATATATATATATATATATATATATATATATATATATATATATATATATAAGGAGATTGTAGTTTGCTTGAAGCATTGCTGGTAAATGTAAGACCTAAAGTTAGTAAATCTCATACATAAGATTTTCTCCATAATACAACGGGAAAAACACCGTATCACACCAAATATCTCCCATTCCCAGCGTCTCACCCTCAAAGGCCTTAAGAAAAAAAACCTGGTCTACCTACCCTCTGACAAAGGCAAGGAATTCTGCATTATCTCCCAAGAATTCTACAATACTCTCGCCCTAGAACACCTCAGCAATACATCCCTTTACACACCCGATAATGACATCTCTGCTACCCGCATACAAACCACTATTAACAACGCTTGGTCCCAAATTTGCTCCAGACGTAATCTCCCCAAGGCTTATAGGCTCAATCTCACCACTAGAAACAGTAGACTCCCCACCTTTTACCATCTTATTGAAACCCACAAAACCAGCAACCACCTACAGATCAGACCTATAGTCTCCAGTACTGAGGGACCTCTTTACAAGATCTCCTGGCTCCTCTCCCACTTACTTAAACCGCTACTCCCCACCTTCTCGGCACACGTCAGCAGCTCTGACCAGGTAATAGATAGACTCAACTTGCTCCAACCCCAACAGCTCCGCGTCAACAACTACATCTTCAGCCTTGACGTAGTCTCCCTTTATACTTCCATTCCCGCACACCCCGCCATTGACCTCATAACTGACCACATCTCCTCTAACAATCTTGACTGTTTTGGGCTTACCCCTACAGACATTCATCAGCTCCTACGTATCATTGTGGATAACACCTACTTTAAGTTCCAACAAGACACATAGAAACAAGTCTCTGGCCTACCCATGGGTTCCAGTCTCTCCGGCCTCCTCGCCATTTCTTACATGAACAGACTGGAGCAGCAAGCACTTAGTACCTGCCATTCCCATATTTTCTTCTCGAGATACGTCGACGACATTTTGATCCTCACTTCATCCCGAGAGTAAGCTATCTCTATCTTTAATACATTTAATAATTCTGACCCCCACATTAAATTCACCATCGAACATCCCAACACCTCAGGCACTCTCTCACTTCTAGACTTCAAACTCAGCATTAATGACGACGGATCTCTCCACACCACTTTCTATAGAAAACCCGCCTGCAGAAATCTCTTTATCCACTACAAATCCGCACTACCCCTCAAATCCAAAATTAGTTACGCACAAACCGAAATCACCCGCATACAAGACAAATGCTCTTCTTCTTCCGATAAAACAACACACACCGAAGCCTTCCACCAAACTCTATTGACCAACGGCTTCCCGCTAACTACCATATCTAGCCTTAACAATACCAGAAGACGTAGACACCACACTCTCACCAACACTTGCTTCCTTAAACTCCCCTTCTTTAGCGACCGTATTACTTCTGCTATCCGCAATGCCATACGTAGTGAGAACCTTAACATACAACTTTCTCACACAGGCACCTCTCTCCGACAACATTTATCCAAAAAAAGCCACTACACCCCAGACCCCTGCTCTCTAGATAGTTGCCCCATCCCCAACTCTGGCCTCTGCCTCCGCACATATACAGTATACAACCTGCAATGCTCTAAGTGCCAAAAGTTCTACATCGGTAGTACCGTTAGGCCTCTACACCAACGTATTAAAGAGCATCTAAACACCCACATTTCTTCCTTCCATAAACACTTAATATCATGTGGCAACACACATCGCTCCATTAGTGTCCGCATCCTCAACTCTGTCCGCAATATAGGTCAGCTTCGAATTTCGGAAGCTATCCTAATCTCTAAATTTCGCCCTGCCTTGAATAACAGATTCGAGTTGTCATCTCCCTTCATCCTCTGATTCTTACATCCTCACACTCCCACCTCCTCACACTCCCACCCACAACTTACTTACTTTTTTTTTTTTATTATTTTTTTTTTTTATAATCCTCCCCCTTCCCATAATCTCTTCTTATTCCCCCCCCTTCCCCGAGTAATAAAAAAAAAAAAAAGGTCCCATCCTTGGCTTTTATCCACTTCACAACTCAGATTCCTTCTCAAGTTTCCAATCTCATTTCTAAAGTCTGAATATATTATTTAGAATAAGTTATCTCCCTTTGACAGTAAATTTAAATTTAGATTTGAAGAGAATAAATGAAAAAATAAATAAATAAATAAATAAATAAATAAAGATTGATGAGTCATGTAAAATGAAACATAATAACATTTAAAAAATTGGTATATTACTAAACTAATGTTTATAATGTTTTAACCTTAGTTATATGATTGCTTAATGGAATTTTGACGTTTTCTGCGTTCCTACTGCCAATTGTTTTCCCCTGTATTACGATGATCAGACACCGGTTTTTTTCCCGTTTTTCCGACCCTCTCGGTCTTCTATTGTTGTCTTCTGATAATGAAAGTTGTTCTTTCGAAAATTTAAGATTACCCTTTGCCGATCTGTTACTTACCAAAAAAAAAAAAATACTATTTGGTATTTAATCAGTTTTCGTGAAATTATTAATAAATCGTTTTGAGTTTCACTCTCTCCCTGCGTTTATTTCTTTTCACTTTTCCATCTCACGGCAACCACATCGCATTGCTATAGCCTTGGACGACTAATTTACACTTACATTTACCAGCAATGCTTCAAGCAAACTACAATCTCCTTTTATCTCTCAATCTCGGCCAGACAGAGTTTACATACACCAAGAAAATGTTCCGACTTTCGGAGAAGCGGGCTAGGACCGGCTGCAAGATCAACTTCCTGAAGAGATGCCTCAGACATGGAATTTTCCCCAACACTATCAAGAACATTCACCTACCGTCGTGCTTCTACCTATCCACTCTCCACTCTGCACGCTCGTTCATACATACCTTTTGTATAAAAAAAACCATCAAACACCTCCATTGCAAGCTACACCAACATATCAACGCTATGTCTGATAGCAAATTTCCCCCCCCCCTCACACCTTCCACCCCACATCTCCACATCTGTCAACAAAGCTTTCCACCACTGTTTCCACACGAAAAAAAAACAGACTCATACTTAAATTCAACTGGCTCCACCAAAAACAGATCTTACAGCCACTTACCAATTATGGAGCTGTACACGGACCCCCTCTCCTTCCTCAAGCTACTACCCAACCACTTATCACTGACCTCACGTGTTCTCTCTCCGCAACAGAAACTGATCTCCTCAGCCTCGGACCCAAATTCTTCGTTACACAAAAACTTAATGACCAAACCCTCCTCGATATTGAAACACAGTTCTGCAGGACAGCGTACCATTTGAAATGGTTATCAGCCTTTGAACCACCCTCCCTGGACCCACTTAACGACTCAACCCCCACCGATCCCCCTAATTTTTCATCCAACCCCTTCCCCGTTTATCAACCTGACCGCCCCTACACCCTCCTCCTGAAAACCACCCTTTAGACCTAAAGTAAGTAAATCTCATACATAAGATTTTCTCCATAATACAACGGGAAAAACACCGTATCACACCAAATATCTCCCATTCCCAGCGTCTCACCCTCAAAGGCCTTAAGAAAAAAAACCTGGTCTACCTACCCTCTGACAAAGGCAAGGAATTCTGCATTATCTCCCAAGAATCCTACAATACTCTCGCCCTAGAACACCTCAGCAATACATCCCTTTACACACCCGATAATGACATCTCTGCTACCCGCATACAAACCACTATTAACAACGCTTGGTCCCAAATTTGCTCCAGACGTAATCTCCCCAAGGCTTATAGGCCTAATCTCACCACTGGAAACAGTAGACTCCCCACCTTTTACCATCTTATTAAAACCCACAAAACCAGCAACCACCTACAGATCAGACCTATAGTCTCCAGTACTGAGGGACCTCTTTACAAGATCTCCTGGCTCCTCTCCCACTTACTTAAACCGCTACTCCCCACCTTCCCGGCACACGTCAGCAGCTCTGACCAGGTAATAGATAGACTCAACTTGCTCCAACCCCAACAGCTCGGCGTCAACAACTACATCTTCAGCCTTGACGTAGTCTCCCTTTATACTTCCATTCCCGCACACCCCGCCATTGACCTCATAACTGACCACATCTCCTCTAACAATCTTGACTGTTTTGGGCTTACCCCTACAGACATTCATCAGCTCCTACGTATCATTGTGGATAACACCTACTTTAAGTTCCAACAAGACACATAGAAACAAGTCTATGGCCTACCCATGGGTTCCAGTCTCTCCGGCCTCCTCGCCATTTCTTACATGAACAGACTAGAGCAGCAAGCACTTAGCACCTGCTATTCCCATATTTTCTTCTCGAGATACGTCGACGACATTTTGATCCTCACTTCATCCCGAGAGTAAGCTATCTCTATCTTTAATACATTTAATAATTCTGACCCCCACATTAAATTCACCATCGAACATCCCAACACCTCAGGCTCTCTCTCACTTCTAGACTTCAAACTCAGCATTAATGACGACGGATCTCTCCACACCACTTTCTATAGAAAACCCGCCTGCAGGAATCTCTTTATCCACTACAAATCCGCACTACCCCTCAAATCCAAAATTAGTTACGCACAAACCGAAATCACCCGCATACAAGACAAATGCTCTTCTTCTTCCGATAAAACAACACACACCGAAGCCTTCCACCAAACTCTATTGACCAACGGCTTCCCGCTAACTACCATATCTAGCCTTAACAACACCAGAAGACGTAGACACCACACTCTCACCAACACTTGCTTCCTTAAACTCCCCTTCTTTAGCGACCGTATTACTTCTGCTATCCGCAATGCCATACGTAGTGAGAACCTTAACATACAACTTTCTCACACAGGCACCTCTCTCCGACAACATTTATCCAAAAAAAGCCACTACACCCCAGACCCCTGCTCTCTAGCTAGTTGCCCCATCCCCAACTCTGGCCTCTGCCTCCGCACATATACAGTATACAACCTGCAATGCTCTAAGTGCCAAAAGTTCTACATCGGTAGTACCGTTAGGCCTCTACACCAACGTATTAAAGAGCATCTAAACACCCACATTTCTTCCTTCCATAAACACTTAATATCATGTGGCAACACACATCGCTCCATTAGTGTCCGCATCCTCAACTCTGTCCGCAATATAGGTCAGCTTCGAATTTCGGAAGCTATCCTAATCTCTAAATTTCGCCCTGCCTTGAATAACAGATTCGAGATGTCATCTCCCTTCATCCTCTGATTCTTACATCCTCACACTCTCACCTCCTCACACTCCCACCCACAACTTACTTACTTTTTTTTTTAAATTTTTTTTTTTATAATCCTCCCCCTTCCCATAATCTCTTCTTATTCCCCCCCCCTTCCCCGGCTAATAAAAAAAAAAAATGTATTATATATTTATCTGTGTTAGAAATCTATCCGGCTAAGTTATTTTTGTGTTATTTCCATATCATCTAGCTCGTTTATTAAATCTATCGCTCGTCGCCATTTTGGTAATAAAATTCAAACAATCCTTTCGTGACAAAATCGATCAATATCCGATTAGGAAACGAATTAATTTAATTAATTAAACATTTGTGAATAGGGGAAAAATGTGCGTGTACGCGATTATATTTCGATTTTATTACTCTTCTCAAATTATAGATCAATATATCTGCCATTTTCGTGTCGAGTTCCAAGAGATCGCATCTTCCGTAATATGCAGATGAAAATCAAACCATATTATCTTATTTCAAATAGGTTCACTAATGAAAAACAATTGCATACAAAAGTAATAACATTGTTATAGAGTAAACAGCGATTTTCAATGCTACATATTTAGATTGGATCAGACGAATAGGGTGTTATTATGGAGACGCATATCTGAAATAGTCATCACACCACTCAATAAGTGCCGAGCCTGACAGATAGGCGGCAATCCTAATGATTAATCTATATCATTGATATTAAGTAATAACGTTCAAATAACACGGATCAAAGTTTGAACTAAACCGGATTATATGTTATGAACTTACAGTTATTTAAGTGAAGATGCAGTGGCAAAGTTTCAAAGCAATGAAGAAATCTGAATCACTTATGTTGATGACGCATTACTTTCTGATACTTGAAAATACTGTTCAGTAATAGTAATTACTTGATAAGTGTTATTATAGCTCTGCTCTGTTGGAAAACAAACAGTTAAGATATACTATGCTGATTTACAACTCTGTCGAATAGAACAAATAATGTTAAATACTCACATGACCCACATCTGGCAGTTGTCCTGAAAGAATAAAAAACACTCAAGTAACTAGCTTTGGCGAATCGAACATTGAAGTTGCGTTAGATAGCAGACTAGTTAAAGGTATCAGAAGTCTGTGTATTCCCATTTGGTATTATGATTTTTCAATGGGAAACATGTTTCTAAAGAAGGTGCTAGTGAGTCAACAACAACGCGTCCACGATTCAGAGTAAAGTTGGCGATAGTTTTTTTTTAATTATTGCGTCAATATGTGACTATGGATAACACATAGAGTCAGCACAAAACTCTACCGTCAAATCAGATGTCAACTAAGATAACAATACCAAGTGAAATTCCTAAAATGCGACCAAAAATGCAGACATCAGAAGGCAAGGTTTCGGTCTCCGCATTTTGTGATGCACAATGTATTTTTTATTCGATTACCTTGAAAAACAGAAACCATCAATAATGAATATGATATGGCATTATTCGTGCGATTGAAATAATACAAACTACGGACATAATGAAGGAAATACATTGCTCTTAAACCAATAAAACCCCAAGTGTCACAAGTTCATCGAAGCGATAGCCCCAATACATGAATTTCACTTCGTTTTAACTCAGCTCCCATCCTATCCTCAAGTCCTGGTTCAAAGCGGACGAAGTATCAATATTTATATCGAAGTTCACCTCGTATGTAGAGAAAAATTCGTATGAGGGAGTCGTATGTAGAGGTTTGACTATATATATATATATATATATATATATATATATATATATATATATATAGTCAAACCTCTGCATACGAATCCTCATACGAATGTTCATTTCGAGATCGAACACAGTTTGTTGTTGTGGATCACTATTCGCTGCTCGTTGTATAATGCACGCTTAATTGGCATTTACAAAATTGAATTCCTCCTCAATACTAAGCTAATTTGTGTTGGCCAACGGGAAACGCCCTTGACTGTGAATCAGTGGCGATTTGTGATCTTCGTTCGCGCCCGCGTACCGTCGGTAATTAACTTCCTGCACTGAAGATTGCGTTAGCATGAAATATCCGTGTCTGTAGGTAATAAATAATTAATATGTATTTATAAATATTATGTGTATATATATATATATATATATATATATATATATATATATATATAATACATGTATTATCTGTGTGGCCTACCGTCTGTGACTTCAGTGTTTATAAAAAGTGCTGAATTATAAGTAAAGCTGTTTTTCAGTATAGATTTTTATTCATACAAACATTTTTGGCTACATATGTGCCGACTTCCTTAGACCTTTGTTTGAATATCTACGTATACTTTATATATATATATGAGTTTAAAAAAGAAGAAGTAAGAAGAAAAAAGAGAGAAAGGATGGACAGTTAGCTTATGAACGCCGGTTGGAGGCGCTGTGAGTTAATACAGAAGAAGAAAAAGAAAAAATCGGCAGTCACGCTTATGGACGCTGTGAGTGTACAAATAGGGTTATTATTTATTTGAAATTGATGACAAGGAATTGAACAACAAAGGGGGAGGAGGCGGAGAAGGAGGAGGGGGAGATAAAAGGATTAAAAGTATATATATATATATATATGTATATATATATAATTGTAAATTTTTAATTATTTTACTGTTTTTATATTTTAATATTTTGATATGTTGATATTTTTTTTTAATATTTTTAAGATAAAACTAAAACGAAAAATACATTAATCACCTAATAAGTAGTGTAATGGATTCGTCTACCTACTTTACAATGCAGCAATTTTGTTGTAAGTAACGGATAAATGTTATTAAACAGACGAAAAACACAGGTAATGAGGATTTTTTTCTTTTTTTCTTTTTTTTTAACAACTAATATAAGTAAGCAAAACATTTATAAGGAATAAAACTAAGGTTTAGTATACGGAACGTTTATGTTTTTGTCTTTCAAGGAAAATGTGGTCTGATCAACTCTGTTGGGAAACCATGAAATTAAATACTGTCTTGTTGTTAAATTCACGAAATGGTTGTTCATGGTAAACAGATGATGATTCCTTTAAATAATGTTAGAAGCAAACTAATATAATAACTGTAAAAATTAAATTGACTTACATGAGTGATTTTCCACTGAACGACTTGGGACTTAAGGTTTGTTTTTTTGTTGTTTATTTAACATAATGTTAATGGTTGATGAACTTCAAATACTATATATATACATAGTAATATGCAGTATATATACAGGGTGGGCAAAAATAAGGGTCCTATTTTTAAAAATTCATAACTTTTTTATTTATTGATTTTTTTTTTTAGAACAAGTAAAGGACCCCTTCTGAAGCAAGCATGAGCCGTATTAGCCCTAAGGAACGAACCCTCATTTAGAAAACATTATTTTTGCTTAAAAAACTCAAAACAGTGTAAAAAACAATACTTTAGTTTTTGTAAGTTTTAAGAAGTGTTTTTCGGCTAAAATTTGTTTTGTTTATTTCAAAAAATCTCGGAAGGGTCAGTCTACACACACATAAAGTTTGGTGAGTTTAACTTTCATTTTGTGGAAGTTATTCAAATTCAAGTTATTCAAATTTAAAGATAGGACCTTTATTTTGGCCCACCCTGTATATATATACAGTATCTACAATAAGTGAGTACACCCAACGAATTTTTTACTTTTTACTTCATAGAACTTTAATTTTTCGTAGGATTTAAATGAAACTCGATTTGAACATAGCCATGTAGTTGTTTAATAGCTTTATAAACTATGAAGGAACAAATATCTTTTCAATGCAAAAAAATTGAACAAAAACATTTGGAACAAGTAACAAAAAGTGAGTACATATGAGCATTTTAAACAAATAATCTTATTTTTAATACTTTGTATGGCCTCCATTGTTATCAATAACAGCAGACAACCTCCTAGGCATTGATTAGACTAGTTTATGACATGTGTCCGCCGGAATTGCATTCCATTCACACTTGATGACCTCCTTCAGTTTGTTATTATTTCTCGGATTTTTCCCTTCAATTTTCCGTTTCAGATGCTCCCACAAATGCTCTATTGGGTTCAAATCAGGTGACATACTCGGCCATGGTAAGGTATTCACCCGTTTACTGTCTAAGAAAGCCTTCGTAGCCCGGGACGTGTGCTTAGGGTCATTATCTTGCTGGAAAACTCCACATCTGCCAACACTTGTTAGACTTGGTAACATTTTTCCTCCAATATCTGGCAATAGAGTTTGGAATCCATTTTTCCTTCGATGAAAGCAAGTCGTCCAACTCCTTTGGCACTCATACACCCCCAAATCATTAATCTCCCACCTCCATGCTTTACAGTTAGCACAACACACTTATTCTTGTAAGCTTCCCCTTTTCGTCGCCACACACGCTTAAGGCCATCTGATCCGAATAGATTTATTTTTGTCTCATCAGACGAAAAGATTTTGTCCCAAAACTGCATGTCTTTGTCTTTATGTTCATTAGCAAATTCATATCGCTTCTTTTTGTGAGAAGTTTTAAGCAGAGTCTTCCTCCGGGGCATGCAGCCTTTAAACCCGTTTTCATGGAGAATGTTGCGCACTGTCTGAGCACTCATAGTTACGTTTAAACTGTGCGAAATTTCTTCTGCGATGCTAGCATTACTCTGACGTCTGTTTCCCTCTATTAGTTGTTTGATGTGTCTCTTAGTTCGATTAGAAAACTTGCTTTTATCGAAGGAAAAACGGATTCCAAACTCTATTGCCAGATATTGGAGGAAAAAATGTTACCAAGTCTAACAAGTGTTGGCAGAAAGTGGACTTTTCCAGCAAGATAACGACCCTAAGCACTCGTCTCGGGCTACGAAGGCGTTCTTAGACAGTAAACAGGTGAATACCTTACCTATGGCCGAGTATGTCACCTGATTTGAACCCAATAGAGCATTTGTGGGAGTATCTGAAACGGAAAATTGAAGGGAAAAATCCGAGAAATGATAACGAACTGAAGGAGGTCATCAAGTGTGAATGGAACGCAATTCCGGCGGACACATGGCATAAACTAGTCTAATCAATGCCTAGGAGGTTGTCTGCTGTTATTGATAACAATGGAGGCCATACAAAGTATTAAAAATAAGATTATTTGTTTAAAATGCTCATATGTACTCACTTTTTGTTACTTGTTCCAAATGTTTTTGTTCATTTTTTTTGCATTGAAAAGATATTTGTTCCTTCATAGTTTATAAAGCTATTAAACAACTACATGGCTATGTTCACATCGAGTTTCATTTAAATCCTACGAAAAATTAAAGTTCTATGAAGTAAAAAGTAAAAAATTCGTTGGGTGTACTCACTTATTGTAGATACTGTATATATATATATATATACATATATATATATATATATATATATATATATATATATATATATATATATATATATATATATATATATATAGTCTCGGAAGTATCTCAACCAGTAAAACTATATAAGGCAGAAAAAAAAGAAAACCTTAAGTCCCAAGTCGTTCAGTAGAAAATCACTCATGTAAGTCAATTAAACATTTACAGTTATTATATTAGTTTGCTTCTAACATTATTTAAGGGATCATCAGTTGTTTACCATGAAAACCTGTTTCGGGAATTTAAAAACAAGACAGTATTTAATTTCATGGATTCCCAGCAGAGTTCATCAGACCCCACTTTCCTTAAAAGACAAATACATAAACACATATATATATAGTAATGTCGTAATATCTAGTAATTAGTAGTGATTAATACTTATAAATACTAAGAGTGCATATCTAAAATACAGGAATAGATTTAAGGCTCCCAAAATTCATACTAGAATTGTCTTTAGCGTAACAGATTCAGTACTAAGTGAAATGCCATTCTGGGTGCAGTCTTATGAAGGTTGCAGATTAAATCATCAGTAGGGTTAGGACGATACTAGGAATTACTAATTACTGAAGGCATCTACCCGTTCCTGGCTGACGGAACGAAACCATTCTACCTCCATGGATTAAATAAAGGATTCCGTTTTAAATTATGTGCATGTACTCGAGTCTGAGAGAAATATTCTCTAGTTCGACAAAATACACCTGAATAAGGTCGGAGGTAACATCGGCCAAAACGTTTAACCTAGCATACCGAGAAACATGAAGCATTGTAATGTAACTACACATATTCTGTTATATCATTCTGTGTTGCCTACCGTTGGGCGAAGATCGCAGAAACTAGCAATTTGGTAGAGACTGCCCATATACAGATAGTATTAATATAGTGCATTAGAATTATACATGGTATCGCGTGTATTTCTACAAAATCATGGTATTCCTCCGGCGAATATGAACCTCAATCGCCGTTTTACTTAATTTAAGCTAACTAGATTATTGGTAACACTTTTGTTTAATTATGTTCCAATATCATTTTTTTAGAAAGCCTGGATCACAACAACCAAATAAAGTTATGTGACCTATATGCGTCCTTCTGAGGTGGCTGACTACTTCGTATTTCACAATCAAATAAAATATATGTGTTTTATCGAATGAAAATCACAAATCATGACAACACATGAACGTCATACATCAAGTATAACGATCTACCTGTGACTGACCAATGCCCTCTACGATCGTCTCCACGAGTGATGCATTCTCTACATTTATTGAACTCCTACAAACACAAAAGTAAAAAACAAACAAAAACAAGATAATTCTCGCATTTGGAGTAAGATCATTAGTACAACTGTTTACGTCTCTTTATTTCTGATACGGACGGAGGAAATGTGGCATTCCTGTGATATGAATTCTCTTCTCGCTCTTTGTCCTTTGGACCGTCTGATGTCACATCAATTTTAATTTAGAGCAGGCCTAGGTTTTATCTAAAACAAAAGAAAACAAAAGGCTGCAACAAAAGTAAAAATTAAAATAACATGAAACAAAAAAGTAAGTGGAAATAACATTCTTTTAATACATTTAACGAGAGTAGAAAGTGGACCGTTGGTTTTTTTTTCGGCAGCCGCGTATCTCTCGCTATCTCTGTTTCGTCCTTTAGTCCTCACATTCGATGTGCGATGCTTTCGACAAATGGGAGAATAATTGCTATGTTGTGGGTAAGAATCTATCCATATAAAACTTATTGTTGGTTAGATAGTGTTACATCCTTACATCAAGTGGATCCATAACTTGTCTGGAGTGATTTCCATTAAAAAATGATCTCTCTGGAAACATAATTCAAGTGAAATTTAAAACCTGAACCTATATTTTATTAAATCTCCTTAAAGTAGTATTATTATTAATTATAATAATATTTCTATCGAAAAAAACCTATATATATATATAAGTAAATAGTACATAAAATATGAGAAAATATGACAAATTTGATGTGTATATTACAATTATATATTATCTAAAATAGAAGAAAGGTAATGTTCGATATGAATGAAAATGAATGAACGCCCTACAGTAACTCTCACACTAATACAACATCCAGTGTGTAAATAAATAAAATGGAAACGTTTTACGTGCAGTGGGATCAACGTAACGCTTAATTAAACGATAGTGTAAGAAACCGGTTAAAATCAATTTTACTCACACGCAGATGATCGCAGATCTGAAAGGAAACGGCAATGTGTTCGAAGACCGCTTCCTGTTATCTTGGAAGCTGTGATGAATTTTTTAATGACACAAGCGTGCCGTGTGTCTTCAAATTGTTACACTTACCTACATTAAGGTTGACAATAAAAAATGAGACAGAAAACAATGTGTGTGCAGCGTGCTTTAAGATAGCTTACACATTAAATTAATAGTCTAAAGTGTATATGTTTGTGGGTCATGTCAGCACAAATGAGAGTTTCACAAGCAACCAGTCCCTGTCTGAATGGAGGTTGAAATGGCTGGAAGGATAGTCCCCTGCTAAATTAAAAAAAATTTCTTAGATAAGAAATAACGGAAAAATAACCTGCAATCTGTGTGAAACAATGCAGACATAAATTTGAAAACATGGAATCGATGCGTGCGCAGTGGTCATACCGGAAAAGTGAAAATTCAATTTACAGTCACCAAAGACAATAAACTTTTATTTCACCGAAAAAATATCCTTGTATATCCCGTTGCACTCCATCGGGGTGGCGATCCTGCAGACGGCAGCGAATGAAGCTATCCTCTCTTTGAAATGATGTATAGTCCTAAGAGATAAGTTTTAGTGAAAATCGAAATAACACAAAATCGTCGTGTACCTTAATAACAACGATACTTGAGAATCTGTGTTAAAATCAAGAAAATGAAAAAAAAAAACAAATAGACACAAACGGTTCGCGCGCAGTGGTTGTACCAGAATCGGAAAGACGTAAATGTAGTGTCTGTTTAATAACCGATAACCAATAACATAAATTATACCGGAAAATAGAATTGGCGGACGCGTCGGCACACAGTTACGCCGTAGGTAGACCTAGCTAACTGACAAACACTGTTACCCACATCCGAAAAGAAGTCACAATACGATGATAATTTCCAGTGAATAACACCTCTATTTTATGTACTATCTTTATTTAAAGAAATTATTCATTGAATTGTCGAAAACTCTAAGTAGTTGTATTGCGACGTCTATATACTTATGAGCGTAGGTAATTTATTTACCACCAATGAAGAAAGGCTGGTTTAAGCTAAGAAATAGCAAGGGGTGTGTGGCGTGAGTTGCGTTACATAGGAGTGATAAGTGAAGGGATAAATAGGTTAAGCTTGTCGTCAACAATACCACATAACAAAACAATATTGTTTACTGGTTTGAGAATCGTTACTGAAGACAAAAGTCAAGTAAAAAAAATTATATTTTCACATGAAAAAGTCATCAACAAGTACTCTTCGGTAACAGACAGTGTTATATTAACATCAACATTTCGCTTAGCTGACAGTTATGAGCGCTTACTGTCGAGTAGACGATTACGTTTCGATCTCGTTTAAAAAACACTAACTTGTCTTTCTAAACTTACGAACCCGTATGTCAGTAGATTTATATATATATATATATATATATATATATAGTCTCGGAAGTTTCTCAACCATTAAAACTATATATAAAACAAAAAATAGTTTTTAGTCGTTTAGTGGAAAATCACTCATGTAAGTCAATTTAAATTTTTACAGTTATTATATTAGTTTGCTTCTAACATTATTTAAGGGACCATCAGTTGTTTACAATGAAAAACTGTTTCGTGAATTTAAAAACAAGACAGTATTAAATTTCATGGCTTCCCAGCAGAGTTGACCAGCCCCCACTTCCCTTAAAAGACAAACACATAAACGTACCGTATAGTAAATCTAAGTGTTGTTCCATATATATATATATATATATATATATATATATATATATATATATATATATATATATATATATATATATATGAATATATTATTTAAAATAACCGACAATATTTGTCTGGTTATTTTAGAATTAATCCCTTCAATTTTTCGGATTAAAGTCTTAATCTCTGATGAAAATTGGCTGATGAAACTGCCGTAATGTACATGTTGGTCCAGAGTACTTTCTGACCCGCCTGGGTCCATCGTCAGTGGAATAATGACAAACAGGTAAAGACTTGGAGTGAGATTTATAATTAATTATGGCGGGAAAATTTAAATATGAAACTATATTTATTATATATTATAAGCATTCAAGTATATTATTACTAGTGTTAAAATTAATCTTGTTAATAGCGTTTTTTGTTTTGTTTTAATGAGTAAAGCTTCTAGTATGTTGAGTTTTTGTGTATTAGTATTATGTTCTAAGATTTTAGTATTGTCTACGAGAAGTTTTTGGATTTGAGAGCGGGGACAGAAATGTTCATTAGTAAGGTGTCTAGCTATAGCACTATTATCGGATACATGCATGGTCAACCTCCTGGACAGAGTCGTGGTGGTCGAGCCAATATATACGTGTTTTCCTTGGTTGTCGGAGACACGGTCTCCCAATGGACATTTAAACTCGTATACTAGGCCCGTCCTATCCAAGACTCTAATCGAGGGTGAAGAATTATTTTTAATAATAAGATTAGTGGTTTTAGTTTTATTGTAGTAAATTCGGAAAATTGAAGGGATTAATACTAAAATAACCAGACAAAAATTGTCGGTTATTTTTAATAATACTAATAATAGGGAAAAATGCTGCCTCGATATATATATATATATATATATATATATATATATATGTTTCTTAAACGTATTTTAGAAACATATTTTTATGTATTTTGAAAGGTACTTTAACACTACATTTTTGTGTAATACTTTAAAATTATTGGGAACGACATCCTTGGTTGTAGCCAAACCAATTGTTTGCCTTGATCAAAAATGTTTTATTCCTGTGGACAGCTATTCTTCATCATCATTTTCATGGTAAAATAATATAAACTTTGGAAAATATCTCTAGTCAGCCACTATAGAGCTATAGCTGCCGTTATGTAATTAAATAATCCTGCATTTAAAGAACTTTTGAATGGTGAATTAGAAAGGAGCGCTCTACCCCTTAATAGACTTTAAGAATGGCCTATGCTGGAAATCTTATTTCTTTGATCAATCATAACTCAAAAACCAATAAACCAAATTAGTTAAGACTTTGCACAAAATGTTTATTGGATAGGTACTATAAGTGTGTAGAATTTCAGCCTCATTTGTCAAGGCAACCCAGAGATCCAGAAAGTTCAATCATGAAATCATGTTATCCGTGTGTACGTACGTACGCACGTATGTGTAACCCTGTATCTCATCAATTATTTGATGGATTCAGCTGATTTTTGGCAAATATAGAGATTCTAGGTTCTAGTTGATGGTATTTTTATTTCAGTTTACCATATACCTTAGTTTTCCAGAAAATGATGAAGCGTCTTAAACATGACCATTGTATTGGGGCATAGGCTTTACAAAAGTACTGAAATTCCATGATAAATGGCAGTATACTGAAATCATATGCCCTTAATAGGGTTAAGATGAAAATTCATATACACTAAATATAAAAAAGCAAGGAAATTTCCAAATGTTTACGCTTTTATTGTCATGAAGGGTATGCGAGCATAACAGGGCCATGTATTTTACTGGTAGGAATTTTTCTTCAGCGCACCTCACACACTTCATCCACTCATGCATAGAGGTTTACACTATAGTGATGTGATAATGAAATAGTTTGGTTGATATGTAGGCATACCCTTAATTAATGACAATAAAAGTGTAAACATTTGAGGGTTTCTTTGCTTTTGTACATTTAGTGTATATGAATGTTCATCTTAACCCTACTAAGGGCATATGATTTAAGTATACTGGCATTTATCATGGAATATATATATATATTTATATATATATATATATATATATATATATATATATATATATATATATTCTTACAGAATTTGTATAAAAATCGACAAACAGTTGATGTATATTTTATAGTTTGGATAGTATTTATGAAGGACCCTTAATATTCCATATACATGATTCACGTTTTCGAAATGTTAAAATATATATTTTCAATTTCGGTTTCGATTTTGCTAGTGTAAATAATTTGTTTACAATCACCGTGTCCAATGACAACACATGTCGATTCGTAGAAATATAACTGAGAAATAAATAGTTATTCGAAGTGTGATAAATAACTTCCAAGATTTCTATGAGTGACGTAAATGAGATACGACCAGTTTTGGTAAATGTAAAGTATCTACATGGAAATATGCATACACTAAACTTCATTGTCACTGCTAATCGATGAGTTTACAATGCGTACAATTGTAATAAAATGATGATAAACTGTGAATGAATATATACTAAGTGTTATCTTATATCGTTCCTATCAGTCTCTTCCCACAATCTAATTCTATATTTACAGTCGAATGTTATAAGGAAACATAAAAATAAAATGTCTGGAATAGTCAATATTAACAGAAATTAATAAGCAGTAAGTAGCAAACATGTATACCGGTCCCGAATAGGAAAACACACACACATACAGAGAGACATATATATTGAGGGGGTAATATATATATATATATATATATATATATATATATATATATATATATATATATATATATATATAGGGAGCAAGAATCTAATAATTTAGGGTTTTAATATTTACGCTCCCCATTCGTGCTTTCAGATATGTAGCCGGGGAGAGTAATTGTTTCCACAAAGCATGAAGGATTACTCGTCGTCATTAGTATTTATTTTTCTCGCTAAGCATAAATATAAACTATTATAAGTGCAATAACGTACGATTAAGTTTGCTCAGTATTGTAAAGGCGGTTGGAATCGCACTCCAGCCCCAAAACTTAACATTTAAAGTAACACTGAGGAGCTGCAATAGCATTATTAATACTCCCACTTCTTCAGAATAGGAATACAATCATCATTTGTTATCATCACTAATTCAGAGCTATTGTTAAGAAAACGATGAAAAGCCTTATATGGCAGTTGCTATTTTTGTATGAACATTAAGCTTTCTTTTTATCGCACGCCTTGATGTCGTAGTGGAAAATAAAACTGTTGCGTTTCACTCTTAGATCAGGTTATTAAGCTAAGTACGAAAATGAACATTGTGGGCAAATAATATTTTCATTACTCGAAATAAATGTATTCAAAGTACTCCTAGTCTATTCATACCTTTCAGATAACACGTTTGTTAATTTCTACTAAAGATTTGACGAACCTTGTTTTGAGAATAGTGCCTCTAAAATTATGACAAACATTAAATAAAAAATAACATCCACTTTAAAATGAAACGCATCTTTTGTCAATGTTTAAAAGTTAATGGACTGTTAGAATTAAATATGGTTACAATAATAAAACACTCAAATATCTTATACATGCAGTATTGTATCGTTTTAATCTTATATAGGAGTGAGTATCGAATTAACAACAACGGTATTTGATAGTTCAAAAGCTACATTCAATATATAAACACAGATACACCTTCTGTGATTTGTGTTGACTTTATATGTGTAATCTACTGAAAATATGCATTCAAACAACAAGCAATGACGGGTATGTAATCTAACACATATATATATATATATATATATATATATATATATATATATATATATATATACATATATATATATATAGTTTTTTTTAATATAATCTATTCATTTTATTAAATATTTTTAATTAATAACTAGTAATATTGTCGAAACTAGTATATATATATATATATATATATATATATATATATATATATATATATATATATATATATATATATACCATATTACATATTAAAAGGTATTGTATTTACTCCGTGTACACCTCATTTACCGCTGGAAAGGGCCTAATATAACAAGGAGGAAGATGCCACCACATGTCTTCCGTGACAAGGATGTTTGAATGCAAAAATATATGATGACATTGTTCTCTTTTAATTTATACGATTTCTGTTTTAGTCTAAGAAAATAAGAATAAATTCTCTACGTAGATTTCTGTCAATCCCATCCCAAAACCCACATTTAAATATAAACTGTTCATATATTTACTGAAGCTTATATCTCACAATTCGTCGCTTGGGAAATAAACGAATAAACGGGAAAGTAAAACATAGTTAAAAACGAGAGAGATGGATCTGAAAGTGCACGCGTTCTCTCCTAGAATCTATTGTTTCCTTGTGATTTTTTTTATGCTCTGTAGTTTTGTGGGTTCAGCGTGGTTTCCCTGTTCGACAATTTCCGAAAAGTTAGTTTTATCGTCCTTTTTTGTTTCCAGTTATATTCTCTCACAATCATTCGAGCAAGTGCTTATATATTCAATATTTCATTCTTTTGTAAATGTGTACGAACATCAGTAATTGGATTAATAAAAGCTAATAAAATTTTCAAACATAAACACACCCAAACACACACACACATATGTGTATGGATATATTACGATATTTATCTGTGCCAACTAGTGGGTTATTTTGTAAAGACTCTTGCGGCAGTGTATTCAAATTGCCCTCTAATGTCAGCTTTCCTATGCAACTGAATACTTTTGACGTATCATACATCGTATACGCAACAACACATACGTATATGTTCTAATAACAACATTTATTTAACAAAAATGCCATCACACTAATCACACACTTTCCCAGTTGAAAAAAGTGTACATCATTATTATTAAACCCTGGATAATATAATATATATATATATATATATATATATATATATATATATATATATATATATACATACATACATACATACACATGTTTTTTAATATATGTATATTATATATAAATACTTATCCATAGACATATGTTTAGCCATACCATAACCTTTCAAGATGACTATGGAAGCGAGTAATTTAAACTGACTTTTTCACCCGAGGGTTTTGTCGACAGTTACTTAAGCGATAACACTATGATATTATCATTTATAAATTTCGTATATATGAATTTTTTGCAGAATTATCCTGACATATACGGAGCTTTTTTTAATAACAACGGCCACCCTTACTTATTGTCAACTGTTAGTGCACTCCCATCGGTCATTGACTTTAATGAGACTGTTTATAGTATACATCAGTTTGCTTACTGGGGTAGGCACCGTACTTAATTTCTAAGGCTCAATGCAAGACTTCGGACATTTTTGGAAATCGAGAGTATCACTATATCTTTATATATATATATATATATATATATATATATATATATATATATATATATATATATTACTCTCTCTATATATATATATATATATATATATAGTGGTTATATGTATATAAATAGTAGTATAAAATAAAATATGAAACTAAAAGTATACTGTAAGTAGATAGAACCTATAGTAAAATGGTTTAAGCTCAATATGTGAGATAGAGCAATTATACAGATAGATTAAAAAAGAGGGATGAACATGTACGAATGACAAATTTATTTCAACTTCGATTGTTCAATGCAAGGTGTACTCGGTAAAAATAAAAATATGTGTATTATTCTTTCCTTAAGCCAGGGCTTTTCAAATATTTAAATCTTATCATCAGAAGAATTTCATAGATAGGTAAATTGGCAGTGGAAAAACCAAAATTCATAATTTGAAAAATATTAAGTAATGGAAAGTAAGAAAGTGCATGCAAGGAGATATAGCGTCTGTCCAGTTGGTAGATGTACTTTTTTTAGGTATCCAGTGAATGGAGTTTATCAGATTGAAAAGAAGGGTTTTCGTGAAGGCAGCATAGACACATTTCACGAATGAAGTAAATCCAATAGAGAGATGTTTAGTGCAATCGTAGGTGGAACGCACTTATTCGGAAGTAATTTTGAGAATTTGGGTCATTTTTAAATACTTCCGTTGACCGAGGATGGCATTGAAGTTGAACTGTGTACATTAAACGCAGGCAGTGGGAAAAGCAAACTCTTTTAGTTGAAAACGAGGCCAAGTGTCAGTTATCAGTAGTGATGTGATTGATAGATTGCCTCGTAAGGCTGTAATTGCCCAAATGGATTCTGTTCCTCTCCTAAGAAATTTTAGAATAAGGTAGTCGACATGCGGATCACGTGGTGAATATGGTATCCTGTATTGTTTCTCCGTTGTTATGAAAAAAAACAATATAAGTGGAAATTCAAGAGTCGATTGACTACATCTGTATTTACAGGTGTGTTTACCATGCAATTACTCCATTATTGTCTCTTTGTACACAATCGTAGGTGAGACACTCGTGTGCGACAACTATTAGACACTTCTCTGTTTAATATGACATGCTAGGTATTTACAAGAATTATGATGACGCACTTGAATACTTACACATGCCCTTCTCTGATTTTTGATCTAAGGGTTGCATTCGAGAAAGTAGGGGTACAACTGATATGATCTTTACAGTACGCAAATTTAAAGAAAAATATATTGAGAATCGTCTTAATTTATATAAGGTGTAGCTTGATCTGTTGAAAGCGTTCAATACGCGATACGCCGTAGAACCCACTGGGTAAGTTGGGATTTCCTCTTTAATTTATTAGTTTTTTGTTAAGTGCATGGAACTATAGAAATCACCTGTCAACTCCAATCCCTGCATCTCAAAACAGCTTGATGTTGGCGATACTGTTAAGCATGGTGATGTACCTGCAGTTATTTTATTTTTCATCTACTTTGCAGTTCTTATGTGATTGGCTTACAATGAATGTGAGAAAAGTGTGTATCTTTGATGTATACGTCGAGTCGACTATCTAACATATAGCGTTTTACAACTTTGTATCGGGCATTGTCCGCAAGTGTTCGAGATTGCTCTATGCAGACGACGTGGATCTCGTTACTCCCCCGCTGAGTTAAATACAGAATATCAGGGATCGTTTGTTTGTGTGTGTAGAATAATGAATCTTAAAATTAGTATTGACAAGACATAGATTATGTTTACTCTTGACTTTCACAACACGTATCAGGAACCGGATATATTTGTTGAAAGCCACATCCTTTTTGTAGTGAGTCAGTTAACGTATCTTAGTAGTATAATTTCAAGGAACGGTCCGTTGGATGCCAAGTTAAGTAAAAGTATTGAGTAGGCTGGGATTTCCTATTGGTCTCTTCGTAAAGGTGGGTGGGGCAACAACGTGATATTAGATTTTTTTTATTATGTCTGTGTTGTAACAACTTAGTACATATGCTTGTGAGACATAAACAAATTACAGCTCCTAAATTCGCTTCGTAAAACGTTTCCATCAGAACTGTCTTAAGCGCTTGCTTAGCATCCGTTGGCATAGTATTTCCCTTGATTTCGAAGTGTGTGAGCGAGCTATTGTGTTAAGCATTGTATCTCGTATAACATAACAACACACTTCATTGAGCTAGTAATCACTTTCGTCTTAGTAATTACACACACCCCGATCAGATGCTTTATGAAAGACTAACTGGGTGCACTCGATGACAGAACAACCCACGTATGCTCTTAAATATGGCCTCCAAGACGATTTGAAGAGTAATGTAATTGATGTTAGAAAATGGAAAAGGGTGGATTCAATAGGTTAAGATGGAAAAAAATGATTCCTGAATGTATATTAGAAAAAGTGGTAAATAACACTAGCATCTAAATAGAGACGCAATATATATATATATAGAAGTGACTATCCCAACACATAGAGATAAGAAAGAACAACTAACATACCCAGGCTTTAATTTGGTAACAATGTAACGTGCCGGTTTTGGGAATAACCAACGAGTGCATGTGTGGCAGAAGACAGCGCCGGCAATGGAGTTGTTTCAATTATGGCATTCCACCAAATAATCACAACACTTGTTACATATGTGGTTAAAGTGTAGTTAGCTTCGAAAGATACACCAGCACTTCACACCGGAAGGTTTTACAATAGGTGGACATACTCGACATCGAATAGAAAACAATTATATATATATATATATATATATATATATATATATATATATATATATATATATATATATATATATATATATATATACATATATATATATATATATTGATAATATGAGTATTTATCGACGTTGAACTGGTATGGATCAAATACAATCTTGAACATATGACATCGTAAGCTAAAGTAAATTGAAATATAAATAAATGTTATCCCCGCGCGAGTAACATAAGCTAAATACCGCTCAATAAATGTCATACAAATGAAGCAATAATTAGTAAACAGTAATTTACCATCGTCTTGATATAAAAGTATGTTGGTTTCAGTAAACATTATCTTATGTGTTTCATAATCAAAAAGAACACATGTATTAGTATATATTTATTAAATAAATAATGTTAGGAGTCTCATAAGCAAAACACTAAATATTAATCGCTAACGCTGTAAATTATCGAAATTACGTCGATAAAGAGAACCTATATAATTGTATGTTTTGGAACAAACGGTATTCTGGTATCGTTACCACAAGACAAAGCAAAGACTTGTTAATAACATTTTACAGTCAAGGAAAACTGAAGCAACAAAAGGTTAAAATTAAGAGTAAAGGAAAGATAATATATTAATGTTATTTATTTGATTTATTACAATTTTCATTGTCTAAAATGTTGTTTATCGAAGCGTAATATTAGTCAATGCTGTTATGTTTAATAACACTATATGTAGTGTTTCATTTGCTCATTTTTAGAGACTGTAAAATGATATGTAATTACTGGACTTGTACGATTAATTATGTCTCGTTACAACGGAGTGTTAATGTAGAAAAAGAACAAGATATAAAATGGATATAATTGATAAAATATCAGCGTGAATGATTATAGCTAACAAACAGCCGAAATTGTTATTAAAGATAAAAAAACATCACCTATTCTGATGATTGTCAAATCATTTAAAGAAATAGATAGGCTAGTATATATTGCATACAAATATAATGATGCTATGACATGAATGTGTTTATTCATAGTGACATGATAATGAAATATTAGGTCATTATTGTGGCAATTCTATCAATCTTACGGGGCTGAATAAGTAATTTTTTAAAGAAACTAAAACGAATTGTGTATGTTTCTTTCAAACAAAATGTCGCAATAGTAATAAATAAACATTAATAAGGCATATTTAAATACCGGTACAGTGCTATTTAGTTATAAACCCAAAAAAACAATCAGTATTCTCTTTTTATTCGATGTACATATATATGTATGTAGTTGTATGTATGTATGTATATATATATATATATATATATATATATATATATATATATATATATATATATTTATAATATCATAGTATGATATATTTTTTGTTTTTATTGTGGCTGTATAACTTTCATCTCGCATAGTAGATAGAATTATTTTCATAGACAGCTAAACGCATTTTACAATAAGAGTGAGATACAACTATAGAATAGGAAGGATCCTGAGTATTTATATCTTTTCTGACACGATTGGTTCTTCAACCTATTTTATCAGATTTGAGTTAATAAAATACATGAAAATCATCAGTATCGAATAAAACAATTAATTTCATAGGTCAGAATCTTTTCAATTTGACTTGTACATAAAGGAATATATATATATATATATATATATATATATATATATATATATATATATATATATATATATATATATATACATATATAGATAGAGAGAGAGAGAGAGAGAGAGAGGAATTAGTAAACCAAATTTATTTCAATAAAAGAAATAAAAATAAAAAACAAGACATGGATGATGAAAATAGTCATCTTAGAAGTAGACGTCATCAATACTGAGCTGTTCACTGACCCGGATGTAAATGCAAGTTCAAATAAAAAAGGGAAGTTGACATTTAAGAGAAATGTATCGTATTTCCGCCTATTTGCTATTCTACCTTTAACCTATCCATAATATATTTATATATATATATATATATATATATATATATATATATATATATATATATATATATTTATATACGTACATATATATTGTATATACATTTTGTTCTACATACACACGAAACAATATATATGTATACGTGTATTCCTTGATAATTTTCAGGTAGGCATTTGTTTATATATATATATATATATATATATATATATATGTATATATATATATATATATATGTATATATATATATTTTTTTTTTCTAAGATAGGGCAGATGATATACTTGCATGTTGTGTCCACATCTAGTTTTGGTAATATTTCTTCAAGTGCTTGGAACTGTTCAGCTAATTCCAGTTGGAATTTTTGTGAATTAGCGGATAGCTACATTTCTTTATTGTTGTTGATCTCTCTAATGTTGTGTTGATGAGACCCAAAGATTCACCCTTATAGATGGAGAGACGGCTGCTACGATGCATACATCAACAGGAGAAAATAGAATTACGGCAGAAATTTTTCAAAATGAGGGTAAACTAAAGATTTTCAACAGCTTATATAACACATGCGTTAACCAGAGCAAATGCCTACAAACTTAAGAGGACGAAAACACACTTGGCAGAAATCTACCGAAAGTACAAGCTGCTTTCCCACTTAGATCTCCAAACATAAACCACACTCAAGCTGTCACTATAAGAGACACCTAAGGAGTACTGTATACCACTTTGTTATGCTTTTGTTTACTATTAAAAAGCATTTGACTTTCATCGAATTCAACCCATGTTCACAGCTCTGAAAAGGCAAGTAGTTGATAGCGCTGACATCAACTTCTATCAAGCCATTTACGATAGAGCCACAACAACTTTAAAACGTCAACAAGATAGCAAAATGATCAATATAGAAAGAGGTGCTACTACAACAGTTCCCTAAATCGACGATATAATTGTAATAATCCACACACCTAAAGAATTAGAAGAATTTCTTAACGACATTCTCGCTGCTAGCTATATAGTTGGTCTAAAAAAACACTGGAAAACCAAAGCCATGTTAAACAAATATTCCACTAAAGCACCCGTCATTGTTTACAGTGAAATGTAGATGTAGTTAATAACTATATCTACTTGAGGAAGATGGTGAGAAGCTATGCCTAGAATCAAACGACGAATTCCGTTTCGCTAGACAGCATTTTTCAATGTAGACAACGCCATGAATAATAGAAGGCTTAATATGACAATTGAACAGAACATGTTTAATGAATGCATTGTTCATGTTATGACATACGAAAGCGAGACATAGATACTTTTATAATGCAGCAAAAGAAGGGTACACGTTACAAAATGCAAAATGGAACTCCTTACGATTTGCATCAGTCTATGAGAAAGACAAATAGAAAATTGGATTAGAAAACAAACTGGTATACCTGACAGCATCAAACCCATATACACTGCTAAACATAGATTTGGGTGTCACCTTCCGAGATATAGATAACACATGTAGACATTTGGAGCGACACAATTGACCAATAGGCAATAAATAGACCAAGAGGAAGACTAAACACTAGTTGGAGAGGTGACAGTGACATCCAACTGGGTCCTACCTAGCCACGTCTAGCTAACGCCAAAACAAGTGGCACTACTCTAGGAGTTATCAAAATGCTTAATTATGATATATATACGAATTCTGATGCACATCTGCGACTTGCTTGCTCATAAATTACTTTTTATGGATAGAGTTGGTGAGTTGAGTCAATAAAAGAGGTTGCGTTTCTTTACGCTGAAAAGGTTTTCTTATATTAAGGTGTACTACTTCGCTAGCAATGAGGCGACCTGAATGTTCTGGTCTTATGTAGAGGTAGCTCTCAGAGCCGAGATAATGTCAATTTCCCCAAAAAGGTGTGATAAGACAGTACATTTCTCAAGATATATTTTGATGCATATATAAAATGAATTGTGTACTATTTAACTACCATTGTGCGACTAATGACGGTCGTTTGGGGGGGGGGGGGGGTCATAGTCGGAAATAGAATATAGAATTTGGTAGTTACATATAATATGTAAAAATGTAAGGCATGCAATATTTGTATCAAGTAGATACAATATATCGTGGAAAAGTTATTAATGGGCTAAACCTAACCTTAATTGTTTACTATAAAAAAATGTTGTTTTAATGAATTAAATTGATGAATTGTTTGTCTAAGTTAACGGTACAATTACTCAGCACATATACTGTTCTAAGACTGTCACTATTTGTTTCACGCAAAACGTATCCTGAAACGTAAGCAGGAACAAACGATAGACACGTAATTAATGTGTCCATATGATTTGTTGGCATTTCTTTAGTTTAACTGTTAAAATGTTTTGAAAACCTGGTTAGACACTCAACCGGAAGTTATATAGAAGTAGAAGTTGTTGTTCAAAGCAATCAATAAAACCAACAATAATAACAACCAACAGAGTTTATATTAAATCCTTTAAAACTTTATAAAACAAATAGTCAACAGTAATTATGTTGGTATAATTTCAAACTTTATGACAACGAAGAGTTTATATGATTTTTTTAATAAAAAAAAACAGTCAACATTATTTTTTGTGTATAATTTCAACCTTTAGAAAACGAAAAGTTATAATTTACAAATTATAATAAAAATTAATATTAGTTCAGTAATGCATTGAAATACAGTTATTTATTTTTCACCAAATATGACCAAAAGACAGAGACTTTGTGTCGATAGTCTGAAGTGAAATTACAAGGAGTGAATAAATATCAAGCCATTAATATACTATATAAGCAAACACTACTACAAATACTACAACTGATAATACTGTGTCGTATTTTTTAAAGTAAAATCTGTGTCTCCAATCTGAGTCAGTGGAAATCGCCTGAAGAGATAGGTCAAATATTAATGTACTTTCTTAACATTGATTAGTTTAGGGAGTCGAATCAAAAGAGATCAAGCAACGCTAGGCAAGCAGTGACAGGTGTAAGCTGAAGAAAAATGTCCGCTTAAGGCGTAAACAAAATAACACATAACACGATGAATGTGAAAATTGTTAGTCAATTTGCGTTCCTATATATATATATATTTTTTTTTTTTTCTTACTTTCGTTTACACCTAAAATGGCACATTGTTAATGAGACGTTAATGCCTACTATGAATTAGAAGCATTCTAGGCGGAGACTTGTGCAACGAAATGCCTGTTCACATAACATTTAAATTTTGCACGATGATACAGCCAAGGGAACAGGTAGTAGTTAGAAAATATCAATAGCAATCAATTCGAAGTTGTTAGAGAAGAAGCCCTCCGGCATCTGAGGGCCGAAGGGTGAGAGTTTGCTGACTGACCGGTTGGTCGGGGATATTTACGACGTGGGGCCACCAGTGCAGCAATGCCACTGGATAACATTCCATTAAAGTACTTGTAAAACAAGCACAGGTTAGCAACATTTCGGCCATAGGGCAGGAGCTGAAATATGTTAGATATTGTGGAACCTATTGGACCTTGTCTAAAATTGAAGGGCTAGTGGTTGGGAAATAAGATACTGTCAGGTGTGAGAAGTTGTCTTGCTCTGTCAGGGGTTCTATGTATTTTTATAACCTGGGAATATTAGACTGATTTGTTTAAATGATGGACTCTCAGGTAGGGCGCTATAAGCCATGACAATAAGTGATTGAGAAAGTTGCGTATGACTGTTAAAGAAAAGGTGATCTATCTTAGTAGCATTAACTGTTAACATCCATTTATATGCCCATTTCACGACAGACTGGGGGTCGACTTCTTTAGATACGTGTGTGCTCGTCTGTTCCCCGCATGTCGAAAATAGAGTAGAGTGTCGTTAACAAATATACACGTCTTAAATATAATTCCATACATCTTGATTTTAATCTTCGTAGTGGGACAAAAGTTGCGAAAATCCGTTATATGCGCGGAATAAATGTAAGCTGTTCTGAGACGTGATTTTTCTAAATTTTAAAGTCGAAATTTCTTAAAGTTTAAAAAATAGATGTATAGATTACAGATGTTATTTTAAACTAGTTTAAATCAAACGATGTATTGTGCATTTCTTTCGTTTGTTATTGCCACTAGTTTATTCGCAGTTTTATTTTTATTCGTATCATTCAAATCTCTTTTAAGACGCGCTAATGAGTCAATATCTTTCGAACACTTTTCATGTTGAAGAACCTGGGATGAAGTGGTCGGTTTTAATACTGTATTATTGCATTGCTCTAGCGTGATACTTGTACGTATATCTATTATATTTAAAGGTAACAACATAAAATACATTTAAAGCAATACACATAAATACCCATAATCACTGTAATAAACTTTGACATCCACAAACATACAAGCATACCAGAGATGGCAAACGGTAACACACACACATGTGAATTTGATCATCATATTGATTGAAATTTGTAGGAAAAGTTGTAAAGGCATATCGATCTGTAAATTGTTATTATCACACAATACATGCATACACAGCCATACTCAGCTACTCGTTCTTGGCCTTTTGGCTAAGATCAAAGTGTAGTATCTGTTCCGATGGATACTGCACCCCATAGACTGGTATTGTCTTGGCCTTCGGGGCTTGATTTACGCCGGTCTATGGGGCTGTCCTGTGCAGTTCTAGGAAGTCCACCCCCCAGGCTTCGCCTGCCCTCTTTGGGGAGGAGTTAGTTTATTGCTTACTGCCTGAGGCGCTCCTACCGGGGCTGCCCAGGCAATTTTTAAACCCCACTTTCCCGACCTGATCTTGGGTCACATCTTACTTGTGGGAGTAAGATAAAACTGGCCTTGTGCCTAACTCCTGGAGAGGAGTAAATCAATACTCGTTTTTGTATCTGATGTATCAATTCTCTAAGGTCAATGATTTGTGATATTTTACGGAAATAATTATTAAATAACAACTCTTAATTGGAGATGGGATACAACAGTTCGGAAGAATGGATGTTATATTGCAACATAAATATTTGTATTACCTGAATTGATTAATACTTTGACTTTTCTATTTTCATTCAGTTAATTTGTGCATGAATTTTAGAAACTTACACCCGCCGTCCAAAATAATGATAAGCAATCTGATGTACGGCCCTTCTCATTCCTTCATTTATGTTTGAGTTTGTAAATTTAATTAACTGAATTAGTTAAAATTTAAAACCTAAAATAGAAATACAAGGAACCACGTGTTAAAATAAATTTGCCCACTGTATTGACAAAACAAAAGAAACAGGATATAGGAAAATCCATTGTTTACAAAAATAGGAGCGTCACCAACAATGCCTTTGTTCGAGGGAAGCCCAACGATTGTCTGAGGGAACAACAAAGAATCTGATTGGTTAACTAGCAAGCCATGTATATAAAAACACCTGACAAAAATAACTCCATGCATTTAGCCTGACGATTCCCCCCCGGGATGAAACACGGGAGCCTATGTGTAGCTTGATTGCCATATATATTTATATATGATTATGATTCATGATATATATTATTATGATTCCGGATAAACGTACCCACCGTTGCATATTTAATAATAATAATAAGCATTGGTCTTTATTATAGACTGGATTATGTTTACGCGTAAAATGGGTTTTGAGGATGAAACTATATTATACTCGTTGACATCATAAAAGCTAAAAAAGGCAGTTGATATTATCATTTTCTCATATCTCAAAGTGTTATTCATTGTTTATGAGAAATGTGTCATGGTGTACATGTATGTGAAATCGCATGTGTGTATATATTATACTCGTTCATTCAATGTACGCGGGCGAAACTAAACAAACGGATTATAAACCATTAATACAATAACTCGACTATATCAGCCATTTAAATAAAATATTGAGCTTTGAAACTGCTCATGATTTATTATTTCATTAATCAACCGCGCATTTTTCTGAAGTACACATGAAGTGAAAAGAATATAAGTAAAAAGAATTATTGGCAGGTTGATGAGTGGGACTAGATTTAACATGGCTGCCATCTTTGTACGCTTTGATTCTTTACGATTTCGGTTTGCTCTTTTGGAATGTGGCCAGCTTTTCTACGGGCGCACAAGTTTCTCTCACATCGATATCAACACGTGATGACATATTTAGGACCAGCCCTTGACAATAGAAAAAGAACCCAGTGTACAAAAGAGTATTTTATTGACGTGGGAATAACTATTATCATGATGGAATGCATCAACTGCCACATACGGCGTCAACGCGTACAGTTTTATACAGAGATATATAACATCTAGTCGAAGTATTCGTCTTCGCTGAACGATAGGTTAATTTTTTAACCAAAACGTTACACGTGTCTGTTATTTTTGAACATGATTTTTTTATTCCGAATGCTAAGCATTTTTGATTAAAATCTTTTTTTTGTGTAATACGCATCCAATTGATCCCCATGAATTGTAAAACATTATATGATAATAGTGTATGAACGACCTGCAAAGTGGAAGGATAGCCATAAAAGTTCATACGAACGGTACGTACACTTCATCCGTTATGACGTCCGTCGTAGGTTGAAGTATTTTTCATTCGTGTACTTGAAAGCATGTTGTATATCTATAGTATACGATAAAATCGGTGTGATATTCAATTATTTTTTATTTTTGTGCCTTAAAAAAGAGCAATATTAAATGTTGACATCCAGTTTATCTTGGATTGTGCCACCCTCTTATTCAGGGTGATAGATACATTTCAATTTAATTCCTCCGATTTAGCTTAGAAAAGACAGTCATTTCATTTCTTCCGTACATGTTGAATTCCCTTTTCTTGCTAAATGATAATAATTTTGCAACAAAATACTGTGGAATTTTAATTGAAATATATGCAATAAAATACGCGTGGATACAATTATTATTATTTCAGCTCTATGACGGACAACCGGAGATTATTCTCATAATTTACGCTGTCCATATATAAATACTTCCCTGTGTTTGCAAGAAACAACAATTAAAGTTTGATAACCAAATACAGCATAGTTTAAATAAAAAAGAGAGAAAAAAAGTGCACTTAAATCTTACAGTTTCATCTCAGTCTGTAGGCTACATACCCGACGTTATTGTTTACTATAAGCGAATTCTGAAATAAAACGATAATCTAATAATGTCACAAACGTGTAATATATTAAAAAAAAAACGCATTACACTGTTAAATATACATTGAACTTTTAAATATCATAATTAAGTATAAACATGTAAAATTTGAAATATATATATATATATGTGTATATATATATATATATATATATATATATATATATATATATACATACACATATATATATATTTATATATTGTTTACTTAGAACATAAATGCAGTTTTCGTTTATTTTGTTAACTGCTCAGATGTTATTAGTTCAAAATATAGCTGTGTCTGTCAATATATATATATATATATATATATATATATATATATATATATATATATATAGGGGTGGGGATGCACTTTGAAATTCAACCTTCCTCATGATATTTCCCTTTGTTTTTTTATAACTACACATGACATGGAAGTATTTTTTAAATTTCACACAATATGTTAACATGATCCTTTTTAAATATATGATGTGATTTGTTACGAAAGATAAACACACGTAATTCCTTTTCAGCAACAAGTACAGTGTAGGTGTTGATACTCTTTAAGACAATTACATTCGGTTTTAAATTAAACAAAACTTATTTGCTGAGATTTAGTTTAGTCACGAAACAATTTTGGAATATAATCGCTTTAAATAACGTATAGCAGCAACACACTTATTCCATTGTTGATCCGATGTCTTCTATTTGTCTATAGAAGATAAGATATACACACAATATAACTTACAGACAAAAAAAAATTACAGATACAAATTTTCTCACGTTTCCTCTTAAAGAAGTTCTCAAAAATATGAACTGCGCTATATATATAAACTTGTTTTCTAATGAGTCTCTTCTTACAATTATACACACATACGTATATAAATATTGGATTAAAACGGACCAATTGTTTGTTGATTAAATCTTTCACAATTTGTTATGCTCGCAGACAGGCAAAGCACCGGAGAATATATTAATGACTATTGTGGACAATGTTCACTTTAAAAAATATAGATAATGATGTGTCCGCAAGCAATGCAAATTGAAAGAAAACTGAATTCATAAAGAACAAGTTTTTGTTTTTTAATCAGCTATGTCCCAATATACAACGTACTGTATATTAATCTATTACTCTCTATATACATATACATGTACATGCATATATATGTTTATATATATATATATATATAAATAAATATATATATATATATATATATATAAAATACGTATTTTATAAGTCATCACGATTGCTATCATGTCGTTACACACCTTTCTCTTTTTACACGATATAGTATGTTATGATTAGTTTTCTTCCGCTTTACCATTCTGTATAAAAAGCCTACCGGTCACTTCAGTTACCTACTTTACAACCGACATGTTTTCTATTTTTCTTTTATATTAAAGATGCTTTTTCTATTATTTTCTGACTAAATTATTTAATAATTAATACGTTTTTCTTTGCCTACATACACATACTAATAGCTTATTTATTTAAGGGGTTTCCTTAATTATATTACTTTATTTTTTTTATATGTATTTTTTTCCTAATTAAAACACACACTCTTGTTATGTATATTTTCATGTAACGTGGGGTGATTTAAAAAGTATAGTTTTATTCATTTTAACTTCTCGAGCTGTTTTGCTGTGTATTTTGTAATCATATTTGTGCTCAAACTTCGTGTGTAGAATTTCTTTTACGAGTCCATACATTATAATCAAATCCCACATGAAACAGAATATATTTATTGAAATATATGGAATTCGCTATGAATTCATCTGTTCATGTGAGTAGATATTTTGTTCATAGTCTATGGTTTATTATTTCTCTTAAGCCAGGGCCTACGATCGTTGGTGTTTATATAGCAACACGTTACCCTTTTAATAATCTCCCATTGTGTGCAAATGCACACACTTATGTTTTTCCTGCTATTACTTAGGCAGAGTTAATTTCATATTCATCATATGATACGTGCATATTGCGTTTTAGACGTCTTCGGCGGCACATATGTTCACATCTTCATTGTTTGTGTTGTTTCGCCTGTTTGCCTTCTAGACATCAGCTGTTATCAATCACATTCTTCAAAAGAGGATGGTCGTTGACAGCGACTATCGTAATAACCAGGCAAATGCATTGGCAAATGACGTCATGTTATAAAGTAGCAAACGAGAGTTGTCGAACAGTGAGACGATGGCCATGTTGACCTCTCCCTTCGCTTAAAAGTGCATCAATATTGAAGACATCAACCAATTTTAACAGGATTTTCAGTATTTAATTATTAACGATCACTCAATATAATAAATTCATAACTTTATTAGACATCGAAGAGCAGATGTATTATTTCGTGTAATTTGCGTAGGCTAGACAGCCAACATAAACTGAATACTTAATAATAAAACCGTGTTGTCTTAATTATCTTAATTTTTAAAACATAGAAAGTTTTATTTGAAATAATAATTCGTCTGATTTAATATTCGTTCATTTAATGAGTTGATTCTTTTCGGTCTGTTTTTTATATTTAAGTTGATTGTTATAACAACCTGGGCTGCATCGAATGAAGATACGATAAGTTATGCTGCATGACCATATCGCTTGGTTTATAAACACAAGAAGATAGAACTAGAAGCAAAAGAAGAAGAACAAGAAGAAGAAGAATAAAAATACAAATCCCTATTATTAGTGATACAAACTCATTACTATGTTAGAATTTACTTAGTTTTCATTATTAGTTTTAGCTGAATTATTTTATAAGTGTTTCGTTCATTTCCGAAATGCAAAAATTATTTTTCTTGATTGTCAGACAACTCTATAATGCTGAATGAGTAGCAATTTTAATGTTTCGCAGTTAAACTACCTTTGTATTTCTATTATAATAAAACCGAACTTTTTAGCGATATGCTAGGTAATTGTACATAACTAGAGGATCAGTTTACATTAAATCGTTATAGGAAAATCATCCCTAAAATATTTTAAAATCAAATCCCAAAAATACATAGTTTTCTCTAAAAACAGGATCCACCTAAAATGACAAGAACTTGGTCAGTAAGAGTTAAGAGACACGAGTTGTGGATATTATGATAAGCGCCGAAAAGTAAAGAAAAACTCAAGTTACTTAACAGTAAAATTAAGGCACTTGTGCAGAATTGAGATTGTTTTATTTGAGGAAAGTTACAGTAGGGTCAACGGCAGACAATCGTGGATTTTTGTTAACATTAAAGTTAATCAAACATAATAAGTAAATCGAACATGGAATAATACAAATTCAGTAAAGTAACACACACTCAATAATTGCAAACAATCTATTAGTATAATATGTAATGAAATAAATGAAAATATCTGTTTATTTTTTGTTTGCAAAAAATATATATAGTAACAAATTGTAATGAATTAAAACAGTCATGTTTTTATTTTATTTGGGAGGGTGATTCTATTTCAAAACGGACAATTGAAATCTGTGAACACAAACAGTTTCTTTTAATATGTGATTTTTTTCGAAACGAACAATTTATTCACAATATATTATTATTTTGAATATTTCAGTTATTCGTTTGATTTTCGCACATATTTAAGATGAAACTTATCAATTAGTCTTAAATTGCATTTTTTATCCCGAAATAAAAATCTAATTTATTTTTTAAAGAATTGAAAATCGAACTTTAATGCTATGTCTTAATCGTTAGCTGGCATGTAATTTCCTATTTTTTTGCGCTTGGCATCTTTAAACATGTAATGTGTTTGAGAAAAAAACAAGTTAACGATGATTACCGTGTGTATATACAAACTTAAGTAAGGTGGCCCTGTTTTTAGCAAGGTGTTATTACTTTGCCAATAGCATACTATAGCATGTACAAGTGAACACTTGTTTCGAAGTGAATGAATAATCCTTAGGGAGCAATCTTCTCGCCTGATAAATTTCTGAAAAAATATGGGCTCTCACACATGCGTCTCGTTGCCTTAGGCACTTCCAGTCCTCATTGATAGTGGTGGTTACTAACCACAATCAATGACGCCACCAGAAACAAATCGTCTCAGTGATCTCGCCTGGGTTTACAGACGATTGTGCCCTGACTCTACACGGTGATTTTATTGCCGGTGTCGTTAATGTTATTGCTTCTCTTGACATTTTTTTGCAATTGCTTTAATATTCTATTGTCGCTTTTAATCGTGGTGATTTTACTGCTCTAAGTGAAACGGCTATGCTGTCTGCTTTCGCTGTTTATTGTTTACTCATGCGCTCTTTTACTAATACAAGGAAACTAATCTAAACATTGCCTCTATTCATAACTTGTGAAAGTGCGCTAAAAAATATGTAAACATGCAACGACAAAATAGATACACATACACACAATGAGAAACACAGCATTGTTTAGTTTTACCAATCAAATACTGACAAATTATTACAGTAATAGACACAATATTCTTTAATCGATAAGCATTTCCCTAGAAACTTTGGAAAAGTTAATGAACAGATGAAAAGATAAGCAGATATTGCAACTATATATATATATATATATATATATATATATATATATATATATATATATACATTGAAAAAAGAACACCGAAAATTGTTTAAATATTTATCACCATTTCGTTTAAATTTCTAGACTTTCTGCATATAAGTGATTTGACAAAAACAACATAAAAGTCACTATTTTTAAATACGCAGTGTGTCAATGACAGGAACGGTATATTGTTGTTTTTTTTTCTAATGAAACACAGACGTTAAAATTCAAAATGTGCGACGCGTCTATGACGCGAATATAATTTGTTTCGAATAACACATAGCTGTTTTGTGTGTTCATGAAGTAGATATATTAATTAGCTTTTGTCGTATATCCATAAATACGTACGTTACGTATACGTTTTGTTGGAAATGTTGTGTAAACTACACCGGTATAAATAAAACAAACAAAGAAAAACAAATTAATCCATTTTGGGTACTACTGACTTAAGTTTGCGCCTTCTTAAAATTTACTGCAGTATGTGTATAAGGTGAGATTATGATATATTCCTCATTTTTCTTCTAAAACTATCTGTTATCTTGAACGAGTCTTAGTATACACAATCTATATTTCTATATATGCCCAGATAGTACTATTATATATACACTTCTCTCTTGCTAGTCAGTGTGACAGTTCAAATTTATCTGAGTTCATTTCGGGATTTGCGATATTTCTTAGTATTTCCGTCATCAACCCTCCTTGTATCCCAATTTTTTCGAGAATTAATGTTGTGACGGTCGTAAAGGATCCTAGTGGGTTTAGCATAATGGTTATTACGATAGCTTTCATTACGTATCATAGTCTTGTAATAAATTTTAGCAGTATTCTTTGTTTTCTATTATCATGTCTTATTTTGTTGCTTGGATGTTTTCTCTTTCGTCTGCATTCAGAATCCTCCAAAGGATGTTATTCCTTCGTTACGTAAATACTGATCCTATTTGTGTGGTTATACCTTAGCTCTATGCTCAATGCACATTTTGTAGTGCACTAAACCAAAACCTAGTCATGTCAATATGCATATTCCTTTTTTGCATTCACATATGATGCGGGTGACTGTTTCATTATTTTACTTACAACCTACATTTAATATTTTCTTGTTTCGGTTCTATTTCAAGTGTTTCTGTTGTTTTTCCTTGCATTTTTGTTTTGTGCGACTATCAGTAAGTATTCTGTTTTTCTTTTTAAGTGATCTTTCCGTAGCCATGTTTTGTTTGTCTCGAAACTAATTTAGTTGGTTCATGTTATAAATAGTCCATGGAGTCGTTACTCTTAGTATTTTTTCTTTCTGCTTTTTTTCTCCAATGTCACAATGGGTCTCTTCTTAACGGCAGGAATCAACCACTCTGCAGTTTTTAGTATGTATTTCTCAAGCGTTTTTATTGAATGTTAAACGCAATGTACAATGTGTATGAGTCCTATTTCTCCTTCCATACGTTTTACATATAGTTGCTCAGTGATACTGATCGGGCGAAGTCCATTATACATAGTCCTGTTGTTTTACTCCAGCTTCACGATTTTTATCTCCAATTGGACATGGGTTGAAATTATCTTGTCAGAATTGCAAGCGTGTATTTCTTTATGTGTGTTTCATAATTACCTCATTCATTATTGTTGATTTAATAGTGTTGGCTTACTAAATATCTACTGTTGATATCATTATCATTATTATCATTGTTATTATTATTAGTAGTATTTATAGCAGTAGTAGTATTACTAGTAGTAGTATTAGTAGTTGATGTAGTAGTAGTCGTAGTAGTAGGAACAGTAATGTGTTTTCTAGTGAGTGAAATCGTGTTTTGATATCTGCCTTTTGCAAATCTCTATTACTATGTTTCATAATGCACAGACAACAATACAATGCCCTGAAGTTCAGATGGAAGTTTATTGTAAACTTTCTCTTTCTACAATACCACACGGGTTGTTTTGTAATTATATTCCTCGTTGACAAACTATATATATATATATATATATAGATATATATATATGTATATTTAAGAACATCGACGTATACAGTGACTTGAGTTCGGAAGTAATTATGATATCCATTTTCTTGTTTCCTATATGTCAGTTTTATTCTGTTTCGACCTGCGGTCGTTTGTGATATTTATAATCTTGTTGAACATCTAAAAATCGTGAATATAATTCTGGAACAGATGGCCAACATAATCTTCATTGAACAATATACATCTCTTAATCGAAATGGAGCCCGTGCACTCGTAGAGAATAACAACAGCATCTACCAACTCTTTTTAAAGGTTTTCAGTCTCTATCACTTTCTTTTTCTCTTCATCTACGCCTTTTCTTCTAATTCTTTCTCAATATATATATATATATGTATATATATATAAATATATATATATACATATATTGAGAGTAAATAAGATGGAAAGCGGTACATGAAGAGAAAAAGAAAGAGATAGCGACTGAAAACCCTAAACAAGAGTGAGATAGATTCCGTTGTTGTTCTATAGAAAGATATATATATATATATATATATATATATATATATATATATATATATATATATATATATATAATAATGGTAATAATCCAGGTGAAAAATATCCACAGGGTGGTAATCCAGAGAATTTTAACCGGGTTTATAAAAAGTGCTCAATATCAAAATAGAGCTTTATATGTGATAATTTTATTTACACAGACATGTACAAAATCTGCGACACTGGCATGTTGATGTTATCGATTAACAGTTACTATAAACTGAGATCTCATCAGGTAGAGTTAGAATCCGATCTTAACCTCAGATCATATTTGGAGAGAACCAAATATGATCTGAGGTTAAGATCGGATTCTAACTCTGCCTGATGAGATCTCAGTTTATAGTAACTGTTGATCGATAAAATCGACATGCCAGTGTCGCAGATTTTGTACATGTCTGTGTAAATATTTGTTTCAAGTTCAACTATTTCTGTTGAACAAAAGCTTTTAAAGAAGTTGTGTACGTTTACTAATGCTAACCCAACGTATTTCTTATGGCGATTGAAGAGTAATTTTCCTGTCATTATATTAATGAACCTGAATAGTTTTTGCTCACAAACCACCCGGGTTTATTTTGAAAAGAAATGTTGGCTTTATATATATATATACATTGCAATTAGTGTTTTTTCTCACATTTTGCCTGTTCGGCGGTTGATTTGTTTATGTATTTTAAATCGTATCTATAAATTTGGTCTTAATTTTTTAATTTAGATTTCAAATTATAGTTTCTAAAATCTAAAATCCGAGATCTAAAGTCAACATTATGTTTGTATCGTACGGACATAGGTACCAAAAACAAGAAGAAAAACACACTGAATTTGCACGTAGAAACACACACTCGGTGAAAATGCTAGAAAATTAAATTTAAGCAGAAAATCGAGATATTGCCAGAGAATTACATAGCGCTTGGACAGCTATTCTCCTAGGAACATACCTAATCAGGCGCTGAGGAAAGTCCCCATAAAGGTATTATAGGTCCCGTTTGTTACGATTAAAAACAGACGACAACGATGGTGTTCTGATATTTTGTAATTATTATGTTACTAAAATTACGCTCTTATTGAGTTTTTTTTTTAATAATTAAGAACACTGCTTTATTCAAATGTAACGATTTATAATCACTTCACACAATAAAAAAACTTACGAAACTGTAACGACATTTAAAAGTAATATACAATTGTTATTGATTATTTTAACAACGTTCTACGTAAAAGTCTATCGGGCCTATTGTATGTTCAACGTGCCCTGTCTTTGTTCGGTTTTGTTCGGAGTTTTCGTTAAGAAGGAGTATATTTATGTTATTATTATTATTATTAGTAGTAGTAGTAGTAGTAGTAGTAGTAGTATACTATTATTATTATTATGAAATATATATATGCATATAATATTTATATATATATATATGTATATATATATATATTGAGCACTTAAAGTAAGTCAATAACAAGCTGTAATTTATAGCGTAATGCAATACTCAGAGTCCCGCCTATTCAGTTCTTTTGATGGCTGACTTATATGGCCGCTAACGTTGCTATTTAGACGTTAATTTACTATTTCATCTCTACGACAATGCCTGCTAGACATATTTGCACGTATTCTGACAACTGAGTCAAATATGACATATGCATTGATGTTCGAACCGTATGACCGACAGGTAGTGTCTCCTTCCATACTGAGCATCACATGTTAGACATGAAACCCATGTGTAAATGTATATGCACATGTTATTTTAAAATATCATTTATAAATTAGTATATTTATATAAATAAATATAATTATTTATAATAGATAACACACACACGCACATATATATATATATATATATATATATATATATATATATATATATATATATATATATATATATATATATGTGTATCTATATGTATATATATAAGCACAGGCAATTGGTCAAATTATATATATATATATATATATATATATATATATATATATATATATATATATATATATATATATATACATATAATTGACCAATTGCCGTGTGCTTCCGCGTGTGTAGTCCTCGCCGGCTAAAGGTAACTCTAAAAATAAACCATAGAAATAATAGTTTTGGCGCAAAATTACCTTTTTTTTTAGGCGCATCCATATTGGACGTGAATTCAATGATCGGCAAACCGCGCATCTACTCAGGTGTGTCCGGCGATCAGTTTCTATGGAAACATCTCCGAAGTCTGGCCACGCCTAATCATCATACAGATATCCGATTGCCACAACCATCGTTGCTTCGTCTCTTTCTCTTTGCTTTTTTAAATTTCCCTTCTTTTTATCGACGACAATATGAACTCACTTGAACAATACTATCGGCTGGACGGATCCCAATAAACCCGAGACTTTTTCCTGTATATGCATATTTACTTGTTTTTCCCTCTCCACCAGGCAGGCACACATGTAAATACACTATACCACATATAGGTATACCGGCATACGCACACATTCACACAGATGTATATGTAGTAACACGATACAATCTGTCCATGAATAGAGGAACCTTATATATATATATATATATATATATATATATATATATATATATATATATATACGATAATAAAGGTTTATCAACATGAACCGAAGCTACATTCTGACTCTTTACGCTTAGCAGCTGTTTTAAAATTTACATTCATTAGTTAACTAGTTTAGTAGGAAATTGTGTACATACAAATACATGAACATATAAATATACCTAACTGTATATCTCTCTTCTTTTCTCTCCCTCTCTCTCTCTCTTCATCTCTCTCTCTATTTCTCTCTCTCTCTCTCTCTCTCTCTGTTTACATATTTATTATATTTTTTTTAATTTGTATTGTTTTTATTTCTGTAATAATCTGTTTTTGTGTCAAAATAACACCAACACTTTACTGTTCTATAAGTATCGCTTACATTTTTGATTCTTTGTCGAATCCTCATCAGGTGACAAAAAAAAATAAACAAAAAGCTGAAGAAACAATGGGCTTCAAAAAAAAACATCTGATAGCTGTATGTGACGTAGCTTAAAGTAAAATTAACGGTGATGTATTTTCAGAAAATAATTAATTCTGGGTCGCCACAATTAGAGGCACATGATGAATTGTATGAAACTTACACATTTAAAATATTGTTATTCGTTTCATACGTGATGTTATATATTGTTGGTTGCGAGGGTTTAATATAGATCGCTTCAAGTATTTATCATGTTTTTAATTAGTGTAATATGTTATTTTTGTCTTAAAAACATGACGTTATGGTTTAAATTCTGGAAAATCATTTACAGGATATATGAGAGTAGCATTCGTCTCCTAATTAATTACTCTTGCACTACAAGTTTTATAAGACATAGTACAAGAATAATACAGCATGTATTCTTCTGATGGGTGTGTTCTTTTCTTTTGTAGGAGGTGAACAGAGAAAAGGAGAGACTCTTACGTTTGTACCTACATAAAAATATATCCATGTCTGTATACGACTAACTAACTGTGTTTAGGTTGTCAAAAGCTGTTATACTTTTAAACATGAAACAACATTTAACCCTCATTGTTTAAAATGAGATAATAATTTAAGATGTGTTTCCATTAAGTGTATACGTCTCTAATTTTATAATGTTGAGTATGTTTATATGTCAATATACTTGTATGTAAAGAACTATCTCCTAAATAATACACCCATCATCATGAATCTCAGAACGCAGTGGCTATGGTGTAAATAGATTAAAATGTGGGGGTAGATTTATTTGTATGTATTTTTATGTAAATGAGTAAGATTTGGTGGAATTTCTCGAAAGTTTTGCTAATTTGGATTATTTTAAGCGTTTTTGTCGACATAATACTTTTTGCACCCGTTTGCATCAAACAACATAAAACTAAATATAACCCATCTTACCCACCCTTGCTGCTGTGTTCAGAATTTATAATGGTCGGTTTTGGCCTGGATCTTGTACGTTTAAATATTTAATAAACTACACATAGCTATTTTTATATAAATTGCGATATACACACACATATATCCCAATACTGTAATATATAGCACACTAATGATTTAGTTATGTTCCATCAGGCAACATGGCATGATTTTATAATGACCTTGTAGAAAAATTACCTTTGTATAATCTTATGTGGTATTTGATAAACAAACACAGATCAGCGCGTACGGCTCAAAACGCAACGAGTATTACATTGATTATTTATACAAATACCTTTAACCTTTCCACGACGAGTTGAATGAGAGGTAATTATCCACAAAACATTGGTTTGTATTGAACACGAGGTCGCAGTGACTAGGCGTTTGGATAGGCTGCACGGATAGAACACAATGAGATCGGGAGGAGGAATATGGCAGCCATGTCAGACGTAGATCGACATGAACACGCCAACATACATAACTGTTTTGAGAAGAGCATATTTAATTTACCCACAGTCACATTAGAATATAGCTATCGATCTATTTGTATATTTATCTATCAATCGATCTATCTATCTATCTATCTATCTATCTATCTATCTATCTATCTATAGATCTTAAGCCCCTTACATTTTTGTTAATACAGAAATATGCATTATGTCGCTTGTGTACGCTCTCCTTCTTTATTCCTCTATCTATCGATCTATCTCTGTATTTAACTCCCATGTTTTCAGAATTAACCCAAGAGAATCAGTGAGTGGAAAACACAATGTCGAGCTAATACATGTAGAACTTTCTGTATTTCTCCATTTTAATTAAGCAGTACTGTGCAACTCAATTAATAGAAACTAAAAAGAACAAACTAACATACTATGAGTAATGTTATTATTTTAAATGATGTTCATAAAGACATGTGTACTATATAATATAGTTGTTTTCCTATCGAAAATTGACAGATTATAACTTTAGCGTTATCATAAGAAGACAAGAAAACTTGATTCTATTATACAAATATAAAACAATGAATTGTTCTAAATCTCTATCGTACAAGTGAATACTGAATGTGTAATTTTGTAAATTGATTATGAAACAAAGAAAAAAAAACATATGCTCAATTATAATATATACATTTGTCTGTTGAATGCAATTATTACTGTTTTCCATAAAAAGGAAATATAGCAAAAAAAATAAAAGCGTTTCTTGATTATGTTGTTTATCTCCCTTTTTTATTTTTCGTTTCTTTCATTTGCTGGGGGCGGGACATTCTTCCAAATGCTATACGACCACCCGCTATTTACAGACTCCAACCGAGAGCTATTTTAAGGATTCTGGCTGTTCCCTTGAGTGCAGCTTTTTGGATTTCTCTTGAACTTGGTTCACCAGGTATACTTGCTAAATACTTTTTCAAGTTCTTTTTCATGAGTCCATTGGCTCTTATGATAACTGGAATGATGGAGATCTCTTTGAGGTTCCAGTTTATTAGACCTGGTATTTTGTTATTTTCTCCTTTTCAGCTCTGTTTAAGTCTCCATCATTAGGGACACTGTCCTCAATCAAAGTTGCCGCTCTCTCTTTCTTGTTCCATATGACAATGTCAGGTTTGACAGCTGCGTTTTCCTTATCGGTAGCTGTGGAGATTTCATGGGCATAATGGATGGTGTATGTCTCATTCCTCACAGTTCTCTCAGGTAGATGTCCCCAGTGCCTGATGCTACATCTGGTATTCAGTTTCTTACAGATGGTCTAGTGGAGGTACCTGCACACCCCATTATGTTTATATGTGTGTGTGTGGTTATGATCATTTAAGAATTTAGGAATATAGCTGAGAGGCGCAATGCATCGTAATGTAAGCAATATTTATATTTATTTAGTCTAACGCAAAATGGATAAAAGGGGGAGTAGCTCATCATCAATATTAAAACAGGGAGGTGACGGTGGTTAAGTGGATAATGACACGGACTTAAGACCTGGGTGTTCTAAGTTCGAATCCAGTCGGTTCCACAGTACCACTTTCATTTAGAAATGTTGGCAACCTTCACGTGGTCCTTCCCGTAAGTACAAGATGTATTTCCAGAAAGATTTCTAACTAGGAAAACATCGGGGAAACTAATGCCAACACCAGAATCATCTGATTCACACGAAAGAAGAAGAAGAAGAAGATAGCTCGGATTCTTCTGATATATAAACATAGTATTGATAAATATTCACAAATTTAATGGAACAAACTCTGGGCACACATTTTCTAATTAAAAATGTTGATCAATAGTAATAAAACACCAATGTAGATGGATTCCCTGCATTTAAATTTCCCCTTTAACATCCCTGAAGCTTAAGTAAAAAAAATGTCAGACATCTTTAATAGCGAATTCATGTATTTGAGAATTAGGATTACAAAATAAGTTTATTATTATTATGTATTGATTAAAATATTTGAAGGGTGAGAAAAATTATTGTACAACTCTTTCGTTCGTGGAATGTATTAAACATGTATTAGGCAGGATATTTTTCTAGTATATATATATATATATATATATATATATATATATATATATATATATAGGTATATATATATATATATATATATATATATATATATATATACCTATATATATATATATATATATATATATATATATATATATATATATATATATATATATATAGGTATATATATATATATATATATATATATATATAATCCACGCAGGCACTTGTATCTAATCAAACCCACTGTCTGCATATGCGCATGAGCTGCCAACTCGGCTGTGACGTCGACTTTAAAACGAAGGTAATGTTAAATTCAAGGTGACTAACATTGTCGCCTAGCAACGAATGATTGAACACGTACATATATCAGATGGTGACGGGGAAGGTTGGAAGTAGTGAGTAAATCAGAGAGGAATTGATGTGTGGAGAGTAGACAGGTGGCTTACGTAGAGGTGGGTGTGATGTTTCAATGTGAAATGAACATGACGAAACGATGCAGAAGATGAACCATGGCACATAATGAGATTAGATTATAAAATAAAGGTTAGAAAAACAGATGGACACCAAAATGTATGCGCATATACTAAAATAAGTACTAAAATGCATGCGCATATATATATATATATATATATATATATATATATATATATATATATAATGTATGATATATTTTTTAGGGATCTATAAATTGTAGGAAGATGCTTAAGATATATATATATATATATATATATATATATATATATATATACATAACACCTTTATGTATATATGTTTATATGTACATATATATATACACATCTCTATATAGCTATATGTATATATGTATATATATATACATACATATGCATATATATGTATATGTATATATATATATATATACATATATATATGTATATGCAAATATATATATGATGTATGATATATCTATATATAATGTATGATATATATACATATATATATATTAGGAATCTATAAATGGTAGGAGGGTGCTTAATATATATATATATATATATATATATATATATATATATATATAAATATATATATATATATATTTATATATATGTTTATATGTATATACATATATCCATAAAGCTATATGTATATATGTATATATATATATATGCATATATATATGTATATGTAAATATATATATATATATATATATATATATATATATATATGTTTATATATATATATATCGTACATGTATTGTATTAGTTTCTGTAAATGTAAATCCGTAGAAACTCAAGTGTTTATAAAAAGTGCGCAATAACAAGTAGAGCTGTTTATAAGCATACATTTTTTATTTATACAAACATTATTGGTTACATACGTGCATACATGTTTCGGTTGCACTTTTCCCAGAAAGTCAACCTCATCAGACCAAGAATCTTCGAGAAAATTCTTGGTGTGATGAGGTTGACCGAAACATGTATGCACATATGTAACCAATCATGTTTGTATAAATACAAATGTATACTTATATATATATATATATATATATATATATATATATATATATATATATATATATATATATATATATATATATATCAAGCGTCTATTACTCCTGAAAATATATTGGGTACCCGCTGTAAGGGTGTCTAAGCAAAGTGTCTGTATTAAAACAAAGTTTTCGACATCTCAAACGCACATACGGAAATTTCAAGCTCAACTGTAAACAATGCTTTGATAATTAAAGAAAAACTGGTCTTATTTTAAAGTGTATCCTTCTGTTAGATCGTGGGACATTAGTTTATGCTACGATTTAATATTCAACTGAAGTTCTTTCAAGATGGCCCTACCACCCACGTGGTGTGGTGAAGGAAAACTCCCAACCATCGGCTCCCTAGGTTGCGGATAGGGGAACGGCCTTTAAATATAATGGTTAGCTGTGAATATCCAATAAGCAGTGCCGGACAAAATCGCGGGTTGCCTTTTGGCAAGGCATAGTACTCGGGAGCCACCCTGCCAGGGATACGGTGAAGTACTGGAGCCCAACAGGGCAAAACAAAATCCCTCAACGGCGGAGTAATCTGTATGTCAGGCTGCGATGGCGGATGAAGGGTTGCAACCAGTCAGGGGGTTCAGTCGTCTCGGTCTCCGTGCCACTGAACATAAACCTGCCTGGCCAAGATGATGGGTCTGTTGTTTGTGCACCAACTTATCCATGTTAAACAAATCCACGCACAGGCGTTTCCAGAGACACCAGTAGTGGGATAAGAGTTCAAGGAGAAAATGGAAGAAAGTCTGGCGGCGATCGGAAGAACGCGGTGGGGACAGGATTGTGATATCTGGAAGTCTTCAGTGTTCGACCGGCATGCCCAGCGGCAGATGTTTAGTTCAGTCGCTTCACTCTTGGATCCGGAGCAAGAGAGTGATTCGGCAGTGGCATCTGTGACTGAGCAGCCCTTTCTAGGATCCACTCTGATGACCCAAAATAAAGAGGGGGCTAGAAAAGGTGCTCTAAAAATAGTTTGCTTCATCTTAACCTGCCTGGAAAACCGCTTTCAGGAGGTTTCACCTTAATTGCGGTCGAAACAATGAATTAAAATTTAAAATGGCATCATGGAATGTCCGTACCTTACTACACTTCAGAAACTCAGCATCTATATTGCAGCGCTTTCAGAAACCGGCCTTTCAGGTGAAGGTCATCTGCGTGAAGAAGGTGGTGGCTACACTATTTTCTTGAAGGGCTACGAACCTGACAAGCAGCGACTACACGGGGTCGCTTTCGCTATAAAGAACACTTTGATGCTGAGACGCAGTGAATTACCTTTCGGCATAAATGCACGCCTTATGACCCTTAGAGTACAAACAGGGGAAAGTTCCTATGCCACAGTATTCAGCGCATATGCTCACACCCTTGGTGCCGATGAACAAACCAAGGAGACATGCTTCCAATACCTTGACATACTACTTTCTGCCATCCCGATTGAAGATAAAATCATTCTTCTTGGTGAGTTTAATGCGAGAGTTGGTAGGGATTCTCAAATTTGGAGGGGAACCATTGGTAAAGAGGGCGTGGGTAAAATAAACCCGAATGGAACACTTTTACTAGAAAATGGAAGAAAGTCTGGCGGCGATCGGAAGAACGCGGTGGGGACAGGATTGTGATATCTGGAAGTCTTCAGTGTTCGACCGGCATGCCCAGCGGCAGATGTTTAGTTCAGTCGCTTCACTCTTGGATCCGGAGCAAGAGAGTGATTCGGCAGTGGCATCTGTGACTGAGCAGCCCTTTCTAGGATCCACTCTGATGACCCAAAACACGCTTTTCAGATAAAGAGACAAATACCAGATCACTTGGCATCACCCGCGATCAAAACATTGGCATCTTATAGACTATATTATTATTCGCGCACGTGATAGGAAGATGTTCTAATTACAAAAGCTGTCCCACTCACCGAGGACTGCTGGACAAACCCTCGTTTTGTTTTCTAAATAATGAGAATCAAACTGCAGTGTAGGAGGAAAAATCACAACATACCAAAGAGGCTTAGATTCAACACTAACTTGCTGCAGGATCCGACGAGGCGGCTTCAGCTAGAACAATCACTTCTACAATATCTGCCGGACCAATACCCTCCTGCAGAAACCCTCCTAATATCCAGCTGGGCGGAGAATCGCTGCAAAATGTAGATCGCTTTGCATATTTGGGCAGCCACCTTGCCTCTAATGCCACCATTGACGATGAAATCTAGTATCGCATTAGGTGTAGAAGTGCTGCTTTCGGTAGACTTTATTCCAGAATGTTTGATAATAAAGATTTAAGGCTGGATACCAACATCTTAGTCTATCGGCCCATTGTCCTACCCACTCTCTTATATGTGTCGTAGACCTGGACGACATACCATCGACACATCAAAGCACTCGAAAAACTGCATTAAAGACTCTTACGAAAAATTTTAAGAATCATCTGACAAGATCGTCGCACCAACACCAGTGTCCTGGAAGAGTCTGGTTGCTCTAGTGTAGAGGCTTTGATTGTTAGGAGTCGTTTGAGATGGGCTGGTCACGTTGTAAGGATGAGCGACCAGTCCTACCCAAAGAAAATATTCTACTCTGAGCTAAATGTTGGAGCTAGCTTCGAGGACAGAAGAAACGGTACAGGGACTGTTTGAATGAGGACATGAGGAGATGCGGGATTGATCCCACAACATGGGAAGCGAGAGAACTCGAAAGAACAGAGTGGAGGAATGAAGTATGAGGTGGTGTGAATAAGTTTGAGGGTGAAGGACGTCGTCATGCCGAAGACCTGAGAACAGCAAGAATAGTACGCCGCGAAAACCAACCACGTGCATAATTACCAAACAATAACGCATGCCCGAAATGTGACAGAATATGTGGATCGCGCATTTGACTCTTTCCTGACATGAGAACCCACTATTGAAGCCCTGGAAATCCGCATACTCGATTCGAGTAACGGCCATGATGACCACCCACGACTGAAAACAAAAACAACTTAAGTTTAAACAAAATATGTTCGAACATCCCTATATCCACTTATTTATTATTTTCTTTTCCCAACCTGGCGATAGAAACGTAGCTGTTTTCTTAGTCTGTCTACTTCCTAAGTAGTAGAGAATGTTGCATGAAGTCGCTGTTTTCTAATAAGACGTGCATTTTATTTATATATATATATATATATATATTCATTAATTTTTACGTACATAAAATAAGCCATGAACACATGTTTCTGGCTATCAGCCGTGATCAGGATAGCTAACCAGGGGCAGGATCGAACCTGCAATGTTACTGTCTGCAGTCTAGCGTGTTACGATCAGACTACGAACCCTTTACCAAAATATGTACGATTTTTCATCGCCATGATTTTACCTTGTTTTTAATTCTTGTTTTTTTGTATTTTCCACTTCTTAAGCGCTAAATAATTTATATACCTTAGTAAATATATATATATATATATATATATATATATATATATATATATATATATATATATATGGGTGTGTGTGTGTGTGTCTGTATATATATATCATCTCTAGCATGAATTACACATTTTGTTCTTTGCCATTTGGCTAAGATCAAAGTGTAGTATATGTTCCGATGGATACTACACCCTATAGACCAGTGTTGTCTTAGCCTTCGGGGCTTGATTCCGCCGGTCTATGGGTTTGTCATGTGCAGTTCTAAGAAGTCCACCCTCCCAGGCTTTGCCTCCTCTCTTTGGGGAGGAGTAAGTTTATTGCTTGCTGTCTGAGGCGACACTGCCGGGAAATGCCGACGGGGCTGCCCAGGCAATTTTTAAATGGACACAGTGCTCACCTCTCGAGCGCTGGCTAATCTAATCCCACTTTTCCGACCTTGTGTCACATCTTACCTTGTGGGAGGTAGATAAATAACATATCCTCTCTAGCATTCTTCAGTGTCTTTTAACATGCTGATGTTGTTACCAACAACGCATTTGGCCCCCTCGTCTTACTCACCACTTCCCTCCAATTTCATCCCCCTTCACACACTAACTTACCAAGGCACCACTGTCCACCATCCTTCGGCTTTCCTCTCGAATATATTTTTCACCAGATGGTTCTCATATTTTTTTTCTTATTCATCCATTTATTTTTATTTTTAGTCCACCATTTTGTTTTATGTTATTAATTATGTTCATAACGTGTTTCTTATTTATTATATCCTATATATATTCTGCATGTTCTACCACTATTTCTCGTTTTGTAGCACAACGGCTATAATCTCCCCTTCTGTATACAGCACCATTCCCGCTGGTTATCTTTCGGCTGGTCTACCACACATACAACGTTTGCTAATACTCTTTCTCCCCTCTCTCACACATCCACTTAACACCGTTTGCTCCCTTCTTCTCGGAGTTTTTTCTAGCACCGTATGATATGTTGAGTTTTGTTACAAAACCATGCGACTAAATTAACAGGGTCTAAATGCTACGAACGAAATATATTGGTCCCACTGTAATGATTAGTTTGTGTCCTTATTTACACTGAATGCCACTCGGTCTCTTCACTCCTCTATAACAATTTTCACCCTCATATATATATATATATATATATATATATATATATATATATATATATATATATATATATATATATATATATATATATATATATATATATATGTGTGTGTGTGTGTGTGTGTGTGTGTGTGTTTGTGTGTGTCTCTCTACTTTTCCATAACCATTTCACCCCCCACACAGACATATATATATATATATATATATATATATATATATATATATATATATATATATATATATATATATATATATGTGTGTGTGGGTGTGTCTGTTTGTGTGTGGTTTCATTTTTCTCTATGTACGTATGTGTGCACACACTCGTTATCAGAAAATTATTTTCATACAAAACAAGGGTTATTGGCAATCAACACGTTACTGGTAAAGGTAACACTTTATTTTTATAGTTTGTGGGAATTATATAATCATTATTAACTGTAACTATTTTCGATTTGCATGAAATGTATCAATACATCTATAAAACCAATGTGCAGGCTTTGTTGTAATATCATCTACACTCAGAAATGGTAATTTCCGTTGTTTATGTTTTCTTGTTTTACATAGTATTGGGAAATGAATAGCCATTTCATTGAAATTTATTGCAGTTTCTTTTGACAACGTCACGGGCAATGGGTTCGATTTTTTATAGAAATGTTGCAGATTTTTTTTTTTTTTTACATTTTTGTGTGAAATTGATCAGTTACGTGACTGGTACCATTTATATATCGGGTAAAGACATATATTCTTATATCTAAAGTAACATAATTTCACGTCCTACATTTGTGGGCGGGAGCTTTGAGAAGAGAATTTACATATTGTTCAGATCTTATTACCCGAATTTTATATTTAGTCCTGATCAATATATCTTTAAAGAATCATACATTAAAGAAGTTTGTGAAATTCCCTTGTAGCGTATTTTCAGTTGTTGATTTCACTATAAAAGATTCAGTATCTTCCTTGATGAGCTGCCTAGCCAGCACCTTGCTAGGTAGCGAAACACGTGTAGGGAACAATAACTTTACAAAATAAATAAATAATAAAATAAAATATGTTTTCTTTGAGATATATCGTCTCTGGAAAATATATTGGTAAACTCTCCAAATATGCGTATAAATTTTCTTTATCCTATAATCAGGACTCATGAAGCTTTTTATTTGACTTTGTTCCAGATACTAATTAAAATTCTCAGTGAACCATCAAACTCTTTCTCACACACTCTCTCTCTCGATATATATATATATATATATATATATATATATATATATATATATATACATATATATATATATATATATACCCATGTTTTGTCAAAACAACCATTGTTTTAGGATGATGCTCTTCCTATTAGCCGCCTTTAACACACCGTATTTGCCTATGAGCAAGACGTAGAGTTATGATAAACAAGCACCTCGTTCTGATTTCCTGGTCAGGACTACGAATGCCGCCCAACTATCTTAATATATCTGTAACTGAACAAATTGGGGACACATGCTTGCCACTTAGTTGAACACGGCTTGAAATATATATATATATATATATATATATATATATATATATATATATATGTATATCTATGTATATGTATATATAATCCTGCAGAACACACTATTGTAAAGGGCATATGCGTTTTTATCTACACATCTGAACATTCTATGACATTATCCATTAACGCATTTCATCGTACTTACTAGAGTTACATTCTCTTTTGATGACTGTTATGTTGTTTATATGATGACATGATTTAATCATCATGCTTTAGATCAAGTACCGCATCCTGTAAGCGTCAGTTATGTGAGAAAGAATTGTGTACACACTTGATATACATGGTTTTGTGTTTGTGTATCTTCATTTGTATTGTTCCACTTACTATCTTTTATCCCCTCTCTGGCTGTCTATATATAAGCTGTCGGGCCATTCTCAAAGTGTAATCACAGTTCTGTTAACTTGCAGATAAAAAGAAATAATACTTGAGTGAGGGACTCATTATTTTTCTTTCTATTTGAGGAAAAGTTGATATCCTTCATATTTAAACCGCCTTTACGTGTAACGGCCTTCTCATACTAAAGTATAATCATGTATTTAGCACTGTTTAAGAAAATACTAACATATACATATATACGTAACATATTATTTTATAATATTTGCGCATATACATGAGATAACATGAAACAAACTTTTCAACAACGACATATTTTTCTAAATATCATTTTGTCCGGAAAGTTCGTTTCAATTTTTGTAGTTCATGCTTCGATACGTTAAAACTTGCCAACTTATGATATACATATATATATATATATATATATATATATATATATATATATATATATATATATATATATATATATATATATATATAATATACTTGTATTTCTGTTTAGAGCACACTTCGTGCTATCTCTTGAGAAATAAAGTTAACATTATTTAACGTGTTAATTGTAAAGCCCTTTGAAAATTGGAAGATTGTAAAACCCATTTTAAGCATTTGATTCTTTTCTAGTTTCATGAAAGCAACAATGCTTCACCAGAAACAAAAAGGTTCAGTGTACGTTATAAGTATTTTAGTTGGCATATACTGAAGGAAGTAGTTCGTAAATCTTCGAGATGTAGATTTTCTTCTTGATCGTAATGATCGCTCAGGCACACAACCCTGTTCAGATAACACTCAAATCAAGATATTAATTAAGCATTTCACCCATTACACATAACTAAAACAAGAATAAAACTTACAATATTTAAATCTAATATTTATAAGTATTTAATATTTCTGACATGGTGCCGGTGTTTGAAAACCATATTACACAAATTCGGCAAGAGATTCAGCGCAATGTGATATTTCTTATTTATTTAAAAAAGACGTCTCATAAATTAAAAATGTTCTTTAGCAGCTGTTATACAACAAGAACAAATTAATTCAGATGTATGAGTTTATGGAACCTATTTGAGTTTGAGTTTGACAAATCTTTGAATTGCGAATACATCGTTTTAATCAGTTATAAATTATCTGCAAAAAAATATATGATGCTCAAATAAATTCAAAATTATATGCTGGATATACTTGCTCGAGACTTACCTATATGTGTCACCGTGGAAAAAAGATATGTAGATGTATACACGAGGTAGAGTTTATAAAGAAAATTTACCTAGGTCATATTGTCTGAAAACTGCAACCCCTAATCAACATGTCCATTCCATACTACAGTTTTAGTTAACACACGTCTTCCTATCTAGCAAAAAGAAACGAATACATATATATATATATATATATATATATATATATATATATTAGTTTAAAAGGTATCAATCTCCTGACTCATCAAGTAAGCTTCATCTGACATTTATTAGTTTGATGGTTTCAAAACACATCATACAATTTTGTAAACTATAATGAACTCATATGAGTTTCTGATGAGGTTTTGAAACCAAGATGTCAACATTTTTTCTTACATCATTGCAATAGTTTAGTATCGTTTGACCTAGTGCATTGGTGTATGCCTGTACAGAGATTGCACGCTTCACTTTTAAATATTTAGACTTTAAATTTAGTTAATACCGTCCCGCATCCCCCACGAGTTCTTTTATAATTCGCTCCATCTTGCTAGCTAATGAATTCAGTGTGCAAACAACAAACATAAAAATATCAATACCTTCGTATATACTCGACTTTCGTCTGCCTTTCATTGCATTTTCATCAGTTTTCTACTATTTAATTTGATTTGTAATGCAATAAGGCGCGACTTACGAAGCCCACCTAACTGGAGAATTAGCGTAAGGAGATTAGCATCTGAAATATAAACAGTAATATGAGAGGATTGAAAATGATGAATGAAATTGACAGAGTCGTATTACGTTTTTTATATCTGACAGAGAGACGATCGTGTTGTCATTATCAAGGAAGCATTCTTATGGAATTGTGTTACACGGATATGAGGTTAATGGAAAACAACTTTGTTCATATAAGTTCTGTTTCGGTTCAGATATACAGAGAAAGAAAGACACGTATTTGCAGTTGTTGTAGTTGGGCGAGGTATAACTTCGCATGTGTTACAGGGGTAAACCATCGATTGGTGCTCAGTCGAGCAACTAGTATATATAAATAGCATAAGAGTAGAGAAAGAGTAGCAAAGTGTTATCTTTTAAAAAACGGGTTGTAGGAAAATAACTGATCATTCCTCACTACACTCGCGGATTTAATCAAGGTACCGTAATAATACCCGTTGCATTTATTTCTCTATATTTGTTTGTTTCTAACCTTCCATTTACTTTTTACCTTGTATCTTAATGGAACCAGACAAGAAGTGACACATCATAGAAAATATTCCCTCGGCGAGCCATATACAAACTTGAATAATAATCTCGAATATACTGCGTGCAATTATAATAATAAAAGAGGAAATTCGCCCCAATTCTCGACCGATCTGCTTTTCAAAAACTTTCGCGCGTGAGCACAGCCATTGCTTTGCTAAATGCTTCGTTGCGCATGAATAATACTCATAACATATGTTTTAACTGATCTCAGAGAACGAAAGCAAAATGCAGATAAGTGCAGAGGAAGCAATAAAGATAAGAAGTATATGTATGATGCCATATTTACTAATGTATAAGTAAAGGTCATCTAAGTAGCAACAGTGTATTTATTGCTTCAGTCAATTTCTATATGTGTATCTATTTTTACATATCTATACCAATACGAGAGACGTATGAAGTATGACGTGATATAAGTTATTTTGCCTCATAACTAGTTTCAGAATATAAGACAGACAGCTGAAATATGTTGGACTTAATTAACTACCTATACACATGTTTACCGTATATATATATCGATCGAGCGTTGACCACTGTAGACGACAATGACACTACCTCTTGCCTCTTGGGTAAGAGAATTACTATATGTGTCGATTTCTTCGCGGCTGCTTGTTGCTGAGTGTTTAACTCGTGATTCTAGTATGCGTTCGAGCCCATGCGACCGCCTGCGACCGCCAATTCTACACTGATAAAGGTAAGAGAGACCAAAACGACACCGTCTCTAAGTGAAAAACATTAAATATTAGACACATATTAATAGTACATATATATATATATATATATATATATATATATATATATATATATATATATATATATTGCCCAGAATTCTCCCAACCCCGTAGGCAAAGTTATTACTGTCTCCTTCTACCCCTGTTGTCCGGGGCAAAATCTGGCTCTTCCCGACGTCCACTCATCCCTCCCACATCTTCTTCGCCCTACTGTCTTCCCCCTTAGGTTTTTCACGCCCTCTTACCCCTTCGAATGTTGATCGTGGCAAAAGTGTGTCATATTTCTAATAAATGTACCATCTTTGTCTTCTCCCTTACCCCGCCCCCTACTCGATTAATGTCATCGTTAAAAAACAAACTTATTATGGTCCAGGGATATTAAAACGCTCGACCTCTTGGTATTCGTTCTTTAATTGTAATCATTACACAACCGTCAGAAATAATAAAAAGGATAATAGGCCATGTTAACATCGTGTTTTCTAGATAACCGCGCATGAGCACAACATTCAAATGACTACAATACGAATATATTTGGTAAACTCTCAAGATGTTCCGTGTCCGTTCGGCATTAATTAAATCGATGATTGTTTTTCCAATTCTTCGATATTATTCTATCGAGTATCTTGGACACCTTTACCTGTCGAGTATCTTGGGAACCGTTTCTCAGATATACAAACATACACACAAACACACCTAAACACATACACCCAGACATGTTCCACTTGATAGAAAAGCATTTCGGTCGCATTTTATCTCGCCTGCCCCTGTAGCAGAAAACTTCTACTGTCAACCGAGCGGGTTCAGTGAATTATTTAAGTGAGTTATTTTGAAATACTTTAGTGAGTTCAGCCAAGTTAGGCCAGTCATTTACAATCAATATCGTAAGCCGTAATTTCGCGGTGTCGATACTCGGTATTGCCATCAAGTTTCCTTATTGTTTATTTATGGAAAATTATTTCCTTACTTTTAAAAAAAGAGCCGAGGATGGGCAGAAAGATATACAGATAAACTGTCTGTTATATGATAAGAAAACAAAGAAAATATACTCCTTACATTCGTATATTTTTGCTAGGCTTCCGCATCAACACTTCTCTCTCGCTGTCTGCAAAAACGTACCCCTATTTCCATGCCTAGAATAATATGATTGAGAAAAACTACATACAGTACATAATTAAAACTGAATAAATTGATTGGTACTATTAAAATCATTTCAAACGATATTGATACTCTTTAATTATTCATGTAATTATTTATTTATTAATTTTATCATCGCTTGACTGCATGTATTGCAACATGAAATTAATAATTTACTTAAGACGTTACGCCAAGGCTATACCTAGTTTCTTAAGGGAATGTTTTAGGATGCATTTATAAGAAAGTGCATATAGCTCATTTGGTATGAAGTCAGACTCGAGATCAATAGATTATGTTTCGATTTCCGGCAATGACGTACGATTTATTTAATGGGAATTATTATTTACTATTAAACCAATAATTTTCATTTTTAAATGAAAAAAGCTATTCGCTGAAAAAGATTCTGACTGACGGACACACAGACAGACACACAAAACCCCAGAGAAACTGCCCATTATATATATATATATATATATATATATATATATATATATATATATATATATATATATATATATATACATAGTGGCTGATGCACCTCCCAGATGTGGAAACAGTACTCCATTTAATAGTAAACGGTGGCTTTGCAGAGATATAGAATACTTGTAGGTGTGTGGATTTTGTAAACTCGGTACGAACATCCCACCTTCTTTGTTTAAGACTTTGCTCATTCTACATTTTAAGGCAATTACATGTAAGGAGGACAGTTTTCGTTTCTGGCGGAACGTTAAAGGTGGGGCATATCGACACTATTCATTCGTGATATGGGTCCATAAAAACTACAGAAATAAGTAATTATTTGATTTATAACATGTCTTAATGTAATTTACATGAGGAAAAAAGAATTAGTTACCCCTAAATAAACACAAAATTGATATTTTGGAAATCAAGAAAAAGGTCTAATTTTTTAAAGAAGATTGAACATGTATTTTAAAATGTAATCTGCTCAAGAAGTTGGTGGTTATTTTACGTTAAATGTATATACAAAAGTGACTGATCCCAACTCTAAAAGTTAAACAAGTTTGTTTTTGCTTACTTTCTGTTCACCCTTAACTGTTTTAGGCTGCATACATGGATGTACTCGACCAAAAACTTTGACATTATGACATGTTCACAGAGAACGTCCTCCTTATAGTATAAGTAGATATAGTTACGAACATGAAAATATATATTAAAAACAAACACATTTAGTATTCAAAATTGTAAATAGTATTGCTTATTTTATATGTTTATTGGAAGAGTGTTCAGTCATTTAATCCCGAAATTAAAAAGTAATATACTTTTCCTACAAACAATAACATATTATGATACATATAAAGCCACAATAATAATCATTATATATGCATGTATATATATATATATATATATATATATATATATATATATATATATATATATATATATATATATATGTGTGTGTGTTTGTGGGGGGGTGTTTCGCTACTTGCAAAGAGGTCCCCGAAACAGATAACACTTGTACTTTAATTATTCTACCTCTGATTTCCAAATAATTGAATACATTGTTAAATCAGGCAAAGGGCCTTTTAGCGCATTCTAATATTTTAAATGTGCTCTCATAAAAAGATAATTCTTGAAAATATACCCTTTTCATGTCCATAACTATTTGGACATTAAAAGATATATCGAGGGTATAATGAATTTCTCAAACAAAAAATCTTTGATTCAAATAGAATTACGAAGAAACGAAAACATCACCTCAGGACAAACTCAGATTTTGCTAATTATTAGATAAGCCAACACTCACGAACAATGAAGAACAATCCCTTCGATGGCTATTTTAGTTGGTATATATATATATATATATATATATATATATATATATATATATGTATATATATATATATGTATATATATATATACATATGCATATATATGTATATATATATATATATATATATATATATATAGCTAAGTAATTAATTTACTTATATTTCTTGAGTTAAATAATCTTTTTTTCCAGGTTGTTGTTTCCTTCTTTTTACCAAACATCTTGATTTTGTTTTTCTTTTCTGGCTAATATTTCTGTTAAGCTTTTAGAGGAGTCAATGCGTTGGAATTGCAAAAAGAGCGTGGGTGGGGTGAAGAGTAAGCGTCGACCACTCGCGAATATATATAAAACAAAGGAAAATAGTCCTATTCAAACCATCAGGCTGTAGCGAAGACATATTTGATATATTGCCACCGACCGGGAATTCGAGACGAAAATTTGACGAAACGCAAAAAAACAAAAGCTAAGTAATTAATTTACTTTTATTTCCTGAGTTAAATCAAATTTTCTTCCAGGTTTTTTTTTCTAGATTCTAACAAATATCTTTATTTTGTCTTTATTTTCTTGCAAATATTCTCCAAATCTGAATGTGTCTTACATGAGTGTTCTTATTTCTGTGTTTGACTTAAATGTGTTTAATTATTGATATATACTGTCTATTGATTTCTCACTGAAAAAAGTTCTCAATCCAACGCTGGCCTGAAGTTTTGGGCTGTCTTTCTCTTAATCCTCTTATTTGTACTTACTTGCGAGAGGGAAACATATCTTAACTTTCTGTTCCTTTTTTCGTATATAATGAACTTCTACCTACATATGTATATATATATATGTATATATATATATATATATATATATATATATATATATATATATATATATATTATATCATATGTATATACATTTTTATTACCTGCGGGGGCTAGGAAATACCCGACTAGTACACGGGCGCAGGGTATTGTTACACTTCTCGGAGTGTTAGACCCGAAAGACTTCGTAAGGCTATCTATCTAAGAGAAGGAAATCACTGACAAAAAACCTTGCTACCAGCTACTTACGCCCTGGCAGTACACCGTTGGAGAGGGACGCCTCCTTAGTCCTGATCGACAACCTTCCTAGAGTTGGAATCTCAACAAAATATCCGGTTTGCAAACCTCAGGCCCTTGCACTCCTTCTTTGTTTATTAGTCAGACGCTGAGGTAACAGCGCTGGGACACCTCTAAACACTCAGTGCCTTGTATTGTTTCCTTACTAGGACAATGAACACCGTCTCTTACTCTCTATCTGGGCAACTTGGGGAAAGTTTTTTCGTTAGTAAGTCATACATGAGCAGTCTGGGTCTCTCTTGTCCGACAGGTTGAGGGTACAGGTTAGACAGCTTGTCTGGCCGCGTTTTCTGACTGATAGGAAGGAGCCCAAACTCTTGGTTGTATGTGCCATGTCGCGCATGGAAAGAGACCCTGCAATTATCTCCGGTGGGCTTTCCCGAGGCCATAACCCCCATGGACCAGGTCGTGACTAATAGACTGGTTGTGTGAGCTTATTGGCACCAAACAAGTACCCACCTTGGCCAACCCACTCTATAATCAAACCAAACATGTCATTACAAAGAAATAAAAGCAAACCTAAACAAGACACCCAACAAAAAAACACTTTCCCCTCCGCCCTTGAGGCTCGCATTCACAAATATCCCGGGACTTAGAACCAACATCAACTACGTAGAAACCCTTCTCCTGACAAACTCTTCGGATATCCTAGCTCTGAGTGAAACTAACCTTAAATCCTCAATCTCCTCACACAACATTTACATGACTGACTACCTCCCACTCTACCGTAAAGACTCTGACAAACATATGCACGGGCTAGTAGTTTATGTTCATAACACCCTCTCCCTGACTAGTAAACATAGATTAGAATCAGATGACCAAGATTACATATGCTTTAGATTGACTTTACATCACAGCGTCAGCTACTTATATTTCTTATACCACTCCCGTCGACCCAGAACTGTACTCTGCTAAACTCTGTCTCTGAAAGCATAGATAGAGCACTCCTTATTGACTCGAATGCCCAGATACATGTATTTGGGGATTTTAATGCCCACCACCGCGACTGGTTGGGATTCTCTTGCCTTACTGACGCAGCCGGCGACTCTACCTATAATTTCTCACTAGCTCACTCCCTCTCTCAGACTGTCGATTTTCCGACCCACATCTCAGATCGAGTAGACCAGCAAGCCTCACTTCTAGACCTCTTCTTGACCTCAATGCCCAAGGTTGTGTGACGAAAGAACATAGCCCACTCGAGAATGCTGATCACATTGTGCTAATGATACATATCACCCTAAAATTTCGTCACAAAGCTGATGAACCGTTGCTCAAAACAACAAGATACTACGAGCAGGGTGATTTCGAGTCAATCAGAGATCACATCAGTGACGCCCGTTGAGAGAAACCTTCTCACTACCTGCAAACCAGTGTGCAAACGAATTAACTGAATGGGTCAAAGCAGGCATTGAAGCCTATCTCCCCATGCGAACATTCTTTAGCAAGCCCCACTCTCCTCAATGGGTAACTTAAGAATGTGCAGCTGCCATTTCTGAGAGGCAGCAAGCATTCCGTAAATTCACTACAGTATAAATATCTATGCATTAGGGGATGAAGTGGGTTAGGTGCGCTAAAGAAAAATTCCTACCAGTAAAATACATAGCCCTGTTTTGCTCGCATACAATTAGTGACAATAACAGTGTATAAGAATGTTCATCTTAACCCTATTAAGGGCATATGATTTTAGTATACTGCCATTTCTCATGGAACATATATATATATATATATATATATATATATATATATATATATATATATATATATGTGTATCGAGGCAGCATTTTTTCTTTAAGACACGTATTATTAAAAATAACCGACAATTTTTGTCTGGCTATTTTAGTGTTGATCCCTTCAATTTTCCGGATTAAAATCTTAATCTCGGAAGGAAATTGGCTGATGAAACTGCCATAGTGTAAATGTTGGTCCAGAGTACTTTCTGACCAGTCTGGGTCCATCGTCAGTGGAATAATGACAAACAGGTAAAGACCTGGAGTGAGATTTATAATTAATTATGGCGGGAATCATAGAACATAGAACATAGAACATAATACTAATACTCAAAAACTCCACATACTAGAAGCTTTACTCATTAAAACTAAAAAACCTGCTATTAACAAGATTAATTTTAACACTAGCACTAATATACTTAAATGCTTATAATACCTAACAAACATAGTTAAATTTTCCCGCCATAATTAATTATAAATCTCACTCCAGGTCTTTACCTGTTTGTCATTATTCCACTGACGATGGACCCAGACGGGTCAGAAAGTACTCTGGACCAACATTTACACTATGGCAGTTTCATCAGCCAATTTCCTTCCGAGATTAAGATTTTAATCCGGAAAATTGAAGGGATCAACACTAAAATAGCCAGACAAAAATTGTCGGTTATTTTTAATAATATATATATATATATATATATATATATATATATATATATATATATATATTTGTGCAGAAATATTAGTACAACATTCGTACCGTCGGTTTCAAGCACGGAAAGTCTTAGCCATCCGGCTCTCTACAGCTTCTGTTGTCATATGTTTCTGAAATGTGAAGTTACGTGACACTCTCGTTGGGACGCGTTATATGCTCAGCGTGTTGTGTATGTTTGTTTGAATTTAAATTTACTGTAATGGAAGGGTTGAGATTTAAAACCGGAGGAGATTTGAAGAGGTATAAGAATATAAAAATAAAAGAGAATGAAAATTAAAAAAAAATAAAATAAAATAAAATAAAATAAAAATTAAAAATTAAAAATAAAACATAAAAAATAAAAATAAAAATATATATAATAAAAAAGAAAGAAGGAAAATAAAAAAATGAAATATAAAAATAAAAAATATATATGTAAAGCAGTACGGCTACCAACATTTGTAAAAAAATATTTCTCAACACTTATTTATATTTGTGTTTTACTTTAATAATTTAATCATTTCATATGATGTGTTTCAAGCGGTGCTCCGCTCTCATCAGATATCTAAATCTATTTGAAGAAATGTATTTGAATTGTTAAGAGTGTTGTTTTATTTGCGGAAATGTGTTATTGTTTGATGTTTTTGCGCATGTGTGGGTTTGCGGCTGTGTGCGTATATGTTTTTATATTTTTGTATTTTTTTTATTTTTAGTTGTTATTATTTATTTTTCTCTTGATCAAAGTCGTGTGAGTTTATTAAGTACGTGTGATTTTGATCTTTATTTTATCGATCTTCTCTTAAATGTAGTGTTTTGTGTTTCCTTTCAAAGTTATTATTTTTATAGTGCTGGCGCCGAATTCGCTGTTGTACTCGCGTGTGTGGGTGTGAGTGCGGTTTCTTCTGAATCTTGTACATAGGTGAACGATATACACACACACGTACACACATGTATATGTGCACACACACATACACACAGTCGTAGGGTTACATAAACATATGGGGAAAGGTAGGGAAAGGCTGATAGAAAGACAGGCGGACACGTGCATTCACATCCCTTCCCGTATGCATACACACGCACACATACACATATACACCCGCGTAGCCCAACATTCTATGCATGTGGGCGCGCACACGCACATGTACACACGTACATGCGCGCATGTACGTTGGATCCGACCATATATGCGTGTATACTCGCCGCCATACGCATGTAGATGTGTGCGGTCCGTATGGTTTGTAGTTTGAGTTACGATCTGTTCAATGCTGGATTGAATTTAAATATGAAGTTGTTTTCATATGTTAGTAAGTATTTGTAATCTTGGCTTTATAAAATTGGCATAATTTAAAATTATCCTTCGCTGCATGAGTGCACATGTTGGGAGAGGAATAGTTTACGTTTTTCATTGATTTAATGTTGTAAAAATACTCTATTATTAAATGTTCTGGGCGTGCCTATGTACAATTTGTTTCATATGGTGCATTCTATCACATCGGCAACTTTCTTTGAGGTGAAGTTAATGTATTATTTATTGTGAATGTTTGTGTTGGGTGTTAAATATGTATGAATTATCCTCTATTATTCTTTCACAAAATCTTTCTTTGTTTAATTTCGTGACCACTTGTCTTGTGTTTTGGTTTAGTTTGGATGATGGTTAACATTTGTGTGAGGGTTTTTATTATTTTCGGTGTTTTTAATATGTTGTTTAGTTTAGTGTTTTGGTAGAGCAGGGTTTAGTTTCTTGTTATTTCTGTGAATAATTATGGATTGTTTTTGTGTGTAGAGATGTATGCTGATATCTTTTCTTTGCTTTGTTTTTTAGGGATTCGTAATTGTTCTACTGGTATGTTTTCTGCTAGTTCAATACCTATGTGTCTTATTTGTAAGGGGTATCCTCTTCTTGTTAAAGTTTTACGTTGTTTCCCGTAGTCAGATAATCCCGAGGTCTTTGTCACTGACTATAGTACAGATCAAGCGTGCTAGGGAGTAGGGTATATATTTTAGGCAGCTTTTGCGATGATGGCTTCTTAAATGGAGATATTGTTGGGTGTCCCTGGGTTTGTGGTAGATGTTTATGATTTTGAGCTTGTTTTTAATTTTAGTTAGTATATCTAGGCATGGTAGTTATGTTTTCCCGTGTTCAATGGGGAATTTAATTTTGGGTGTAGCATTTGTAGTATGCTGTGAAATTCATTGATCTCCCCCATGTGGGTTCCCAGAGAATAAAACAATAATGCAGGTATCTTTTCCAAGATTTTATGAAGAAAGTTTGAATATTTGGTCCATATAGTTATCCTATCTTTTAATACAAATTCTGCTCTAGTAAGGCCCGTTTTAAATTGGCCATTTAGGTTCCCATTGCTGTACCTAGAATATGGATGGGGTATTTGTTATTAAATTCAAAAGAGTTATTGTTGAGAATAATGCCTATGCTGCCGAGGATGATTTTTTTGGTGAATCTGTGTTGTAGTATTTTTGGGTGTGTCTCAATCCAGTGTGATATCGCCAGTTTACCTAAGTCATGGGGTATGTGGATATATAAGCTTCGTATGTCAAATGTAACTAATTTAGTCCCGGGAATTATTATTTGTGGTAAGGAGTCTAGCAAGTGTATGTCGTCTGTTATGTTGCTCTTAGCTTGATCGCTGAATGGTTGTAGTAATATATCAATTTAGTTACTCAGTCTGTTTGTTGGGCATGATGGGCCTGCTTCTATGGATCTAAATGTAAGGTCACTGGGATTTGGGACACTAATATATTATGATGTATGTGTGCTGATATATATATATATATATATATATATATATATATATATATATATATATATATATATATATATATATATATATATATATGTATATGCATATATATATATATATATATATATATATATATATATATATATACTAATACATAGTCTTTGGATAACCTTTGTTAGAAAATGTCTCCATATTAAAAGTAGATTCCTTATAAAAAACATAATTAAGTGATGAACTGTTGCGACACCTATTTCACTCTCATGTTATATTGTTGAATCAAAAAATATAAGTTAATTAAACATATTAAATATACAAACATCTAAAGTAAAATAAAAAATTCGTGTCTTTTATGCTCGCCGTGTCTCATCTCATTCTCTTTTATTCACTCTGTAACTGCAGTTTACTTAATATCAATTTTATTTTGTTTCATTTTATTTAAAAATGCTTCTTTTTTACCGTAATTATTTGTTTCTAATATGAGATTTCAAAATGTAATTCAAATATGCCGGTATGTTTTCGCCATTAATTCATAATATCATTAACAAGTATGAATACTTTTGTCCAGATAATTGTGTTTTAATCTGTATTTATTTAATTATTAGATTGCAAATCTCTTTCAAAATAGTTTTGTTTGCAAATTTTGTTTTTAATGTCGAAGGTCTAACAAGTAATTCATATTATTTTTATCTATTTACAAATAGATTAATGTAGCTGAATAATAATAATAATAATAATAATAATAATAATAATAATAATAATAATAATAATAATAATAATAATAATAATAATAATAATACAAATGATAATTAATGAATTAGTTCAAAGTTCATTTTATGAAAATATTTGAATAAAAGTAATTATCATAATGTGAATTTCGTTGAGTTTTACTTTTCGTTTATGCTCGATACACAATCGATAGTACAGTAGACTAAAGCTTGCCATAAACGGCGTTCTGTCTTCTTTATTTTAGTGTTTTTTTCTTAATTAGATAGTTTTTAACTTGATAGGTAAGCTTTCTTTTGTACTAGTATTGCAGTTCCTAATCCAATTCATATATGTGGTTCCTACATAACTTTTTTTAATAAGTATGTATAATCAAAGCATGGATTATCAATTGGGTATGGTTAATAGATTTACCAGAATTATGGTTGGTGCATCAAAGTATTAGCTAAGTCAGATAAATAGATACTGACAACTATTCTTATTTAGTATTTTAGTAAACAGGAAATGGATATTTTCTTTTAACAATCTGATATTAAGAAACATGAAACGAGTGTTAATATGTCGATCTGTAAATGAAGCAAATATGAAAGTTCATATTTCTTTGTTCAAGTTTAGACGCTGACATTGCTACACAGTTTAGTTATCACCCAAACTCTTTATGTGTCTCAATGACAATTGCTTTATAATACTTAGCATTATATCTTCTGGATTTAATCGCAGGATTTTAGCATGTGTCTATATTAGTCATATTGGCCAGTGTTTAAGTAAATTATGAACTAGTGTATTCGTTTTTGAGGCCTGTTAATGAAGATTAAGAAGGCGGAAAATACATGCATATTTCTAGGGTGCTTTATATAAAGTAGATGACAAGAAAAGTTAGTGTCATAACAATAAGAGAATTAACACTTATTTCTGGACGTAAGGCTAGGGTTAGGGTTAGGGTTAGGATTAGGAGAAAGCGGAATCAAAGACAAATATGCTGCTTGTACAGCTTAGACAATATATTAAAATGCATTTCCAAAATACAAACTCTTGTATATACAAATGTATTATCGCCAAAACTATGAAAACTTATGGTAGAATTTTAATGAAACTGAAACATAAATTTAATCATATTTCGCATTGTGCACTTGGGAGACTCACGTAAGAGGTTGTAATGCAAAGAAGTAGTACACCTTTTGACGCTACGGCCCATGGATTACAAAAATACGATAACACTTATTTTTACTTGTAATTAAAATCAATTGTATAATTATTCTCTAATTTTTTCTTAGGATACTTATGTTTGCCTGATATGTAAGTATATACAAGCGTTTTTCTATTTGGAAATGCGTTTTTAATTGTATTTTCATCCGTATAAGCACAAAATTATTGACACAATATTAGCACTAAACATATTAAAACAGATGAACTATTAATGAAAAGCCCTCATTTTCAGAAACCGACGCATAGAAACAGATAACGTTCAATCACGTATACACTCAAAGAGAAGAACAGTAAAAGACACATAGAGTACTAGTATCCCCCCCCCCAAAAAAAAACAACCGTTATCAGCAAAATATCACCGTAAACGGCTTTTGCCAGAAAGCAACTTGATTTGCAATAGCTATGTAATCAAACGGATAGTATCAGGGAAACTTGAAGTCACTCGAAACTGAACACAACCTGTTGTTGCCTGTTATATCTCAGTGTTAATAAATCGTTTGATAACTCCTACTAGGTATAAGAAAAAAAAATAATAATAACAACGACAACAATAACAACAACAATAACAATAACAATTACAACAACAACAACAACAACAACAACAATAATAATAATAATAATAATAATAATAATAATAATAATAATAATAATAATAATAATAATAATAATAATAATAATAATAAACTTTATTAAAGCAAAGATAGATAAAACCCAGGAAAACAGCAAATGCAGATTGTGTGGACAAAGAGACGAAACGATAAATCATATAATAAGTGAATGCAGCAAGCTAGCACAAAGGGAATACAAGAACAGACATGACAGCATGGGGAAAGAAGTACACCGGGAAATGTGCAAACAACTGAATTTCGAATATGCAAGAAAACGGTACAAACACAAACCAGAAACTGTACTAGAAAACGAAAAACACAAAATCATATGGGATATGAATGTACAAACAGACAAACCCATAACAGCAAGGAGACCGGATATGATAATAATCAACAAGAAAGAAAAATCCTGCAAAATCGTGGACTTTGCCGTTCCAGCAGACCACAGAGTGAAGATCAAAGAGACGGAAAAGAGAAGCAAATATACTGAACTTGCCAGAGAATTGAAAGGAATATGGAACATGAAGAAAGTCAGTATAACACCAATAATCATAGGAGCACTAGGAACAGTCCCCAAAAACATGGAGAAAAGACTAGGAGAAATAGGAATCAAAGGGATAACTGAGACAATACAAAGGACAGTAATGATCAAAACAGCTACAATCCTGAGAAATGTCCTCGAATGCGGAAACCAACCCACATAAGCAACGAATGGAGAACAAACACATGGAAGCACAAAACAACAGAACCGGGGAAAATACAACCGAACGAGAGAGGCGCAAGCATAGGCTGACGCCACGAAAATTATGGACAGAGGGTCGAGGAGGGAAAGCGCAAAACCAGACCTCCACTGGAAGAGCGCGGACAGCTCTGGGACCTTGGGAAGGCTTGTTGCCACTCGGGCCCCAGAGGAGACCAATGGCCATTATCAGCGAGAAATCGTTGGTAGGTGGCTGTTGCGATTACCGCAAGATCATCAGCGGTGATGAACGAAAAGAGGTGGAGCATACTGGAGGCCTGAGGAGACTTGTTGTCACTCAG
>OY744515.1:4198803-4271303 GCA_963556195.1 Sepiola atlantica
AGCACCTTGGGGTTTGCATAAAGGAGGCGATTCCAGGAGCGAAACTGCGGGCCAAAACCGGCCGATGACAAAACAGCCTCCCAGTAGCGATGCCTCACCCTATCGAATGCTTTGGACTGATCTAAATTGATCAGCGCGGCTTCTGTGTCGACTTTCTCAATGATTAAGCGTATCGCGTGCAAATTATCCTTAATGGTCCTACCCTTCACAGAACAAGTCTGTTCGCGGCTAATCAGACCAGCCAAAACACCATGCAGGCGATTTGCTAAAATCTTCGCCAACATCTTTAAATCTGTGTTTAGCATAGTTACGGGCTGAATATGATCTATCCATCCGAACCATATTTGCTCTTGCGTAACAATTTCACAATCCCCTTGGAAACGTACTCAGGTATTGACCCGTTCCTAAACCAAGCGTTGAATTAAACTGTCAGCTAGTGTACACAAATGTACGATAACCTCAAATACAGTTCGTAGGGAAAACCATCGGTCCCAGGAGATCTATTTAGGCCGACTCCCTTTAGGCTTCCATAACTTAATCCTCCGTTATGCAACCTTCGCACCTAGCCGCTTCGGTAGCCCCGAGACGAGAAAAGTCAGCTAAATAGGGGTTGAAATGCGCTAAAGACAAACCGGGCTCCCTGGTGAAAAGATCCTGAAAGTGATTACGAAACGCCTCCAAAATACCGTCGTTTGTGGTCACGGCACGTCCGTCCGGCAATGTGACACGTGCGATATATCGATTGGTAAGCGTGTCGAGGCTCCTTTGCACGCAATTCAGCGGCAACGTTTGCTATCTCATGAGTCATTCTCTTTAACCTAGCCCTAATTAAAAAAACCTTCGTGTTCCTTGCTAGTCAAGGAGGCGAGCTTCGCCTTAATTATAGTAACATAAGTGCTATCCCCCGCCACTACTGCCCGATCTAATCTAGATTCTAGTGTCGCTTTTGCTGCTCTAGATTCTAGGTTGAATCGTTGGCTAAAGTCGGCAGAAAAGGACCTAATGGTTTTCTTGAATTTTACGGGGGCAGTAATAATTTCACAAGTTTTGGGCGGCGGAGAGGGGCAGCTATATCAGTTTTCAACGGGGAGTGGGGGGCCCTTACGGTGTGCTTGGGAAATGAGAAAGGGGAGGGAGTATTGGTGGTTTTTAGGAGAAGCAGGGTGTGTGTGTCTCGGAGTTTGTTGTGGGGAGGCGAACGGGGAGAGTCTTGGGGTGCTTATCCTTGCTTTTTTGGGAGCAGGGCTGAGAGGTATCAGTTTGTATTTCCTTTCTTTCATAGTGGTGACTGGGGGCGACATCTTGTGTGGTGAGCTCTTTTTGGGGGGTGGGGAAATAGGTGTTGTTGGGGGTATATATAGGGTATTGAGATTCGGGCGGGGAGTTAGGGCTGAGTTTTGCTTCTTCTAGTAGTTTTTATTAAGGTTGACTGCGGTGACATATGAGTCTTTCCCTGGATCCTTTGATATTTTAAATTCTTCCTCCGCCTCCGTCCTTAATTGCTCCAGGGCGAGTCTTCCGGGTTTTACTTTCCCGTTACAATAGTCCATCCTTCCCCCTTTTCGTATTCGTCGTCGAATTTTGCAAAATCTTTTTCAATGTCTGGCTTTGTCTTTTTTTTGGGGGGGGGGGGGCACTATCAGCGGATGTCCAATTTTAAGGCCAAGATGTGCTCCAACATTATTTTTGGGGTCGTTGACTGTTTTTTTCCGTTCTGGGCCGTCGAACGTGAGATTCCCTATAGCATTACATCTCCAACAGGCGGGTCTTCTTCCTGCGACAATAACCAGCAGTTTGTCGTCCTCAGTTTCGAAATAATACGGTATCTCATTAAATGTCTTCTGGTCGATAAGAATATCAAAGTTCCATATGGAGAGGTACTGATCGGAGGACGCTGATATTAGTTCTCCATATTTTGTAAAAAAAGCTCCGATGTGAGCGCCTTCAATATAGAAGGAGACATTAAATACAGATCTCGTAGTCCCTCGTCTTCCAAGGTGTTTCATTCGTAGTACATACTCCAGTGTAATAATTTCTTTATTCGCGAGTGTCATGCACTCCTCTTCTGATGCAAAAATGTGAAGACCAGTTGTTATGTCCGCGTGTCTTGATTATTTTGTCCGGTCTATTACCGGCCGAAGCTTAAAGCTTAGTTATAATTTCCACAGAGGATCTTACAACTTTTAAAAATTTATCTGTCCATGACAAACATCGTTAGAGTTTTCTTTTGTGTTTCCTCAAGTTTAGGTAGGTCGATAATTAGTCCCTTCTTTGTAACTTTGGTTTTAAATGTTTTCATTTTTGCTTAGAATTCCTCCAAATTTATGTTCACAGCTGGGGCTTTTGTCCAGTCCGACGTTCCAGGTTGGGGATAAGGTGTCGAACCCATGTGTATTGTCTTTTCTCTTGGCACAGGGCTAGTAGCCATGGCCGGAGAAGGAAATAAACATCCGTTAAAAACGAAAAAAAAGAAAAAAAAAGCAAAGAAAAAAAGGTCGCGTGTTTAAAATAATTCGGCTCTTAAAAAGAGAGTCTGAATAACAACAATAACAATAATAACTATAATAACAATAATAATAACAATTACAGGAAAATCGCAATATAATAGAAGAAAAGAAAATAAGAGGCCAACGTTCTCTATTCAATTTTACTAAATTCCGACAAGAGTTAATTGCCGTTGCCATTAATTGAACAAAGAGGAATAGTCCATGTTGTACATAGGTAAGTCACCATAACTGAATTTTAGAACCAATTTGCTAGACGTAAGGTATTATATGGACTATATTTAGTAAAATTTACTTTCATGAAATGAGTATGAAAAAGAGGTGAACACTTTTAGAGAATATTCAGATGACTTCGATCTATTGAAATTTAATAAATAGGTATCATATATATATTTAAATATAAATTGACCAATTTTCCGACTTTTCAAATTATTTTAAAAAGGGTTTAGGGGCTATAATATAGGCACAACTCGCTTTAAATATATATATATATATATATATATATATATATATATATTGCAGCTTGCATTAGGTAGACTATAGTCATTTGATGTCAATTAAGGAAAATTTACTGAATGTTACTTTTTTTTAACATTTAAAACATTTACTAAGATAAAAAAAAGGTTTCGTATTACGTTATTATTGTAGCAAATGTTCGTTCTGTTCGAATTATTATTCTTTATAGCCTACATATTATATATATATATATATATATATATATATATATATATATATATATATATGTGTGTGTGTGTGTATAAGTGTATATAATGATAAATATTTGCTTTACATACACACATATACGTTTTAACCTTTCGGTAATCGTTAGTGTAAAGATGCTTATTCATACCGGTCGCAGGACTCGAAATCCGGGAACACGAATCATGTTTTCAACGCAAATTCCAACGCTTTAGCTCATACGGCCACTATGAAATCCCTAATAAATAAGTGCGATATTAAACCTATTGAAGGTAGGCGTCGTCAACAGTGTTCGACTGCTGAGAGAAAGTGAAAACAAGAGAGATGGAGAGGGATAGAGAGATTTGGTTGAGACCAAAAAAATCATAACATTATTTTTTTCATTTCCACGAACTTAATATTAACAAAGAGTAGGCATACGATCGTTTCCTGCACTATTGACGTGTTCAATTTTTTATGCAAACTTCCAATTAAAATGTATTTTTTCTTTTGTATATTTACACTCAAGTTATGACTATACTCTGACTACCATTCATATATATATATATATATATATATATATATATATATATATATATATATATATATATATATATATATATATATATATATATGGGGTGATTTTCAGCTCACATTTCCCCAAAATCAGTTGATTGAAAAGAAGTGCCAGAGAGGATTATATTCTCATTTGTATTTATATAACGTAAATTATCGAGGTAGCTAATATTATTAATCAAAATTTCACGCGTCTATTACTCTGTCAACCATACATAGAGTTTACAATGTCATATCTGCAGTGACTAAAAAAGCCAGTGTTTTCATAATCATATTCTTTTTCGTTACTAGCAATGTTAAAATATAAATATAAATGCATACTTCACTAGAATGTCTACTTATCGTCGGTTCACTGAATGAAAATCTAAAAACATGCATATAAACAACATAAAAATATGTATAAAAAAGATGCCCATTTCATGTTTATGATAACTTATCGGAAAAGGTAGCCAGCAACCACGGTTATGTATTTGAGACGTTGCTGACATCTCATCTAAATTCAACATACAATTTTCCGACATACGTAAACCAATAGACAAAATAAATAAACTAAATAAAATGAGACTTATATGAATCTAATAAAATACCGAAAACCTTGCTGCCGTAGGAAGTGATTTAGCCATATCGCTTATCATGTCTAAGCTTCATCGACTTTTATATTCAGGTGTATGGCATTTCTTCTATTTACTCGATATTTCTTTGGTAGATAACTACGAATTTAAACAATTTTAAGCTTTAAATTCGTAATAGAATATTTGTCAATGGAGAAGCCATCATCGAACATTCTTCCGAATTTCTCACGCGAAGTCTAATATTTCGATAAGAAAATGTATTCATACATTTATTTCGAACCTATTTTATTTTGATTGCAGTATGTGATATTTCATATACTCATATCGGTTCTCTTAGTTTCTACATTATTCCTACATTCCATGAGCGATGTTCATTACAAACGGGTACAAATTACTGTTTTCGTTGTTGGAATCAATCCATATAACAACTATCGTTCGTTTGTTTCTGACCTTGAAGTAGTATTTTTTTCTTTTTTAGCTTATTATATCAAGTAGTTTCATGCCTTGTCTAGAGCGATTTCCATGAAATAGAATTATATATCATGTTGAAAAACAGAAAATATATAAACTTTCCTCGCTACATGCAAACACACTTAAGAAATACTACACAGCATGGTAAGTATATCTACAATAAACCTAGATGTTTAGTTGTTAACCTTTGGTAATCAATTTCCTATTTAGGTCCAGAATACACGCGTAAAAATCCAACCCAACACGTGACCTATAATATCCGTAATGTTATGTATTCCATATTCTTTGAACATAATGTTCCAATAGCGGATACAAAGGCGATACAATATTACCACTTAGACTCATATTTAATAACAATCCACGTGGTGTTCAACAAGAAACTGTTCACGTGAAGCTGAAATACCCGTTAAGACAAATAAGCATTTTTTTCAGAAAATTTCATATGAACGTTGTATAAGGTTGAACATATTCGGTTTTGCATGAAGATTTTATATTCAGTCAATTGTCTATTAATGCATGTATCATCAGATAGATCAGACTGCTTATGATACCTGGTTACTGACTTAAAAGACGCACAAATTTGCACTTATTGTTTTTTCAAAGCCAACTCATGATCTAACAAATTAAAAAAAAAAACAACAAAAACAAACTCCATTGATAAATATTCGAAGATATAAAGAAGTTTAAGCATGAAAATGTTTACCGAAAATTACCGAAATTCATCATTAAATACACCTAAAAATGTCAATAGGTCGTTAAACAAAACAACAAAAAACAACACAATGAAGAGTATTTTAAAATATGAAGAACTCAAATCATAAAAAGTTTAACAAAATGAGCGTAATGTTCATTGAAGAACCCGAAAGGGTTGATATGCCTTAAAACAGAAAAAAATAAGAACCATGAACACATATTTGAATATATAAAGAACTTTAAGCATACGAACTTGTTTACAATATTACAGGATCCGGCATTAAATAACCCGAACATCGTTGATATGCTGTAAAACAGAACAACTAAACAACACACAATGAATAAATATTTGAAGATATAAAGAAGTTGAAGCATAAACAAAATGGTCGTATATAGCCCGAAAAGGTTGATTTGCAATATACACAAACAAACAAAAACAACAAATCATTTTAAAACATAGTTCACTCACAACAAGGCAAGTTACTACTACAGAGAATAAGGGTGAACTGTTTTAAGGTCATCCCAAATTAGTGGGTGTGCAGCGAGAGGCTTATTGACATTAGTTTTACATTTCTGCATGTCGGTACAGTCGGTGATACAGAGAGTAGGGAGCGAGTTCAAAAGACCGATATCATGCGGAAAGAAGCTATTAGAGTAGAGGTTCCTCCGGCATCTGGAGGCCTCCACAGTTAATAGATGGGATTGAGCTGATTGTCGGGTTGGGCGACTGTATTTACGCCGAGGGACCACCAGAAAAGTTCATCGGAGAACATTCCATTGAAGTTCTTGTAAAACAAGCACAATATGTAAAATTTCGGCGATGGTCAAGGGCTTGAGCTTGCTGCATATGCATATTGTGGCTTTCTAGAGATATGAGATAATGTTAGATGTGATAAGTGTTTTTGCACGGTAGAGTGAACTCAAAAGATTTGGCAAAGTTTTCTATTTATTTGTTCCAATTCATGTTACTTGCAAATGAGTTTAAACGTTTGATGCTACGGTACTGTGTTATTTGCCATGCCAATCGGCTGTTGCAAAATTGTACGGTAGTTGTTGACGAAAAAGAGCTTTGTCTTCACAGCATAAAATGTGACCTTCTATTTAGTATCCCATTTCACTTTTGACTGGAGGTCACTTTCTAAATATTCAGCCATTTCCTCAGGTATCTGCGCGTTAGGTTTGAATATATGATGAGCGTAGAGCGTTATGTCGTCAGCAAATATACCGATCTCATACACAATGTAATCAAGGAAGTGTTGTATTGAAATCAGGAACAACAGAGGTTCCAGGATCGATCCCTGGGGTAAACGTGCAGTGATGCCATGTTTTTTTGAACAACAGTCATCGGGGACAACCTACATCTTTCTTTTGGATTTAAAGGTTCTAATTATATTTGATATTCGTCCAATAATACAATATAAAATACTTTTTATGAAAATAGTTTTTGCTATACCTTTGGATATATCAAGCGCTACCGCCTAAGCCTTACCTGTCTGAATCTATGTACCGTATACGCGTTGGTTTATGACCGTAAAGATACCTGCATTACACCGCATATGTATATGTATATATATATATATATATATATATATATATATATATATATATATATATATATACGAATATATATATATACATATGTATATATATATATATTCATATATATATATATATATATATATATATATATGTATATATATATTATAATATGTTTTATGTCATTTTTTTATGTGTACGTACAATAGCGTAACACTGTTATCTGTTTATGCTAAGGAGGGTTTGTATTCAAACTATAACAAATAGTATCTATGTTATATTATGGATAAGGGCCCGATATTTGTAGATACGATTAACTCAACTAGTCTGAATTATGGCTGGGGTCAAATGAAGACAATGATTGCGTGTTATCCTTACATACACCGAAGGGGACCGTTATGAGTCAATCATGTTTTTCAAAGACCATAACAAAAGTTCAAATTCGACGCCGACGCAGGACATCTAGGGTCAGAAAAGGTCAGAAAACATTAGTGAAGGAAATGCTTTTGCATGACTGTCACACGTGTAGATCTGTGACGTAACTCATTTTTCGTGAGAAACTAAAGTTTTGGAAACAGATGGGCTTTGGAAGTGAGAGCGTCAAGATGATGTAGTCGTTCGTCGTAATGGTTGGATCTCGAAGAGATCCAGCAATGATCCCCATGCATCGTCGCATCCCACAAGTGGTATGAATGATAATCGAGCGAACGAATGGATAAAACCCTTCCACAACGAAGTCAAGTATAAAAGACTTGAATCTCTCTCTGAGGAAAACGTGTCTCCACGTTTTTCTTCTGCCTGTCTATAAAGTGGTATCCATGGATCGAATATCACAATCATCGATCACGTCCAGAGATACGCAATGGAAACCGACGGTACCAACGGCGATCACAACCAGACGACGACAAAAAATTATTGTTACTTTTATGTGTTGCACATTTTTGGGGTCCTAATCTGTTAAGTTGAAATAACTAAATTCGAAAGAAAAAGTGCACCATGCTTAATTTGATATGTTGAAAAGAACTATGTTTTAACGAAAAATGTTTTAATAATTAACATGCTAAAAGAGTGCAGTGTAACAGGACTGACAGTTTAAAGGCTTAAAAGTGCTTATTAAAAGTGCCTATTAAAATGCTTTACACAAAACATACTTTGAGAACGCTTCTAAACTTTCGTATGGCTACGGTCTCGTGACCAGTTTTTAAGAAAACTGCCACGGTCCAAGCGGGACTATGTAACATCTACACTCTATGGATGTAAGATTTTACTCTCGTGTAGTCTTCATTGTCTTTAAATTGCTTTGCTCTGATGAGCCTATTTGTTTAACACTTTGTGTCGCAGTGTAATACATAAACACTATAATAAATACCTATACTCATTTATATTTATTTATTTCGCATTTATACGTTGTATATAAACTAAATATTTCATGATTACATATTTGATTTAATGTCAGAAGAACAAAATACTAGGTTTCAGATTGGGAGTATTTCAATATTTACTATTATTTTCTCTGATTAAGCATTTACTTATTTAATATGTATTCATGTATTATTAAATACAATCAATGCACGTTAACTTAGAAAATAGTAAGCAATAAATATGTTTATAATTTCAAGTAATACACTTGTATTCTTCTGAAGCCATTTTGCTTCAATAAGACAATTACGTCTGAATCATAGCATGTCCATTAATTCTACCTACAATATAACTATTGTTACTATTCTTGCAGCTCTAGTGAGGATGATTACAATATTGGATTCCATATATACTATTCAGCTAATTTAACACAACTGAAATGACAAGGAGAATTATAATTCTCGAAAGCTAAGATTCAAATAAATTGTATTTATTTTAACACTACCATTGTTATGTGTTTTTTATTTTAAATAATACTATTACGAAACAATGGTTTAAAAAATATGTCTAAATACGCTTTCTAATTCAAATTGGGGCAACCTATCCATCAGAAATTACTTGTTTTTCTTGACCCACCAGTCCATTACCATCGGACGATGAGGAAAAAGAAGAAGAAGAAAAACAATCTTTGACAAGGAGAATTGTAATTCTCCAAAGCTAAGATTGAAATTAATTTTCTTTATTTTAAAACCACCATTGTTATTGTTAAAAAAAATAGTATTAGGAAACAATGGTTTAAATATATGTCTAAATACCCTTTCTGATATATATATATATATATATATATATATATATATATATTAATTGATCAATCTCAAATGTGTTAATAAAGGGAACCTAGAACCAATTTTCCAAGAGTGCTCAATTGTTTATGTATTTATATATATATATATATATATATATATATATATATATATATATATATATATATATATCACGCAATGTATGTGTTTATACGTGCGTAGACTATTTGTTTGTTCCTTCTAGTAAGGTTACAGAATGTAAAACATATCTAAAAGGGTATTCTTGTGTAAAATTTACAGGGGAATACAATAAACGTGTGTCTGAATAGCTTAATGCACCGTGTCAGAGGCTATACAACCATAACACTCTTAAAACAGTAAGTATATATAATATTTACTCAACTTAAATCATTTGTATATATTTTCTGTGTAAGGTAATTGAAGTAATTACGGATCCTGAAGTCTATTTTCTTTACTAAAGGATACATTCCTTTAGCACTGTAAATATATCCCATATTTATAACATATCATACAAATAAAATGTCCGATTAAGACAATGGAGGTGGCCCCTAATATCTACGCTAACTTTTATGTGTACAATATCTACATGACACATCTCTAAGTGCCTCCTGGTTTAAACTTGAAATACGTATATACGATTTTATTTCTATTATTCGCAAAGGCGACTTAAATATCTGAATTGTTAAGTTTAGAAAATACCACACTTAAAACATCGGGATTTTCCTTTCGATTACATCCCCAATATGAAACTAAAGAATGCATTGTTTATTTTATTAATACACTAACATGTAATCGAATGCTGTCGTATATTTAGTACGTAAGACATGTGCATCGGTTGTCTGTATTTTTGTCTGTTAGGCTTCCTCTTTTCTTCTTTCTCTATGTTTCTTTTATGCTCATTACATTCCTATATTTATCTATATCCATATATATATATATATGTATATATATATATATATATATATATATATATATTAACTATTAATATATATATATATATATACATACATACATGTATATATATATAAATATTAACTATTAATATATATATATATATACATACATGTATATATATATGTATATATAAATATATATATATATATATATATATAATAGAGGAGAACACCTTGTTGTATGTATACATACATGTTCCTAAAATGAAGACATATAAATAAAAGTATACTTAACATATAAGTGTATCGACATGTATACATTCAACATGGAAGCTGGTTTTCGGTCTCAAGCAATGCATTGCAGGAACACATACCACTTTCCTAACATGTTGCACAATGGAACTTATATATTTATATGATTAAGTTTTATGGTATTTACATATATATGTATGCCCCAGTGGTGTGGATGTCTAGCCGACACCATCAAGGCTAACTTTATAGTAAAGTCCGCTTAATATGATGGTACGTATAGTTCAATCTCTCATTCCAATCATGACACCGCTGGATAACCCTGCTTATATGTATATATGTGTATGCATTTATGTACGTTCTTGAATTAATTAGCCAATAATTATTGATTTTGAAGCACGGCTGTTATACATAAGGCGTGGTAATGAGGTATATTCGGTTAAGTTTATTTTTAGTTTCATTTAGGTTTAATTAGTCAGATAATATTTATTGGCAAATTCAAATAATCCTACTAATGAAAACATAGACATTAAAACTAACAATTAATTAATAAGTATTCCCAAATTTTACTTTTTTAGTATGTTAACGATTTCCATGTGGAATAATGTGAACACAAACTGGCATTTAAAAATGAACATTCATCAGATTTGCATTGAATTTGATATATAGCTATAAGGTGTCAATTAAGAACAAACACTTGAAATTAACCATTTGCAGTAGCTACATGTTTTAAGAATCAAATTCATGCAATTAATTTGATCAAAATTGGCATAAGAATTCTAGATAACAGTTATATAGGAAATTATATGTAGGTTTTAATTTTCGTATAAAGACATACAATTTGTACAAAACTTTCGTTCACGGAACTATATAGACTATGCCTAGGGATAAATTGTAGCTTCGTATAGTATATATATATATGAATATATATATATATATATATATATATATATATATATATATATATATATATATATATATATGCATACATTATTTGAAAACTATATGTTACATTCTTCAGAATCGTACCGCGGTTTAATCAAGATGGGCTGACTTCTTACATTTTCTAAAAGCCTAAACCTTGTGCGATCTTAGCGTACCGTAGGAATGGCGTTTCATCGAGTAAATAAACGCCATTTATCGGTTTTTTACCTCATTCAGTACGCTGACGACTCCCTGTTTTTGTCGTTTTAACAATGTTAAAAGTCTGGATGAAACCACAGGACGATTCTGAAAGAATGTAACATAGTTTTCAAATAAATTGCTTGTAATAACGCTCACTAATCTGCGATGGAAGAGTTTATTGATTTCTGAAAAATACACTGTGTAGTGTATTTCCCAATAATGTTGTCCCTCTCTCATAGAACGTTTGATTCTTTTTTACGCCAGTTCTTAGTATTTTTCTCTTTTCAGTTGAGAGAGAACAATATCATTACTTTCAGAAATATATTCATATAGGCAATTTTTTATCTATATTTAGTACATCTTCAACACAAAGAAGACCTCGACCACCACCCTGTCTAGGTAGATACCATCGATCTGCATCTTATTTTCCTTGCAATTGTAAGCAGTTTCCGTGTTTTGTTATCCAACCATTTTAGTTCATCTACATTCTAGTCAAGTATACCGGCAGTATATCGAATGAGATCATAAATTGTATTTCGACTGAGGATGTGACCTTGTTTTTCATTCCATTGTTTTTAATCTTATCCGCCTCCGAAATTCCCAAGTATGTGTAGCCCCTTTCACTGTCGACATTGTTATCAGATATGTTGATCGGAGTTCAAGACTATCTGAGTGGACAAGGTTACCCCTTTTTATTACATGAATGCCACATTTAGTGATGCCACATTTTATTCGAATGTCGTCACTAAATAAGTTAACCGTATTCATTAGGGTATTACATTTGTTTCCTTCTTTCCCAAAACCGTAAGGTCATCGATTAATAGTAAGAGTTGATATCTTGCCTTCACATTACATAAGAGACGTGTGATTGTGATCAAACTAATAACAAAAACAAAGGGGAAAGACTATCGCTCTGGAAAATCTTTCTCTTATTTTCACTTAACCTCGTGCAACACCTCCTGCAGTTTAATTGGGTTGCAAATTATTCATGATAGTCTGCTTGAATTTTTAGGGTTATTATGAACATCTCCACGCATTTGTGTATCAATAAATGAGGCAACATGTCAAATGCTTTCTTATTATCTACCTACGCAATGTCAAGGCTAGGAGTTTTTCGTTTGCAGTTTCCCAGGATCATTTTATCGATCAGAAGCTGAGTTTTGGGGCTATGTAATTTGTGTGTTCAGCAGGCAGCACATATGTTTGGTCCAAATGACCATAAATACTTTCAGACAATATGGTAGTGAAACGTTTCCACATGACTAAGAGGCAAGTGATTTGTCTAAAGTCTGTCACGCTATCCCCTTTTTCTTATCTTGTATGATCAAGACTGAAGTGCCGTTTCTCAGCCATTCAGCGAAGCTACCTGTCGTCAAAAGCACATTTATCATTTCATCAAGAAGGGTTTCAAACCAGTATCCCTAAACTCCGTCATGTCCAAGTACTTTCTAATTTGAAAGCTTTTTAACCATCTCTTCCAGCATTTCCACGGTGACTGTCACATTCGTTTCTTGAAAAATTCTTTTAAATATCTGTGTCCATCACGCATCAGCTTGATGTTTTACTTGCTTTGCTTTTCAATATTGCACGAGATTGGTCAGTATAAGGTATAACGTCATTACCTATTTTAATTCTGTTTAGTTGTTCGAAAACGATTTTCAGGTTATCTCAAACGGTATGTTTTTACGCTACGGCTCAATTATGTCGCTATTACGTTTAACTTTGACCGTCTTTTTTCAGGTCTTCAATTACAAACTTGAAACCTGTTTGGTGTATATTTAACTTTAGAAGTTGTCTTTCACAATCGCTCTGACTTTTTAGCTTGCACTTTACTTAAATACTCTCTTATTCTTATTATCAAACCATTTGAATGTTTCCACCACCATGGTACTTTCTTTACTTTTATTTTCCGTTTTTTCTCTATTCCGAGTTGCTTTGACACAGTATTGGCAGCGACTTTAATAACTTTATTACACTGATCAAGAAAAATAGCAAGACTTGATTCACTTTGGTGGTAACAGTTTTTTTCTATTGCCAAATCCGGTTAAACGGCTGTTTTAAGTTTCCAGCTCTTAGTTCTCGTCTTACAATCTGAAAATATCAATATGGTCTTCTGTCATCCCATGTGCTTTTATATGTGTTACGATAGCATCTGTGGAAACAGCCTGATTACCATTAGTTATAATATTTTCGCTCACATACTTTGTTGATGTTTCTACCCTAGACTTTTCTTCAACTTCAACTTCATCACATGTATGTATCTCCATAAGCACGGTGAAGTCTCCTCTCTCAATGTCTCTCGTTAGTTTTTCAATTTCGATAGCAGATAACCATTCATTAGTTCTGATCACCCGGGCTTCCCCCGCTAGTTTATTTAGTTTTTGTCATGATAATTCAAACAGGCTTAGCTTATTACAGCTTCGGCGAATTCGTTGTTTATATCGTCTCTTAAGAAGATAGCTATTCAAACAAAGTTCTATCAGAATTATTTTTAAGGATTTAGTCTAATTAGTTTTAGTGTTAATGTTTCGAGTGTTTTGTTGGATGACGACTCGAGAAGCTTCGTTCGTTGGCGGACGTGGGATAAGTACTTGACATTCCGGGACCCTTTACGTCGTTTTTAGTTTGATTATTTTGAACAGTCATATTTAAATACTACAAGGAATTGTTTATTTACTATTATCTTTATTCGGATGCCATCTCTAAGAGAGGTGCTAACTAAAGCTTAAGACCCAATCCTGGCGATGAACTGTAGTTTAATCCTACCGGATGTCAACTTGGTATTTACAGATGTCTTTGCATTACATCAGATATTTGCTATCCACGGAGATACTGAGTTCGTTGTGGCTTACCGGAGATTCTCTACTCCCTATGCCAGTTCATCTGTGGCTTGAATTATTGTAATTATTATTACCATCATCATTACCATGACCGTAAGTTCCATTATTTCTAAAACAAATATTATTATTATTATTATTATTATTATTAGTAGTAGTAGTAGTAGTAGTAGTAGTAGTAGTAGTAGTAGTAGTAGTAGTATTATTATACTATTTTACCTTTAAAATTATCGCAACAATCGATATTTTGAGGGAGTTTTACGTGATACTTAATATATAATTTATTTTATTTTATTTTATTTTTCTTCTTTTTAATGTTAGCATTTACCTATCATAACCATTCACTCTCTACGTTTGAGACCTCCTCTCTTTACCTCTCTCTCGCTGTCCTTATTTCTTTATTTGTTTATTACAATTAACAGAGGTTAATTTCATACTTGTGTTTTTTAAATTTTTTGTATGTTTACTTGTAAAAATATACTTAACCTTAAATTGTAGTATTTTAATTTTATATCTACTCCTCTTGACCAATTAAAGAGAACTCTTACTACACTGTAGCATTTGTTATATTTTAATTACTCTTTGTCTATTTAACTATTTATCGATTTTACAATTTCTTTCTTTTTGTTTATGTTTAACCTGTTGCTAAGTATGATACTATACTTATTCTTATCTCTCGTCGGTCACTGAAGAAGAATTAATATTCTAATTATGATATACACCTCGGGCAACGCCGGTTCACGCGCCCTGTGTGAACACTCTATTTTGTTCTTAAGTATCTTGCAAACACGAGCCAATCAACTATCGAATTCATTCAGATAAATAGATTGGCATCAATATGTATTAATATACATAAATAACCATTCATATTTTTTAAAACAAATTAATAACTATTAACATATTGGTTTTAACATAGGTTGAGCTGAATAATAATAATAATAATAATAATAATAATAATAATAATAATAATAATAATAATAATAATAATAATAATAATAATAATAATCATGTGATAATAATAATAATAATAATAATAATAATAATAATAATAATAATAATAATAATAATAAGAATAATAAGAATAATAAGAATAATAATACATTTTGCAAAAGTAACCGTCTGTTGTGATAACGCAAAATGATTTACAGGTGTTTTCGAAACGGACAGAGTGTGCAAGACTCCTGGGGAGACTTATCACTCATTCTCCCGGGAAAACCTATAATTATTGTCAGTGAGCAATCATTGATAAGAAGTTGTGTGAAAACCTTTATTGACTAAAGAAAAGGAGACCAAATCGAAGAAAAAGAAAAGTATAAAGAATAAATACAATAAGAAATAAATCTAGAAAAAATAAAACAAGAAGAGTAATAAATTAAAAAAACATAAAATAACTTTAGTGAATCATCTCATTTATTTATTAATGCTTTACGCTTTCGTTCCATTTTTTTTCTTCTCTTAGCGTTGGGATTAATCACAGAATTGCCGTTCTTTCATTTCTATCAGGATTTGTCACTTGCGTTGCCACTGAAGCGAAAGGAAGTGTGAACACTTGCCGGGCCGCAATCAACGATTCATTCTGAGTATTCAAAACGACGACGCGTTTAAATGATTCAAAGGGGGACATTTCTTCAGGGACAGCGGATTAGCGATTAAGATTGTTTTTCTTTATTGTTGCACTTCTTTGCGGTTTCTCTTTTATAATTTAGCTGGCAATTGGCAGTAAATTTAATTTTGTTTTAATCCTTCCAATTCCTTACTGTTTTTATGATCGATAGTTACGCTGTGTGGTTGATGCTTTACCCTCTAATCGAAAAGCATTGATTATCTCGATGTTACTCTACACTTGCTTGTAACATGCGTCCTTGCATATCGATAAGAAGGACAGTGCTGCGGGCTGTCACGTTTCTTTATAGAGTGTGTCCATACACGCGCAGATTGATAAAGGCATTTTATCTTAGATATATCAACGCATCTATTTAGAATGGCTAGTCGGACATTACGTTGGTCTTGTTTTCGTCTTAAGTAAAATGTTCGCTGGTCGGTAACGTTTAATTCTGAACTAGCAATTGTATCGGTAAGTGCGCGTCTTCAATGGACTTGTCTTAAGAATAAATAGTCTTGGTTTTTACCTTCCACTCATTACCAAAGAACAATTTGTATTTATCGGTATATGAACATCTATACTTCCATCCCTTCACGCAGATGATAACGGTTTAAACACGTGTCTTTTCTAAACAATTTCATGAGTTGTGGGAGACGAAAAAGCACATAGCAAGTAAGACAACTATCTCAGACTAGTCCCGACACCTGAATTGAATGCACCAAGAACTCCTACAATTTATAACAAGAAAAGTCAACGGTGTTTTTTTTCTTTAGCTGATCAGATAAAAATAATAATAATAATAATAATAATAATAATAATAATAATAATAATAATAATAATAATAATGATAATAATGATAATAATAATAATAATAATAATAATAATAATAATAATAATAATAATAATAATAATAATAATATATGAAACATTTACTTAATCACCTAATTCTATAATTTTTTAATCAACATTTTAGTAATATATCTTGATAAATAGCGAGTGCGAACACTGGCGAAATATTACGTTTCCTTAGTTTTTAACGGAAAATGTACATTAGTGTAATATTACAATTTTTGTTATTTTCATAGTATAATATTTTACTCGAACGAATTTCATTTGGAAATCAATATTTAAAAACGAGTGTTTCTCTGTGTTCGAATATAAATCTTAAAAATATGATTATACATTAAACCATTATTAAGCTAAGGGAATATTCCTATGAATGTTTCCAGTTTTGTGCATGCAGTAGTGTATCTTAAAAATATCATGATTATACAGTAAACCATTATTAAGCTAAGGGAATATTCCTATGAATTTTTCCAGTTTTGTGCATGCAGTAGTGTATCTTAAAAATATCATGATTATACAGTAAACCATTATTAAGCTAAGGGAATATTCCTATGAATTTTTCCAGTTTTGTGCATGCAGTAGTGTATCTTAAAAATATCATGATTATACAGTAAACCATTATTAAGCTAAGGGAATATTCCTATGAATTTTTCCAGTTTTGTGCATGCAGTAGTGTATCTTAAAAATATCATGATTATACAGTAAACCATTATTAAGCTAAGGGAATATTCCTATGAATTTTTCCAGTTTTGTGCATGCAGTAGTGTATCTTAAAAATATCATGATTATACAGTAAACCATTATTAAGCTAAGGGAATATTCCTATGAATTTTTCCAGTTTTGTGCATGCAGTAGTGTATCTTAAAAATATCATGATTATACAGTAAACCATTATTAAGCTAAGGGAATATTCCTATAAATTTTTCCAGTTTTGTGCATGCAGTAGTGTATCATTAAAAAAGTATCGATTGGGTATGAAATATATAAGTAATTAAAATGTTATATATTAGATGGACATTAATAAACAGATTTAAATAGCTCAAATATTTACTTGCCTATGGAATTTTCTTCAACAGTTTAATATTCTGAAAAACAATGTTTACTCTTTAAAAACGATTTGCACACTTGACTTTTATAAATTGTAAAAATTCTAACGTATTGTTACAACTGTAAATAATGTCCTCTTTTATCCTCTTTATCTCTAACAGCTGATGGAATGCCCATAAACTTGATTACGTTTCAATAAGTTGCAATCTGTCGAACACATTGTCGTTATAGTTCTTCCTTGACAAATACAACATGCCCATACTTAATTCTAATGTCAATAAACACTTTCTGAAAACCGGCTGCAAATTGTATATCTCCTATGTATTATTTTTAATTCTCTCATAATAGACATCATTATGATATTAATAATCATGTCAATAAATCAATCTAATTAACATTTATCCTTCAGTTGCGTTTGGCCTTGATAAGTTAGTTAACCTTTAGTACAAAACAAATCCCTATTTTTCTACATTTAACCGCGTTTACAGTCTGCACCCAACATTTTAACCGTTTTTTCCGACACAACAGCTTTTGAAAAACACTTATCAAACCATTGTTTTTCTTAAACAGTTTTGTTCCTATAAAAAGCAATACATTATTAGAATTTATATTTTCACAAAACTATTCAGATTTCATGATTTATTTCCTTCATGAGAAAATATAATAAAATTTAAATAAATAAATAAACTGCTAATCAGCCAAATCAAAGTGTGTTCCTAAAACACTGCCAAAAAGTTTTGTAAAATATGAATTCACCATATTTCTTGAAACACCTACAATAATTTCCACCGGTAAAATCAATACGAACATTTACTGGACCATTCTTACCATGTACAATACAGTTTAAGTTTGAAAATATATTTATTTTGGAGACTCCCAATCTCATATTTTCTTAAACTTATATTACTCCATAATTAATTAGACAAAAGGGCGATAATGGTAAACGTAAATTTTCTTGCATTGTGCCTTTTATGACATAGTTCACCCTAAACAAGCCAGGCCGCCACTGTAGGCGTAAGGGGCTACTGCGAAAAAGACTGGAAGTTTTTTTCGAGGGTCAACCTAAATTCGGAGCTGTGCAGTGAGATGTCTGTTTACATTAGTTTTAAATTTCTGCATGTCAGAACCGTCAGAAAAATATGGGGCAAGGAGGGAGTTCCAGAGTCCAACAGCACGAGGAAAATTGTTTTTTGAGTAGAAAGCTCTTCGGCATCTGGGGATCTCCACAGTGAATAGATGAGATTTTCCAAATTGTCATGTTGGTCTACTGCATTTACGTCGTAGGGCACCAGAGCACTAAGTTCATGAGCGCACAATCCATTGAAGTACTTGTAACACGGGCACAAGGATGCAACATTAGAGCGATGAGATAGGGGATAGAACTTGATTGATAATGACGGACCTATTGAGTTGGCGACTCTTTTTTTAACCTTGTCTAAGAGAGAGAGAGAGAGAGAGAGAGAGAGAGAGAGAGAGAGAGAGAGAGAGAGACTAGCGGATGATGCTCCAGCCCAGATGTGGAAACAATACTCCATTCATAGGCGGATAGTGGCTTTGTAGAGATATAGGATAATGTCAGGTGTTTACTAGTTTACTAGCACGGTAGAGGGAGCCTACCTTCTTTGCTGCAGCCGTACCAATGTCTTCAATGTATTTATTCCAATTAATATTATCTATGAAAGTTAGGCCGAGGGGTTTGAATGATGCACTTTCAGGTAGTGTACTATTTGCCATGACACTTAGTGGTTGAAGAAATTCTTGTAGCTATTGATGGAAAGCAGTTTTGTCTTTGCGGCCTTTAAAGTTACTACCCATTTTTACCTTTATCTACTACACGCTTTAGGTCACTTTTTAAGGATTCAGCCATTGCCTCAGACATGTGCGCGCCTGTTTTGCCCACATGACGAGAGTAGAGCGTGGTGTTGTCAGCAAATATTCAAGTTGCCCAGATAGAGAGAAAGAGAGACGGCGTTAATTGACCTGGTCAGGAAACAAGCACTATGTGTATTTGGAGGTGTCTTGGTGTTTGCACCTCTACGCCTGGCTAATAGACAGAGAAGGAGTTCGAAAGGGAGGGGGGCGATAGGCAGAGATCATCTACTCCTTAAGCAATTATAGGTTTGCAAACCGGATACTTTGTTCGAGATTGCAGCTCTCGGAACGATGTCGATCAAGACTAAGGAAGATTCCCTCCACACCGGTTTGCTGCTAAGACGGATGTGGTTAGTAGCAAGGTATTATTATCAGAGTTGTCCTGCCCTTAGATTGATAGCCTGACAAGGTATACGGTTTGAACACTTCGAGAGAGGATAGCTTGCGTCCGTGTACTAGTCGAGTAAAAAAATTATATATATATATATATATATATATATATATATATATATATATATATATATATATATATATATGTAGAAATACTAATGTTACTATATACTTCAGAGGGAACAGAAAGTTGAAGATAAGTTCCCCTCTCACAAGTAAGGACACATAAGAGAAAGACAACCATAACTTAAGGTCAGTGTGTGAGTTCAGGAATTACTTCAGTGTGAAAATCAATAGATAGCCAATAACACATTATATATAAGCATTACACACATTTTAATCAAACATAATTAAGTACATTCAGGTAATACACATTACAATTAGGAGAAGTTATATATGAGTAACCAAAAAGTAAGAGTAGACAACAAGAAAAAAAAGTGATTATATTTGCGTCGACGGAACATATCGGGTTTTGTTTAGTGCTCCTAGCCTACGAATGACCGTAACAGGATGAGTGCCACCTATTTGAGGATGTCATTTGACGGGGAGGGGTTATCTTTTTCACGCGTATCGAAGTAATTTTTTTCATTTGCTTTAAATAAATGAAGACGACTTTATTACTATTATTATTTGCATATCGTTGGCCGAGTAACAAGAGTGGCCAGGATATATTGTTTTGAAACTAGCAATATAATCAATTGCCTGCCTCGTTTATTAGTATTGATACGTTAGAAACAACTAAATTAATTAAATGATTATCAAGCCAACATGTGAGTTCAGGAATTACTTGAGTGTGAAAATTAATAGACAGAAAATAAAACAGTATATATAGATATATATCAAGAATTAAACACATTTAAGTCAAACCAAAGTAAGTGCATTCAAATAACACATATTAGAATTTAAAGAAGTCATATATGAGTGGCCAAAAAAGTAAGAGAAGAGAAAAAAGTGCTTATCTTCGCGTCGATGGCATGGCAAAATAACGGGTCTTGCTTAGGGGTCCTAGCCTACGAATGTGTCTAATTATAGTCATTGATGTTTTCTTTCGTTACCACATTAAAATATTACTAGCGGACCTCGTGGACATTTGACAACATCAGTCTGTATAATTTAATGTTGATAGAAATATCTTGTTTTTTTTTAATAATACAATTTATGTCAATTTCAACAACGTTATTTGCCAATGAACATTTTACTGACGAGAAGATCTAATTTTTCAATGTGTCTGACAAGTGATAACATAGGCCCCAACAGGAATTGTATTAGTATATTAATAAACTATTGTTATTAATCGAAATTAAAACGTAGTTAAGTTTATTGTAATTTTTACTTCTAATAATGTCATATTTTAATATTTTTATGTATTATTTATAAACAGATTAATCCTTATTTCTAAATAAATTCATTTATTTTACGTGTTGTCTCTAAACTTTACATTTTAAATCCTAAACTTGATTGACATAGATATATACTATATATGTATACGTTTAATCCATTATAAGGTGGCGAGAACAAAACCTAATCTATATATGTTCACTTGGTTTACTTTAATTGTAATCTAAATAAAATCAAAACAGGAAATATACCATAGTAAATATGGAATACATGACAATTATGTCAACGTGAATATTTACATGTTAGATGGATAACATAATATATTTGAAACATTTTCACATGGTGCATAGAGATACACGTCATTCAAATCAAAACGGAACTTAGTTATTTAAAAGTAGTATGTTATAGTTGATTAAAATAAATTATCAGATATATACACCAAAGAGAAATATTTCTTGTATTCATAGAACATTTAAGGATGTGTCACTATATTAAACTGGGTAAACATCTGGGTTTGCAATTATTAATATATAATGTAACTATTATAATGTTCTTATTAAACTAGCACGGCTCCAGCAACCGGCTTCAGCCCAGCTAGAAGTTCTGTCCTACGCTAAAAGGATGTCTGCAAACGATACATATAGGCATGATGGATTTACCCAACAGGCTGCGAGTCCGTTGCTGAAAACCGCAGCAGCTAGAGTAGAGCTAAGAAAGAATGCTCCAAGTGGAGTGAGTAGAGAGTAGACACGTAGTCGAGGGAAAGCACAGACGACATGTGCTGCAACAGAGCGCTCGTTATGAGACATAACCGACATCGGTGGCAACTGCAACAGAGCCTGTCGATCCAGGATAGGCTTGCACAGTCACAGCAGACGCGGTAATTCGACAACGGACTAATCTGAGGCGCAGGACCCCATTGTCTCCTGGGAATAGACGGATGTCAACAATCGCAACGTAAATTATAACAGTGCAAAAAGAAGAGTGGGCCACCCTATTGACAATTATGTCCGTTCTATTTCGATATAATTGAACTGTGGTACACACATGTACATTGAATGGAGAAGCCGGGCATAACACGAAGTATATTTTTACAAAGTATGTTTGCATTAAAAAAAAGAATTTTATAAAGGATTCCATGGTTGGATTTCTTAGGTGTAACACTGCATGTTTGATAACTTACACTCAATTTGTTTATTATGTATTTATTTTAGTTCATATTATAAATTATTGCAATGCTATCGTGCCTGACTTTGGGCAGTTAGGCTGATTTATTAATGACATAGCAAATGAAACGTTGAAAACTACTAAGGTATTTTTTTCAGCTCAACAAATTTAGCTATGTTTCATTTTAATCGATGGTGGTTCTGGATTGTCACTCTCCACAACCTTTGTTGACCTCTACCCTCATGAACACCTTATCAACAGCTGGTCCTGATATCAAATTCCTGCCAGCAAACAGTATTACAGTGAGAAATCATCTATCTATTTAACATATAGATTTATCCCGTCAATTTAGCTCAAACAGTATGAAACATCACAAAATTAGGTTACTCGTTGATTAAAAAGTGTTGCGTTAGTTTTTTACGTTCATTATTAAATAAAATAAACATTCATTTGTTCAGTATTATGTATTGTATTTTTATTTTATAAAATAAATTGCATTTTGAAATCGTAAAGTTGTTTTCTTTACTTTATTGCTACGTTTCTTAGTCACGTTCACCGTTAATCACACTTTACACTTAATGATCCAGGGATATTTAAAGTTGTGTTTCTTTTTAGATTTTCATAAATTTTCTTCAAATAAAAAGACACAAATCAGGAAAAGATGAACACGTGGATGTTCTAGTTGGATACAATTACGTGCAGATCCTTTTGCCTGTTTTTTTTTTTTAAATCTATATTTTATGTCTGTTTTAATTTGCGTTACGAACTAATGAGGTAGTTAGTGATGCCAGAATTAGATTACGTTAGCTGATGCAAGGTTATTTACATTTAGTTCACGGTTGCTTTAAAAATGTTTTTAAACGAATATTAGTTGTTAGCCTTATTAGGAAACACATTGAATGTGATTAGATGTCTTGTTAGCATCATGATGCATAGTTATTCACATCAAACTTCAGATGTTACTTTGACTTGTATATTTTAGGTTTTAAAATATATTATTATGGTAAACGCAAGTTCACGCATGTTTATTTAACTAAGTAATTGTTTTTATATACTTTAATAACATACCATATATGCAATAACATACATTAGTTCTGATATTGAGTTATGTTTGAGTAAAACACATGTGTTAATTATTCTAATTAACCGTAATTTATAATCAACTTTACAAGTCATAAATCTTTTTCCTAGCTATCTACGTGCTGCACTCTTCAATATTTCCTCTCTGTAAGCATTTAGACATAGACTGCCTTTATTTTATTAATTAGATGATTACCATATACATATCTATACTTCAATATACGAATAAGAGAGAACAATAATGTATTCTCTTGTGAATATGTTTTTCACAGGTAATCAATTTTTCATTTGAATAGCAAATGTTAATAACAAATAAACTCCAGTTTTGTTATCCGTAAGAAGGTTTACTTATAATATAGTCAATAGTAAAGTAACACTCTCTCTCGTGTATTAGTACAACATACATTACAATAATATGACATTTTTTAAAAATTCTGATAGAATCTGATGTTCGAACCTACACTTACATATATATATATATATATATATATATATATATATATATATATGAAGCAATCCAACAAAAGATATAAGCGTCAACTAATATCTATAATTAGTGAAACATCCGGATAAAAAAACTGAAGCTCAATATACTGGATAGAGCATTAATATTATAATATAAAATGAAGTAATAAAATAAGGTGTCAATCAAATTTTATTAGAATTCAAAGTTCATGCAAAGCATCCTTAAGTCCTTAGCTCATGAGTTTTCAAAGATAATTCTTCTCTTCAGAGGACCATTACCGCAGTTATACTACTACAGGCAATAAAATTACGCTTTGAAAATATATAAAATTATATACACAAATATATAAAAATACATAACATCAAACATATCAATCCAAAAACATACTTTTGTTGAATCCATACAGTCCATCCAGGTCATACAAGTTGAGAAGCATAATCAGGAAGGACATTACTCCAAGATACAAACAGCAGTCACAATATGTGAAATTGAAGGGGCTAAGGACTTAAGGATGCTTTGCATGAACTTTGAATTCTAATAAAATTTGATTGACACCTTATTTTATTACTTCATTTTATATTATAATATATATATATATATATATTATATATATATATATATATATATATATGTGTGTGTGTGTGTATATGGGGGGATGTGCGTATATGCTTCAGCTATATCGACATATATATATATATACACATATACATATATATATATATATATTAAATTGATTATAGACACACATATACCTCTATATGTGTATGCATACATATCAATGTGTGTGATAATTGGCGTATCTGTCGAAAAGAGTAACTTTTAAAAAGCATCATTTTCAGCTTTGAGTATAATAGATATAATCTGTAAATGTTTCTATGCACGGAACGTTTACTGAAGTAATCTTTACGCCATCTTAATTTAAACAATGAATTATGAGCAGACATTGCTTGGTAGCAGTGGGAAAGACAAGCTTTGAGCACATTGCCTGGATAAACCCATTGGTTGTATTGCAAAATTTCATTCTCCTAGACTTGTTTTACAAGCTAAAACTGAAAGGCTTGTCTACCTTACTATTTTATAAATAACTGGTAGGAGGAGGTATACATTCCTAAATTGTTCGAAGGAAATATTGAAAGTGATGCGGTAGATCTGACAGAACGTACCCTGGCCTTCCGAGCTGAGTCTTCGACTGAAAGCAACAGAACACGAGACTTTCAGAATATATAGATCTGCAATTATAAATATATATATATATATATATATATATATATATATATATATATATATATATGTCTGTGTGTGTGTGCATTTCATTAATACAAAATTCATTCATATACATGTGTATTGGTAGACTCTTGTGTATTGAGTTATATATATATATATATATATATATATATATATATATGTATATATATATATATATATTGTGGTAATAATTATATACATCATCTCACATTCAAAAATCTAATACTCATTTTCTCGCTGGGTTAGCTTGTTAGATGACGGCGTCCTAGCGAGTATAAATTCCTACTTCTGAGACATCGGTCTGGGTTCTAAGTAGTTGGATGACTACACCCCTTGTTGAGAAGAGTAAGTACATCCCACAGTCGTTCTTCCCTCCAGTTTGCTTAATCTGTGTTAGTTAATAGTTGGTATTTTATGTTGTGTGGTGCTTCAGTGGCAGATTGCAAATGACTCGTGTGTCAAATCTTGAGTTCGGATATGTTTACCTGGTGAGACCAAAGGAGAGCAAACTCGAGTCTGGGACTTCCGGTGTGTGGAAATAATTATATATATCATCTCACATACAATATATGTATATATATATATATATATATATATACATATATATATATATATATATATATAATGTTTTTCAATGCGATTGCTGTTTACAAAGAAAATAGAACATATATATTTGACATTAAATCTGCACTATTATTCATGGTTGACTTCTGATAACACTGAATGCATCGTGGGAAAAATGAAGAACCTTTTGTTTATTTACAGGGGTCGTGTTTGTTTAAGTGAAACGGATCGTATATTAGAAGTAGAGTTCTGCTTTACCGACATTTTTGTTTCTCTCCGCCTTATTCTGTTAATATCTCAGCATACTCGTCATTGCATATGTCAAAAGCCTAAAGGTTAATTAAGTGTATAGAATTGCACAAACTTATAATAATCCACAGTTATATATATATATATATATATATATATATGTATATATATATATATATATATATGTATATATATATATATATATATATATATATATATATATATATATATATATATATATATATATAGGTAGAAGGATGAACAGGAATTAGTATTATATTACCGGAAAACTATTTACGAAAGAGAAAACATTAAAAAAATACATCCTACGCTGTATTACTTAAAAAAACATAATCTGATCCCGTCAATATCGAAGCTTTTCCTCTATCATCAAAGGTAAGATTTTGAGATTATTGTGTAACGCTATTAATTATATGGGTTCAAGACATAATACAAGAGCGTGTGTTGAACTATTCAGCAGAACCGAAGATGGATAGACCATGACGAAGGACGAAAATTAATATGAAGCAGGCGAATACCTTGGCCTAAAATCGTAAATCTTGGAGAGCACTCATCCATGTTAGTTCGTATTTTGCAGAAAGCGGAGAAAATGTGTAATAATCATAATGGTAATAATATATATATATATATATATATATATATATATATATATATAATAATGGTAATAATCCAGGTGAAAAATATCCACAGGGTGGTAATCCAGAAGATTTTAAACCGGGTTTATAAAAAGTGCTCAATATCAAAATAGAGCTTTATATATGATAATTTTATTTACACAGACATGTACAAAATCTGCGACACTGGCATGTGGATGTTATCGATCAACAGTTACTATAAACTGAGATCTCATCAGGCAGAGTTAGAATCCGATCTTAACCTCAGATCATATTTGGAGAGAACCAAATATGATCTGAGGTTAAGATCGGATTCTAACTCTCCCTGATGAGATCTCAGTTTATAGTAACTGTTGATCGATAACATCGACATGCCAGTGTCGCAGATTTTGTACATGTCTGTGTAAATAAAATTATCATATATATATATATATATATATACAAATATGAAGAAACATTGTTTAGATTGTTTTGCTATTATCCTTGGGTGATATATATATATATATATATATATATATATATATATATATATATATATATATATATATATATGAATCAATTTTATCCCAGTCGTACTATATAAATAGAGATAGAGCGAAAATCGAGAGTGTGGAAAGCAAGTCTGCGAAATATTGTAAGCTAAACTTCGTTTTGTGTCTTCCCAGTTTCTGTACTTTGTTCTCAATATTTTCAGGTAAGTTCGATTGAACGATTGCGCAAACAATTATTCACTACAACTTATTGACCGCCCAGTTACTTTTTCAATAGGTGTTTATTGTCTTTTCATACTAAACAGTGTATTGTGATAGAATCTTTTTAACAATCGAATACGAGGACTATAAATCTATACTGTATACCCACTTTGAGTTTACGTTATATATATATATATATATATATATATATATATATATATATATATATATATGTATAACTATATCTATCTATATATATATATATATATATATATATATATATATATATATATATATATATATATACTTCTTTGTCACATTGCAGAAAAATCCCAGCAGAGTGCTCGATTAATTAAGCATTAAAGTTAAAAATTAAGAGCATACTATTTATTTAATTTGGTACAAAAAAATTAGTACAACATTCATACCGTCGGTTTCAAGCTTGAAACCGACGGTACGAATGTTGTACTAATTTTTTCGTACACAAATTATATATATATATATATATATATATATATATATATATATATATAATCCGTTTGTTGGTTAGTAAGGTTTTTCCTGATATATCCCGGTACCCATATGTATTCTAAAACTATATTATAATACTAATACTTCATTCTGACAAAAACAGATACATTTTCGTAACTTATGAGTTTGCATTTGTTATACAGTATTCATTACCAAATATATGAATGATAACCAGAAACTCGTTTCCGAATAATACCTGTGCGTCAAAGTTTTTTTAAATAAACAACCACCCTGCCTCTGAGCAACTGTCACCCTTAGACAAAATGAATAATGAGTATCAACCATTTTAAGCAACAGTCGTCAGAGATAACTCCAGCTTTTCATGAAACAAATGATATATCTTCTGGTAGATTTAATGAGCTAACAAACACTCACCTTGTTATTTCTATGCTCTCGCCCATCTATTAACCGACATCATCAACAGTATAGTCTATGAGTAGGCTAGTTGTAAAACAGCAACAGTCGATGGTGAAACGTACTGCTATGCTGGAAAACTGGTGAATGCATTAGTTGAGCGAGGAAGAGTCTGACAACTGTATTTTCCAACAGGATGGGGCGCTCACCGCACTGGAGCCTCAGAGTTAGAAATATCTGAACACTACACTGTAAGATACATGAATTAAATTGTATAAGCGAGATAGTCGCGTTCTCATGCCCTGGTTTTCCAGGTCTCCAGATTTCAACTTTCTGTGATTTCTTTTTTGTGCATTTCCTGTCTTTGCGTTAATCATCTTTCGTTGTTTTGTTTCTCTTTCAGAGAAAAATGGTCCGTATATAGCTTTCTTGGACATGGTCTCTTTTCGGAATTTTGTGCACGTTGAACACGTTGAACATGTGTTCATAAATTGGGTTTTTGAAAATTCAATGACGCAAAACACTTTTTTGGTTGATTGAACGCCATTACTGGGCCTGAGAAAATATGAGAAAATTATTAGTATTAAAACAAACTGAATGAATTTAGCTTTAAAATGTTACCAGTTTAAATTTACTACCATTCATAGCCAAACAGATAAGAGGAATTCAAATGGGCCTAATACTTCTGGGACATGCAGTATACGTGCTGGTATATATATATATATATATATATATATATATATATATATATATATATATATATATAACTTTGTATGAACCAATATGTATCATTTATTCTCATAATACATATCCATGTGTGCGTGCGGTTGTATGTCTAATATGTATTATTAAATGAATATGAATATTTATTGTAAAATTCCACGCCATTACTTTGCTAGTCCATTGAAGATCACACGCTGTTCATATCCATTAACATTAAAATACATTACATAACAATATATGTTTAAAATATATATATATATATAAATCGATGTGTGTGTGAGTAAAAATAGTTGCATAATATCCGCCAATATTCTGACTTTTCTGCAAAAAGAAAATTAAACAAATATGGAAAGTACGTAAACAAACGGATTTACAACTATATATAGAGAGAAAGATAGAGAAAGATGGAGAGAGAGATAGAGAGAGAGAGAGAAAAAGAGACAAATAGAGAGTAAGAAAAGTTGTAAAGTCTGAGGCCAGACAAAAGAACAGCTTCTACAGCAAGTCAACCCTGCTTTCATAAACAAGAGCATGGTTAAGATATAAAATCAGCTCAATTGTAAAAGTAGTTTACCAGATAGAACGTTTATATTATACTTTTATGTATATATATATATATATATATATATATATATATATATATATATATATGGTTGTATATATATATATATATATATATATATATATATATATATATATATGGTTGTATATATATATATATATATATATATATATATATATATATGGTTGTATATATATATATATATATATATATATATATGGTTGTAGAGTTTGTTTAGGAATTCAGTTTCAAAAATTAGTGGGCAGACTATATATCTCATTTTAGGGTTCCAAACACTGATTATTTAAACACCCCAACGACTCAAGCAAAATGCGTAAGAAAATCACATAGTATAAACAGAACATTTGACGTACAATTATTAGGAAGAGCAGAAAAGTACACACCAAGTAAACTCAAGAGATGCAACATTTTCACCCTGGAATCATATGGTATAATTGTATTTAACGATTATTTTCTTCACAGCAGGTAAGAGGTAGTCTAAAACTATTTGCACCAATCCAGATATATACTTATTCGTCTTAGGTTGGATCAAATTGGCTGCACTAGACACATTCTGTTATCGGAGGTCTTTATGTAATTGCCATAATGAGGTATTATTAAAATATTGCTTAGGTGGAAAGCTTCACATTCGTGGTTAGTGAGCGATATTCAACATATAAGGTTGATAAACTTGTAGATGTTGTGGCAATTCACCTTGATTTTTGAACACGAGTCCTTCAAAATAAGTTTAATATTTAAAAAAAAAATGATTCAATTTCATCACCTGATTGTAAACTAATACCAATCTCATGGGCATGATAGGTCGGTTATATTAATTATCCATAACAACGTAAAGGTTTTTAGTACATCGTATATCGGTGATGGGTTTAAGAATTTGTATTTAGTTACTCTTTTGCTCATAGTATTTTTCTTAACTTTATACATTACACTCTACATATTTGCTTGATAATTTTTATAATTTTCCCTTTACATTTTTTTATATACACACACTAGCTGTAATGCTGTCCTCTTAAAACACTGGTGTTTCATGATAATTAGTGCCATCGTGTTTTGTATACTTTGAAATAACTCTCCCATAGTTAACTTTAAATTACATGTCTTATATAACGATTATAATTTATAAACATATTAAACTATTTTTTTATCATTAAAAACAGTTTATTAAACTTCAACCAAGTAAACTATTAAACTTTTTTGGCAATTTTATCGGGAAACTAGCTGGCCCGTGCCCCGGCGCTGCCATGGAAAGTTGAATACCTCCAGAGATGTCTTGAAAACGTTGTATCTTTAAGATTAGCTGGTGCTTATGACTGACCAACGCGAACACACATCCCACAATGCTAATGTAAAATAGCATGTGAAATAATGAATGTCATACATGGAATAAGAACTCTCTTGCCATGGTTAGTTATTGCATCTTGCCCTTAATAGTAACGCTTCAAGATTCCGGCAATTTATTGTTTAGTCCGAATTCGAAGTGTCCCTATTTGGGTAGATAGATTTTCCCAACATTGAAAATGGACATTTTGTTTAACTGTGCCTTCGTGTGGAGGCAATTACACCCGGTTCGTAAAATGAATAAGCAGCATAAAGAGGCAAACAACGTATTATATAATATAGCAGGACACGTGTCTGGGCGCTGCTTGGGATATATATATATATATATATATATATATATATATATATATATATATATATATATATATATATATATATATATATTGGGATATATATATATAGATATATATATATATATATATATTGGGATATATATATATATATATATATATATATATATATATATATATATATATATATATATATATATATATATATATATATAAGCATTAAGGTATTAATCTGTGAAGAAGAAGTTGAAAAGAACCGTGTATGTATTTAAGGTTAATTAATAGGATTTGCTAATGTTTTGAATAAAATAAAATAGAGGGTTTTTTTTCTGTTTGTTATGACCGGCCCCTCCGCAAAGTACGATTTTAAGTAGCAGTTTATCACGTCCGCCTCCCCCCAAAAAGTAAATGTGATCAAAAAATATGCGTGAATGTACTCAAGTTCAATGACAGAAAACTTCTTTTTGACTGATACAATGCTTATCCCAATCACGAATGGCCTTTTCGGTTGTAGAATTAATTTACTAACCATAAAACCATTGGTGTTTAATGTGTTAAAATCAACTTCCTTGGGAAGAAATAAAAATTGCCGCAATCTAGAAGGATTTCTTTTTCATTGACATAAGAGAGAAAATAATAAGTTTAGTACGTCACTGGCTGAGAAGAGAAGAGATTAAGTAACAGACGCTACACTATGAAGTTAATCATATTTTGAAACCTAAAAAAATGAATAAGTAGAACTAAACTGAATCAAATTAACGGTTTGTAATAAGTAACCAAATAAATGAATAGATATGTGAGGGAGGGGCGAATCCATATTTGAGAAAAAAACATGAAACATTGACGCAGTCTTGAAGGATACATTCTACACTGTAAACAAATAATATTGGTTTTATTGCAATAAGTAAATAACTCAAAAAAGAAGGCGCCTAGTTATAATATAGTAAAAGTAAAAAGGAGAAGGAAAATGAAGAATGATTAAAAGTTAACTAACATAAAAATCACCCAAACTATCGACATTTTTCGAGAATTGTAAAGGAAAAAAAAGAAAACTAATAGTAATATACTGTGATGTTCCGTGGTTGTTGGAATATTGTTCGGAAAATACTGATGGTAACAATTAAAACAGATAGTATGTTTGGTCTGTGTTTTTATTGCTGCCTAGTTTCGTGGATCGCTGTTCGTTTTACGCTGTGACTTGTTTTAAATTCAGTTATAACCGTGCAGGCGTTATTGATAAAATTAAAGAATTATTTAAGGCATAAATGTATAACATTTAAAAAGAAAGTATACGTGTAACACTCGAAGATTCGCAACTGATATGCATTGTATCGAGGAGATTGTCAAGTAAGTAACCGCCTTTTGAATCAATGTTTGAAAGAATGTATACGGTTCGTGTATGTAAAACGAGAATTGGAATAAGTTTTATTGAATGTGTAATAGATATAAGTAACGACGGACAATAAGTAAGTATTTGTGATTCTATATTCTGTAATTTTGAAGGAATATAAGGGGCGGATATTAATTGGCTAAGCAGTATTGTATATAAAATATAAAAGGATGAAATGAAATATGTACGGTGATGATTCTATAAATTAACGATGAAATTTATTTACCGGCGTTAAGTGGAATAGTATGAATAGATGAACATTAGAGGGTAACGTTTTTGCTACTATAATTGTGAAGTATGTTTTTCTGAGAGTCTGAGATTATTGTCTGAAAGAAGCATTTGGTGTTAGACGATGAAAATAGTCATACATTTCTAGAAAGACACTAATTGAATGAAGTCAATAATATGGTAGGATTAGTAGCTTATGATGCATGCGGTTATTTTCATACTCTCGCCAAATGCACAGGGGGGCATAGAGACACACTTACATCGAAGAAGATAGTGTGCGTATTTGTTCATGGCTTTTATTTTTCATAATATAACATAGCTCCTCTTTTTGAGTTGTGATTCTCAGATCTTCTCTGAATGGAGATTAATTCAATGTGAGTGTTTGTTTTTTTGTATTTTAATCTATTGCATTGCAATGTATATTTATGATTGAGAGCTTTCTGGTTTCCGATGAGTTAATGGAAGGAAGATTGAAGCTTTGAATGCAAATATTGTTTGTACTGTAAATGAAACGGATTCCTAATGGTACTAAAGTGTTTTGGTTTTAAAAATGATCAGAAAAAATAACATATTGGTCTTTGGAATGTAGCAAAATGATGTTTACACATACACACACACACACACACACATATATATATATATATATATATATATATATATATATATATATATATATATATATATATATGTATATACTAGCAAGTATACGCTCCCTTCGGTCCCCTATATTTGCTAAGTTGTGAGAATGATATTATGATGAGCAAATTACATACAGTGACCCTCAAAAGAGGATGTAATGCTGGGGAGAAATGTATCATGACAAATGAAAATATACTATACTAACCCTCAAAGGAAGAGGCAAAGCCTGGGTAGACACCCCTCTAAATAAAAGGATATGGCAATGCATGTTCGAATTGTATCATAATAACATAGCAAATACCACAATACCCTCGCAAAAATAGAGGAGGTAATACCTAGGACGACACTCCTATAAAATAGAAAGTAATACCTGCGAGTATTGTATTATGGCAAAAAAATGTACTACACTGCCCCAATCATCCAACATAACCGAGGGTTTTTCATGTGTTTTTGTTGTTTTACTAAGACATGGTGTAATTTAACATTTTGATGACATGATTTATTAAATAATTGAAAATTGTTTAAATAAAACAAAAACTCACAATTCTAACAGAAAATCCAATATATGTAAAGTTTAAGACGTTTTTGTTTGAGACGATGTATGATATGATGTTTTGCTGTTTTCTCTCGTAACCATTTGCTTAAAAGCAATAACACACATTGGCGTCGCTAGGAAAACCGTAGGGAAGAGAGTGGGTGAGATAGGGAAGAGGAAAAAGAGGAAAAAGATGAAAAGGAGACAGTGCGAATGCCAAATTGTCTTGTGTTATTGTTTTTAAACAGCCACCTAAGATTGGGAGTGAGAGAGGTAACCTCCGTTTTCTTGACCTAATCGGTATATCTTTCTAGCTGGCTTAGATGTATTAATTTTATTTTCAAATTATCTTAATAATGATTATTTTAAGAAAGGTTTCTTTAATGTATTCCTAATTTTTCGTTGATTTACTGTCATTAATTACTGTTGATATTGACAACACACTTGCAGATATATAGCAAACATTACGCAAAAAATAAAAATGAATAGCATTGAACATTAATATATCATAGACAGTTGTAAAAGCAATTATGCAAATTATAGAGATCTATGAATGTCTAAGTGTATTACATTCGTACTATATATACTGTTTTCAAAGAGTGTAGTTGTATTACTTACAGTAATTGTTTTTATGATAATATAAGAGGGATTAATGAAAAAAAACATTCTCTTCTATTAATTTATATTCTTGTATACATATATATATATATATATATATATATATATATATATATATATATATAATAATCCAGGTGAAACCTCCACAGGGTAGTAATCCAAAGAATTTGAAACGGGTTTATAAAAAGTGCTCAATATCAAATAGAACTTTGTATATAATTATTTTTATTTACACGCACATGTACAACATCTGCGATACTGGCATGTCTATGTTATCGATCAACAACTATTATTAACTTAGAGCTAATAAGGCAGATTTGGAAAGATGATCTAAGGTTGAGATCGGATTCTAACTCTCCCTGATGAGATCTAAGTTTATAATAGCTGTTGATCGATAACATAGACATGCAAGTATCGCAGATTTTCTACATGTCTGTGATGATAAAAATAATCATATATATATATAGAGAGAGAGATAGATAGATAGATAGATAGATAGATGCATTTTTATTTTAATATTATACTATAGTGATTGTCCATAATATACACGCAATTTCTAGGAGCAGACGCGACTATTGACTTCTACTCTCTCTCTCTGACACACGTTTCACTTGCTCGTCAAGAGATAACCCAATAACAGGCCGCAGACAGCCGGCCATCTATGTTAATATAGCCGACTAAAATATGATTGGAACTTTCGTTTCCATGTGATCTGGGTAAAGTCAAGTATAAATTAAAATGTATTAATTAGATGGGTCATTTTTATTTTTAATCTGGGTTTAATCGGATAATATTCTAATTATAAGTCGGGTTGCGCTTCGTGAAAGTTTGTCCAAGTTATACTGCACGCAATGGCACTGATAATATGATGCTTGTTTACGATATGGTTTAAGAAAAATCACAGCCAATCCAATAACTCAGGCGAGGGACATCCATGTATTAGGATGTCGTCATTTTTCAAACGGATTTAATTGGCTGAATAATTGATATTAAATACCCCAGTTCTTAGAAGCATGATAATTTAAATGTTTATCTTTTTGCTTTAATCTTTTCTATAATAAAGTAAATCGTGTTCCCCCACTAATGTAGACATAATCGCAAATAATCACAACCTTCATATTGTAACTTGTTCCGGATTGTAATTAACTTAAGCATTCAATGGTGTGTACAGAAATGATGCATTCATTTCTTTGTTTAACATTTCTTATATTTATCCCCCCACAAAAAAACTCCGAAGTGAAAGTGTCATTCTCTATAACCTACTACTATTAATCTACTCTCACCGCCTCCAGATTCACCGGAGCTTTTCTTTATATATGATACTTCCAGTTAATTCACATAAATATGTCAGATTAAGAGAATATCATCTCGTCATTTCGTAAACCTAATGCTTATACGTGCTGGGATAACGGATTACGTTTTAACGAACAGACTGATCCTAGCTATAATAACAACCACCTCTTATTCCACACGTAAGTACATTTTTTATGTTAATTTTCTTTTGCATTTTTCCTCTGATAATATTACTTATCCTAATGTATATGTATTACTACTATTAAACGAATATAAACACTTCTTACCCCATGAATGCAATTTCCTAGTTACACACAAGGTCAGTTTATTTTGTGTACAAAATCCGGCTCTGTTAACATGATACACGTTTCCTCAATATACAAGGTGTCATTCATAGGCGAAATAAAATTAATTTCATCAGTAAACTTGTGCCTTGGATACGTTGTTAAAACACTACTTTCGATATAAAATATTTAATATGTAGTTTCTAACAAACAAAAAAACACGACAACCCCAAATAAACAGTCTAATTTTGCAAGGATTTCTTTTTAGGCGGAATAAGAATAGTTTGGTCGATAAAACACTGCATTTGATCCGTTATTAAAAGATACTTTTTAATAATACATATTTAAATGTATGTTCGAACAAACACGAACACATTGTATAATTTGGATTATTCGAACTACACTTTTCATCTTGTATGTTATTATCACTACGTTTTAGCCGCTGAAACCCCAGCCTTCTTTAGGTGTATATTTTATCTTTTATACCGAATAATTAAAATTGAATTAATCATTAACCCTACTCTTAAAAATTCAGAAACACGAACACATTGATTATAAAAATCTGTGATTATAAAATAACATTTTTAAATACTATTTCTATTATTTGTAGAAAATCGCGCCCTCCAAACACACTTAAAATTGCTTAATTCTTGAAGGATTTTTTTTTACGCACAATGTAAAATAGTCATTTGTTAGCTTAATCTGTATGTCATACGTTGTATTTGTTGTTCATTTTTATTTCTAGAAGGAAGATTGTTTTTAGTGTTTATTAAAATTCAGTATTGGAAGATTAATATAAACTAACACATGTAAATTAAAGCAAATGAAAGGGCTATGTCTTTAAACAATAACACATTTACCATCACAGGATAAACATTACTTCAGTCTATAAGAATGATAGACTTCTGCATTAGATACGTCATTAAAACAATATTTACAATAATAACAGTTTAAAATGTATTTTCGAACACAAACAACAATTGTTATGAACCAAAAAAAATTATTGATTTAATTTATTTTTAGATAATATTTTAAATATTTGTGGAAAATCCCGCTCTCTTAACAAAAGTATTATAATATAATTCTAAAAGTGTTTCTTCTGATGTGAAATAAATGTTTATATACACTATTTAACATTCCGCCATTTCGGAAACGTATGCTTACGTTTTACCGAATTTATAACTCCAGGTAAACATAAATAACCATATCTGCTTCCACAAGTTAGTACATCTTTGACGTTCTAAGATTAACACATTTTTCTCTGATAATTTAACTTTTCTTTAAGTATTCTTAAAACTACTATAAAATGAAAATAATTAATTCTTCTCCAGAAAAATGCATTTACACTGTTACAGTTTTACTTGTGTTGTAATTCCGGCTGTCTAACATGAATTTCTTCTTAGACGAAATAAAAATATTTGTCGATACACTTCTGCATTATATACGCTATATTAACAATATTTTCCACATCTTTTCGGACAAACACGTTAAACATTGATTGTCTAAATAAACAAATGCAATAGTTTATTTTTTATTTTTCTATGACTCCTACATAGCCATGCAAATATGTTCATGGTATTTAAATCAATGTGACTACTTAATCTATTGCAATATACAGAGTACAGAGGAAAGACCCATCGCCATTAATATAGTTCTCTAATTAACATACCTATTTTTAAACAGTATGTACTTTATTAATGTTTAGTGTTATTCATGCGTAATTTTATCGTTTCATTTGTGCCTTGCATATGTAATATTTTTGTCGCTATTTACAAGTATTAATTCACATGATTGAATAATAACATGATACATTATTATTTTTTTCTTAATATATATGCTGAGTAATATTCAGAGGAGTTCATGTGAATTAAACTACAAAAAGATATACAAGGCAAGAGTTCAGAAAGAGGAGAAACTGATCGACTGACTGACTATTCTTTTCTCTCTCATGATCTCACTCTCCAGTTAGCGATGTCACATTGAAAAATACAGTAAGTGAAATACTTCCAACCCGTTGAAAAATGTAAGTTAAAAAAGTGGACACACACAAACACGATCACCTAGACAAATTGATTTAATTCTTGCTTTTTTTATAGTATGTTATTACATATATATTAATTAATGTTTCTGAATTTGTTAGATGAGGTTCTATCATTTGGATCATTTGGACTAGTGTTCCCATCTGGAGTTTTATGCTCACAACGTTTCTGCCGAACAGTAGTCCCAATAATCCTAATTATATCAATAAATGTGTATTAGAATTATCAAAATGTTAATATTTATTCATATGAATAAATGTCTATCTGGTGATTATCTAGGTTAATCTATATATAAAAAATTGCTCTTAAAAAAAGAACAAAACATGTACTGTGTACTTACCTGTTAGTGTATAAAAAAGACAAAACACAGAAATTTACGAAAATTCATCCAGTATTTTTGTTTAAAATAAACTCAAGTTTTATCGGTAAACGATCTCTGGTCGCTATCTTTGGCGCTTTGAAGGTAATTTGAAATAATTCAGACTTAGCTTACTTAACATATTGTAGTAATGCCGGCTGGAAAGTGTTTATTGATAAAACGTGTTTTGAAATAGTGGATGAATTCCCATAAATATTGGTGTACTGATGTTTTTACTGTAACTGCTGGTACATGAGAACGTGTTTGTGCGATTTCTTTTTCAGAGCAATATTCCATAAAAAAGTTTGATCTAGTGTATCACCGTTTATATAATTATATGAACAAATATAAAAGTGTTTGTCCTATGTTTACAACATACTTATTAATGAAATGTGTATGATTAAACATATTCTTTTCAAATATTTCAAGTAGCGAACTTTGCGTAGCGACAGCGAGAGTGCAAAGACAGCTAGTGTGTAGTAAAAAAAAACTTTTATTAAAAAATACACTTTATAAATTATATTTTACCATATTTGAGGAAAATCCCGCCTATCAAACAAAATAAAAGTTACCTAATTCTAGAAAGAGTATTTCTTACGAGAAATAAAACAAAACAAATTCGGAATTATTCTGTACTGAATAAGTTATGTTTCTTTTTCGTTTTTTTTTTTGAAGGAGGAGGATAGTTCTTCTTTTTTTTAATAAGCCCATGCGCTGAAAACAATTTGGGAGTTTTCGTACAAGAAAGTATTGGGGTGGGTCATGCTTTAAAAATAAAGGAAACATGTCAATAAATACAAATGGAGGGGTACATTTTTCTTAAGCGTGGAAATTAACTTACACTTTCTCCTTTGTGTTAAAAAGGGCATTCATAGATATAAAGTAAGTACATTTAACTTAACCCTAACCCATGTTCGAAGTAACACGAACACATTGTTATAAATAAAACCTAATGATTCAAACATAAACTTGCAAAATGCAATTTCCAGTATTATTTGTTGAAAATACCGCTCTTCAAACAAAATAAACAGTGCCCATTTCTAGAAGAATCTCTTCTAACGCAGAATAACAAATATATTATTCGGTGTTATTTTGTATTGGAACGTAATTCTCTTTGTCTACGTTTACCTTTTGGAGGGGGACATTCTTTCTTTTTCGAATAAAATAACACGCTGAACGGAATGTAGTTTATTATGTGCAAGAAAGTATTCGGGAGGGGCATGCTTTACAAATAAATTAGACTATGTCATTAAATGCAAATGGCGAGCCACTATTTATTGAGCAGTGAAACAACTTACATTCCTTTAGTTCATTATTTGGGAGTGGGTGTAAGTCAAAGCTATACTGTACATATATATATATATATATATATATATATATATATATATATATATATATAACCTCCCCCAACACTAAACTTAATCTAACATGTAGCCCAACGTGAAGATCATTTTTTGTTCTAAAAGCAGGTACAATTAAGAAATTTGTAAGCACACAGTTTTAAGGGAGAAAATTAAAAAGTCCTTGGTTGCACATCTCTAATTCCCGCTTGCTGGCAAGAAAGTAGGTACTAATTTTACGTCGATTCCATATGAGAAAAGTCATCTACATCTAACCCTAACCCTAACCCTAACGTATAACATATTGAGTGTTCTATTCCTCTATTGTGGATGTTGTTTTCGGTCGATTGTTTACTTTTATCACCCAGAAAAAGTAGACTGATTTTCATTAGATGGGTTTTTTTCTTTGTTTGCTTGAGACTGCTTCTACAACACTTTAGAGGTTCACATAACTTTAATGAATTCAACATTATCAATGGTGAAGTTATGTATAAGTGAAGTGGTGCAGTAGTTCACATGCGTAACTTTAGAATGCTAACCTCTGGAATGCTACACTATAGGAATCATCTATATCTGAAGCTGCAGGCAATTTGATACATTTGTTTGCCATCATGTTTACTACATGTGCAGTGTACCATCAAACCGACTTTGGAATACACACAACAAGAATTTAGTGCATACTTCCTACTTCTGATACGCAATCAATTACCTGACGTTGATATCAAATGTCCAACAATATCTCCAATATGACACTGATGAATGGTAACACACTGAGAACAGTGGGTCTTATCTCACCTAATCGATCCGATACACAGCCAGTCATTACTGCATTGACGCGTGCAATTAGTTATCAACCGCTTGAGCATTGCCCTGGATGATATCATAATTAACAGAGTCGTGTGTTGTACTGTAGTGTATACTTACTGTAGATCACCAGCGATATTTATGTGAAATTTTACAAAATTGTTCTTTCATCTATAGGATAAATGTACAACGTTACATCAAAAAGCATTCGAAGCTCTAGATAAAAGATTAGTCATCTGAAAAGAGACTTTATGTTCTAATGGGTGGCATCACACCTTTATTATCAGGTGACGTCTGACACATATGTGCTATCGTTTCAACGTGAACATCCGGCTTCTTAGCTCAACGGGCTCATTAAATTATCACATTTGTGGAAATGCATCAAAACTTTAGCATCATCAGCAAACATGCGTATGCATCAAACTAGTTACTTACTAACTGATGAATTTGCTTCTCTCTTTATAAAGATGATTGATGAAAAGATTGAAACAACTAACTATTGCAAAATATTATAACTCCAGATATTGCATCAATTGTTTCATCACTGTCATGGCTTATAAATTAATTGAGAGAGCTATTCTAGCTTCTAGTTATGGCATAGTGCATGTAATCAATAAACACCTGCTTGATAACATTAAAGCTGATAGCTGAATACTCAATTATGTTACTCCGCAACCTTGATGCTCAAATGCTATAGTTTTCTGGTTCTTGTTTAGATAAACAATCTGCGCAGTGGGTTTGCAATTAACGATGATAAGCAGCAAATAAGTCAATGCCTGAAACTTGGGGATGGAATTTTTTGAGTTTACCTACTTTCCAGGACAAGGTCGACACGCGTATCAGCTAGCATGATATAAATTAGTGTGATTTATTTTTATAATATAGCTCAACTTTACTTAAAATAAAATAAACTAAACGCAGTTTGTCCCATTAGAAAAATCGTGTGGAACGAATAAAACTGTGTACATGTATGAAGCCCACTTCCATCTTTACGGAAAGGCGAACTCCAAGACACATGTCTTCTGGGGGTCCTCTAGACCCAATGAAGTAGCCACCAAGCCCCTGAAGTCTCCTAAATGTACGGTGTGGGTTGCAATCTCGGTCAGAGGTATCATCGGACCAATGTTCATCGAAGAATCTGGCGCTGCACTGACAGTCACCAAGGAGCGGGATGTGGAGGTTCTCAAAACCTTCAAGAGTGAGCTCCAGACCCTCTACCCGTCGCTCAGGACCAACTACTGGTTCCAGCAAGACGGAGCAAGTTCTCACACCTCAAACCTGTCCCGAGATTGGCTGAAAGAGAACTTCGGAGGCCGAGTGATCAGTCTCAATACTAATTTTGAGTGGCCACCCTATAGCCCGGACCTAAGCCCTCCACCCCCCCCCCCCCGATTGTTTCCAGAACCATCACGGAACTCAAGGAAGCCATCAGGGAGGAGATGAGAGCCATTCCCAATTCATATGTAAGAACGTCATGGACAACTTCGTTCTGCGCCTCAATAAATGGACGGATCTAAATGGAGGCCATCTAGAACACATGCTGTAGAACGGAGAAAAAAGGCCAAAGACTTTAATGTTTTGATGTGATGTTTTGAATATAATAAACTAGTTATGACCAAAAATTAATTTCATTCGGACAAAACACTCAGAAGCGGGGCCTAATTTGAGTTGGGGCCCTTTTTTTTGGGGGGGGGGGGGTCACGCTGCATATATATACACATATATATATATATATATATATATATATATATATATATATATATATATACACCCGAATATATACAGATGCCAATGTATGAACGAGTACAGTCAGCCTCATCCAAATAGCGCCAATTAAAACAGCTGTGGTATACAGTGGTCACGTAGCTTGCCTATATGCATCTTCTTATATGGGACAATTGTCGTCTAGTTCTTGGTTTTGTAGGACATTTTGTTATAGAATAAAACATCTCTGTACTAAAGTTATATTTTTTGGTCTGTGGCTATTTTTTACTTCCATCAGGAAGACGATTGACTGTAAGTTCTTATCTGGGTGTTCATCCAATATAAAGGCTGATATGGTTTGCCCATATATTATGTTGGCTGGTTTGTCGTAGCTAATAGTAGCTAATAATTCGTGTGGTATGTAATGTGGCCATCATTTTTTTAGATTTGGTGGTCAGCGATCTCAACTTAATAAAGAAAAAATTGGACCGTATACAAAATTATATTTATTTTATTCACTATTGCTGTGTTGTAGTGGGTACGGAATATAACGTATATGCTTTTAAGCAGCTTTTTACTAAGGTGTATTTTCTTATATAGTGCGTATTGGTCATACTTAGATCAATGGATGAACTCAATAATCTACATATTATGTTTCGGGCCTATTTTTTAAACACTATATCTTTGTTGCCTTATTTGATATTAATGTACGGAACATTTTCGATAAGTTTGTCGTCTAGCTTATGTGGGTTGTCACATAAATCTAAGTAAACATTTAAGAAGTTAACGTTCCTAAGGTTAGTGTATGTCCTGCTTTTAACCCATACGGTTTATATATGCGTAATTACTTTTACAGTTTGTCTGATGTGTGCTCCCTGCATGTTCGATTAAGATATAGCCCATATCTGCTACATGCTGCTATTTGACTTCTACTTGCCGAGCTGGTAAGATGTGTTTACTTATATCAGCAGTTTATAGTCGCGTCTGTCTCCTGTAACCCACCATCTATTATGACAAATCAATACTTGTATAATATTCAAATTACCATGTTATATTATGTGTTTATACTCTACTGAATCGTCTATATTCAGTTATTCACATTAGACGTACAGTGCTGTTATGGATGCGAAAACTAAGAGGTTCGGATTGGCGTTAAATGGCTTGTGCCTGGTATTCGAATCCTGCCATCAGCAGATGATTTACCTCTTACCTGATGATTCTGGAAATATAAACCATATATGCATGTGAACAAACAATTATTATTAAAAATTATTATTCAAAAAAAGACCCATCACGGATGGATTTTTTAAAGGCAATAATTATAAACCTCCAAATTAAAGAAAAATGAAAGTTCCGTCAGAAGACTATCAGCGGATTTCTATAAGAACTATATTTACTTTATTTTTACTTTGGTATATATATATATATATATATATATATATATATATATATATATATATATATATATATATATATATATATATATATATATATATATATATATAACGTGTTTCGAAATTGATTGCACACTATCGTGACCATGTTTTATACGTTGTAATACTTCGGGAAACACTTGGTTTCCGAGTTATAGACTTTCGATACAATCCACCTTTACACATAAAATATAACAACTGTCACAAATATATTCTGGAACTAGTGTGTGTATTTTGCAATGTTCAGGTTAAATATAAATCTAAACACTTTTTTTTTCACAAACATGTGATCAAATATTCCGTATTGTACGGAAATCGTATTAAAAAAAGAAATATAATCTTGCAACCTCTTTTCTACACGATAACTAAAGGTAGTATTAAATTAAACAAATTACAGAAATACTTATTTATTAATCTATTTCAAGCAATTGAAGTTGTGTGTCTGTATATCTTATTGATTTGTTCTGTTGTGTGTTATGGCATCTCAATAATTTTTCATCGCCTTATGCATGAACAAAATGTTTATTGTTTATGATGCATTGTATACGATTAATTGACCACAAGTTGCTACATTATACATATTTTTATAAAAAGTGTGGGTATATACTATTCATATGCACAATAGATATGAGAGAATATGAGCGTAGCATAGAATTTTCGATAATCCGAAGAGGCGTTCAATAGGCCAATGACGCAGTACCTGTATGTGTGTTAGCAAAACGTGGACTAATATTGAAACCGAACCGGCTGTTAATTAACACTGCTCATTTCTTTATGTGTCTCTTCTAAACAAATGTTATTGCTGGCAAAATAGTTTCTGAAAGCTGGTGCTATTTTTTTATATAGCAAATAATGTGTGTATGCAATGGCTAATTTTTTTTGTAATTTAAATGTATGTTCCTTCTAAACACCATTCCGTGTTTTGTTTCTAAATACACGTGCATATTATTTCCGTTATAGTAAGGCTGTTTCTATTCTGATAACAGGGGGTGACCGAGATCATAAGGTTGCAGCTTCTAAAGTGGGTAAACTACGGCTATAAATTAAGGCAGTGGTGTACGAAAGGTCAAACACTTGACATTTGGAACGAGGATCAAGTGTTTCGAGAGCTAAACTTTCAAGGGAGAATCGCTTTTATTAGAAATGTCAATGCCAGAAACCTGGATATATAGATAACCCATTCACATTTGCAAGAACACACACACGCATGTGTATAAATATATATAAATGTACACGCATTACGGAACACGCACGCGCGGCCACAAAATAATATTCTGATGACAGGGAGTCAGCAACGTATGCACTTTAAACGGTGGCATTATGGGAAGGGACACCCGGTTTTGCCGAGGTATTTTATGTTTGATTACGATTCCGTGATTTATAATGGCGTTGTATATTTTTTCTACTAAATTGTTTGAAGTGTTTTCGGGATTTATACTTTATTTCCTTTTTTATTATTTGTTTTTCATTTTCGGTTTTATTTTACATTCTCTATATTTATTTGTTTATTTATAAATTACTTGGTTTTCATTTTATTCATTTCATATAATATTGGCATTATTTAATATTCATTTTTATATTATTTTATTTTGTTATTCGAATCATTGTTTTAAGAGGTTTATTACGTTTTTGTTATATCTATATTTAGATTTTACTCTAAATTCTGACTACCATTTATCATCACCAGCTCAGATTACAAGGCGAAATCTAGGACTCTTTGTTTTGTGCGGTGTATTAACATATTTGTACTTGTCTTCTTCTTGAACAACGATTTACAAATAAATGGTGACCAATCTAACAACATAGAAGAATACTTGGATACGTCGAAAATACAGTTAGCCATCAAGAACTTATCCAGTATTATTTTACTCATTGTTTCGGGTTGTACGCATATTATAACAAATACATAAAATACATTGCTGGCAAAAGATGCGCATCCCCTACTGTGCTAAACAAACCTCTCACCCCTAACAGTATCCAATAACTCTATAAACCCACCATCCACCTATGCATGGAGTATTGTTGTTACATCTGGGAGGGTTTACCATCCACTAGTCTCTCCCTCTAAGACAAGGTTAAAAAGAGGATCTTATCATATGTCCCTCACTATCCACCAAGCTCTAGACTCTGTCTATCACCACTATGTTGCATTCGTGTGCAAGTTTTACAGCACTTTGATTTAAGGGATTCGATGAACTTGCTGTTCTGATGCACCTTCGTCGTAAATCCACTCAACCAACCCGACAATCATCTAAATTCTATCCATTCACTGTGGAGATCCTCAGATGCGTGAGAGCCTTCTACTCTAATAGCTTCATCCTTCGAGATGTCCGCCTTTTGAACTGTGTCCTCTTTTACAGGCATGCGAACATTAAATATCAATGTGAACAATTATCTCGCTGCAAAGCTCTTCTTTTAAGATGACCCCTTAACTGTCACCCTAATTCTCAGTAGAACCTTACGTCTACAGTGGCAGCTTGCCTTTTGGGGGTGAACTAAATGTTAAAATCTAAATTAAATAAATACTAAAACAGATTCAGTATTGTACGACTCGAGAACAGCAGCGTTCTTTATACTAACATGCATTCCCTAATATAGAATAGATCCGGTTTACTTTGTTTCATGTTTAGTTTGTTATTTTGTTATTAGTATTTGATTACAAGGTTACAGTGTTTCGAATGTTTTTGATAAGCTGGTGCTTATGTTTATATATACCAATTTATGTTGTATGTTTTCATTAAGATGCTTGAGGGTCCATATATATTTAGATTGTTATTAGTTACTTTAATATATTTTCATATTAAATTAGTGTTTTGATCATAGCTTCTTTGTTTTAAAGTGTGTTTTTGATTCAAATGTATATACATGTCGTCTCTATTTTAGTTCTGGCTTTGTGTAGCGAATTTATTTGTAGACATTTATCCGAGGAACTAACGTGTTCTTTTACGATTACATGTACGTCTCTTTTATAAGTACCATTATTACATGAGTTTTTCAGAATTGTGTGAGTAATCCCATGCTTCCCTTGTTCCAACAAGTTCTACACATTGGTCTAGTTAACTTCATAAATACGCCGTACTTGTAACTCGTTATAATACACCTTTTTATTACAGTAGCTTCTTTCTAAGAAGTACCTGTGTGTGTAATTATATTTCCTTTTCACGTGTTAGCTATTACCTATAGCCTATTCAAGGAAAAACCTGTCTTTGTGTAAGTAATCGTTCTTTCTTTTTAGGTACTTGCTTTAAATAAATAATACTCTTTGTTTTTAATAACCATTAGTATAATACCTAGACCCTACAGCGAAACCTTTGTATTTGCTGGTTCGACGCTGGAAAGGGTTGTAGGGTTATGAAAGGAAATGATGCGTCCCTTTCCATTTTTCCAGGTTTCTGGAGGGGAATGTTATATTTTCCCTGAAGTCAGAGTTATGAATTATGTTCTGGGTCTTTATTGAGATTTATTAAAGAGAGTTTCCGTCAAGGTTATGAGAAAATCTAAGACTAATGCAATTTGATTAATTATCGTGTGTGTTTAGTATATAGACGTATTAACGTATAACGGGTTATCGAATACTTATGTTGTATCTTCTTTTTCTAAGCCTAAATGTTCTATCTTAGAAACTATTTTGTTTGCTTAGTGTGTATATACAGCGAATCCTATTTACTTTAACATCTGTTTCTAGACCGTCAAAATCCCTCGGCAGAATTCATCGATCATATCTGTATAGATTTATATATTTTCTAGAAAACGATGTTCAAGTTTACTTTCATCAAACGTGTTTGTGCTTCTTCATACACGCCTTTTATTTGTTGAATAGTAGGATTTTGTTAGCACTAGTCTGGTCTTTATAAGTTCAAGTGAAATGAAATTGTTCTTTAAATGTAACAAGCAGAAATCACTAAAATACGTGTGTTCTGTAGGAAGGTTGAATTTCCTAACGTTAGTCCTATAAACTTGTATATTATGAAGTAGGGTACATTATATATTTCCGGGCCATATACTGATAACTACTCGCACCGTTTGCATCTAAATATCGATGTGTGCATCTAAATAAAATTAAAACTCTATAGTTTCTCAGATGAAATAGTAATAAGTGTGATTCTTCTTCTATGCGCATCCTTGAAGCGTATTGTCATACAACAGTGTCTTGACGCATTTGGTCATACACAGTTTTTATCTTGATTATGCAGTCCTTTGTATGATTGCTGTACGCTGCAAACTCTTTCAAGCTGTTCCGGTTGGGCAGTAGACGACAGTCTAGGCAGTGTTGCATCGTGAGGTGCTATTATCTACATAAACAGATCGTTGGCTCAGTTTTGTAACCCAATACATCACATAGCATTTTTTGATCGCCTCATTCCCGTTCTCCACTTAATCGGACGGGAGCGCCTCAGAAGGAGGGATTCCCATATAGTCTGGTCTCTTCTTGTTTGGGGCCTGATGTGACTGAGAAAGATTCTCTAACCATGTCAAACCCCTAGCAATATTTTAAGTAGAGACCAGACAACAGCTGTAGAAAAGGCGGTTTCAGAATTTACCTTTCCTACTAGTATGGTAGATATGGCTATAGGTGTGCTTATGAATACAGAAATATGAATACAGACATAAGTAAAACATGTATTTCCCGTGTAAAATCTATATCAGTTATACCTTTCATGCAATTTGTAAACATTTTATTTAGGGTTGTTAGTATTTTTCCGGAATTACATAATCAGAACACTCATGTTCAGTTTATCATTAATTGTTGTCAGTTTCTATTAATAACTGACCGAAACCGTTGTCTTTACACACTAGAACAAGAGTCGTACAATTTTGTTTGTCAATGTCTATCAAAAATTATTTAAGACTTCGTAAAATAATTTGTTCAATATCTATTTTATTTTTCTTAACATTTCTGTTTTTCCGACCTTTTTATTTGCTTTTATTTTGTTCATTGATTGTTTGTTTATGATTCCTTTTACTTGTGCAATCCTTGCTAACATCTTCATTCTTTTTGTTTCACCTTTTTTATTTGTTCGGTTTAATTTTTTTAACTGCGAATTTCTGTATAGATTTTCCTACTCTGTAATTTATTCATTTATTTCATTCTTTCTTTTTATTTTCTTCTTTTATTCATCATTTATTTTTTTATTCGTTCATTCGGAGTTTAATTGTTGTTTTATTATTGTTTTCTTTGATATTTTTACTACATTCAATGTATGTTATTTTGCTTGTTTCTTTTTTTGTTTCCTTTACATTTACTTTTTTTCTTTTTATTCTTATGTACTCCATTTGTCATTCGTATTAACTCTATGCTCTTTCTTTTCCCTTCACGATATTCCTCATACTCTTTTTACTCCCCTTTCCTACCTTTTCACCCCTCCTGCATATTAATCTTTAAAGATCATTCAGTTCTCTCTCCGCCTTAAAATTTCGCATTCCTCTTTCCGCTTTCTTCTCCTGCAAACTATTTCCTCTTATAGCTTGCTAGTTCTCTTCTTTTCCTCTCTTTCTTTGTCTCTTTCCTCCTTTTTCTCTAATAGTACAGACAGTTTCTTTTTAATCAAATACTTCCGCACGCTTTTTGCGTCATATTAAAAAATATCCAATCTCTTCCACTTTCTTTTTTTTATCACTCTTGTCGAACACCCCTGCACTGCAACATCCCTGAACACCAGTTTCATCGATAGATATCAATATCAACTTTTACCTCCTTTGCCAGAAAAGTCAACCCCAATCCCTTGAGCACGATCTTCCGGTCTCAGTTGCCCAAATCGAAATCTATCGCAAGAAGATTCGCAGGAGGTTGGCAACACGAACGATGTCTAATGGTGGATTCAAATTTCGATATTTTATTTGAAGTATTTTTTTTTATATATATATATATTTTATATATATTTATTCATTTTAGATCCATTACTTTCTTCAAAACGAAAAAGGTGAGACTGAATTCAAGCAAAGTGTTACTTCAGATCCTGCTTCAATACACGGTAATACAGGGTAGGTTCGGTTATTTTTTTAAAAACACGAAGTGTCAGAGCGGCCGTAAACGGAATATTAAAATAGCTTTTGAGGAAAATGAAAAGAGTGTTTTTTTTAGAATTCACAATTCTATGGAAAAAGCAAAAAAAAAAGAAGGAACTAACGCTTTCATAGCATTTGTGCATCATCCAAATTGCTTGAAAATAATATTTACAAAATTCCACACACACGCATATATATATATATATATATATATATATATATATATATATATATATGTATGTGTGTATTTGTGCGTAAAAATACATTTTAGCGAAGCGTCATATGAAATGAATAAGTTCTTTTTTCTCAATGAAAATAACTCCAATCACTTAATATGAAGTATTACACTAAAGTTAGTTAAATAAACATTTGTTTATTAAAGATGTTTTTAATATATACTTTCATAATACAAAATACAATCTGCCAGATTTCTTAGTCCTACGATTACGTTATGCTTAAAAATATCAATTATCTATACGATAGATATATATTTCCTGCGCACACTACTCATTGTATATTAATTGAAGCATTCTATGATGTATTGATTTCTCTGAGTGCTTATGGAAAATTACACTAACAGCGGTAGCTACTACAGGTAGTTGTACTGGAGATGGAAATACCGAAGATGGGCATCAGAAACTACGCCCCGACTCGAAAGATGAAACATTTAAATTAAAGAGAAGTTCTCGGGCATATATAAACCAGAATTCAAAGGGAATCTGAGCTAATATTTTCCCGTCGGGCGTAAACAGTGTGGAATTAAGTCACAAGGCGTAATTTAGGATAAACTACTTCGGGGGAATGAAACCCAAACGTTTTCATTTTCGTGTACCTTACATGCCATATATATATATATATATATATATATATATATATATATATATACATGCATGCATATATGTATATACATATATATATACATATATATATATATATATATATATATATATATATATATATATATTTGTATACTTAGGCAGTATTTCTTCATTGATGCATGTTTGATTAAACAACAGTGACAATTCATGTTTGTTTCTTTTTTATCCACATTTTTATGTTGACGGACTAATGATCTAACGAAGTTCCTGGCGAAAACACATGGGAGTCGAAAACGTTAGCAGTTTCGGCGAGTTCCAGTTCACACATGAGCACCCATTAGATCATCAGTCTGTCAACATGAAAAGATGGATTAAAAAAGAATCAAACATGAATTCTCATTGTTGTTTAATAAAACATGCATCAATATATATATATATATATATATATATATATATATATATATATATAGTAATCCAGGTAGGGTAAAACTCCACAGGGTAGACATCCAAAGGGAATCAAACCGGGCTTATAAAAGAGTGCTCAATAACAATATAGAGCTGTATTCACTATATATATATATATATATATATATATATATATATATATATATATATATATATGAAATTAAAAATGGAGCAGTAAAAGACACATCAGCTCAACGTTTCGCCCGATGTGATGTGGGCTTTTTCAAGAGCGGATGAAAAGTGTGCTAAAAATGATGAAAGACGGGAAGGTAATATAATTGGGGTATATATATGGTGGTAAGGTTTGAATGGATGGAAATATATGCAAATATTTAAAGTGTGAGAAATAAGTGTGCAAAATGTAAGCATATACTTATACATATATATATATGTATATATATATATATATATATATATATATATATATATATATTTATATTTAAAATAAATATATGTATGCATAAATAAACCTGCAATTTCAAATGTACATAGTAATGTAAAAAAGGAGACTCTTAAGAGAAGATAGGGGGCAACAGAGAAAAAAAGAAAAAGAAAAAAGAAAAAAAACAAAATAATATTCAGGGAATCATCCAGTGTCTAGACGTATCTCATTTTCGTGTAAGATTGATTTAGAGAGGTTAGAGAGCAATTAAAACAAACAGCATGCTTACCGCCTTATGTGCTCATACTCATAACTCATCTACTCTGATCAGGATGGTACATAAAAAGTCGATACGTTGTATGAGAGAACTTCCAGTAATAGCCCTCTCTACAAACACAATCAGACAAAGAATGGCGTTCTACCTTATCTCCCCCAACTTCTCGAAAAAACTCCACCAAACAAGATGAATTATTGCCTTAGAATACTGTAAGATCAAAAAACCAAAAAAAGGATATGCTATTGCATACTTACCTGGCCCATTAGAGAGAAGAAAATAAATATGTTCACTTCTTTACTAACTCAATATTAGACAGGTAAAAGAGAACTTTAATGAGATATTCAAATACCTATGTATCTCATATAGATACCAAGTGCTTGCCGCACAAACGAGCCCCTTAATTTCTGACCCCTTTCGACTGAAGTAAATTGAAACAAGTATATATATATATATATATTTCAAGTTATCTTAATTTCTTCAAATCCTTTTCTAAAACGATGATACCACCTACATGCTAAACACACAGTTTCCTTCTCCCCTTCTCTTCAACCAGTCTCTAAAAATCCATGCCACACTTCACCACAACAAAAAGTTCAGCCCCCTTTCATCTCTCCCACCCTAAGGCAAATTCTGAATATTCGCACCCTTCCTTATTTCACTGCTGCATTAATGGTACCAACTCAAATCTTTCCATATTCATTTCATTATTCGCCACCATATATATATATATATATATATATATATATATATATATATATGTGTGTGTAGGGGGGGTGTATATATATGCGCGTGTATACACGCACATACATATATATATATATATATATATATATATATATATATATATATATATACGCATATATCAATCAGCTCGCTGTCGATTGTTTTAATCAGGAAAACGCCACTTCTGAAGGTGAAGGAAATGCCTAAGAGGATGCCCTCCTGTGACTGAACATATCCATACCTAATTTAAAGAAAATGTACGGATATTTTGCAAAGCAGAATTTCAAATAAAACTGTGCCTAAGATTTGATGAATTGTTTGATTGAAGAGACGTTATAAACGTGCATTTGATGCTAGCCGTGACACACGATGCACTCTGAAGCACTACAAAAATAACCTTCTGCAAAGTGGACGTACTGTCCAGGACGATTGCTTGTAGTTTCAAATCGAGCTATATATCAGACTGTACAATAAAAACATGAAGTCAAAAAAATAAGAGACTGAGCGAGTACTTTACATATTACAAATAATAAGAACTATTAATATGGCATGAATTTTAAGCATGACTCTACCCCAATACAAATGAATATTTTATCATGCATATTATGTATAAGAAACTGTTTAGGTAAACCAACGCTGATGACTCAGCTTTATTGTCATGATGATGATGATGATGATGATAATAATAATAATAATAATAATAATAATAATAATAATAATAATAATAATAATGATAATAATAATAATAATAATAATAATAATACCTCTCTGTTTCGTTCTCTTTCTTTTTTTTTGTCTCTCTCTCTCTCACTATATATGCACACACACACACACTCACATATATATATATATATTTATATACATATATATATATATATATATATATATATATATATATATATATATAATGTAATGTATACATTATATAGACGCTGTTTACTCCAATTAATTGATTAAGTATCACACTCTTTATTTTTATTATTATTCTTTAATCGGCTCAAGGGCTAGTTCTCTTTGAAGGCAGCGCAGATTCACTTCACACAGATACACTCAGACAGGCAGTCTCACAAATATATATCTTTAATACAATTTGTTTTATATATACAAAAAAATATTTGGCTACACATATGCAGATATATACCAGACAGTTCTAAAAATAGCAACACTTATTCGATCTAAACACACTCGCACTTCGGCTACAGATAACGGAATAAAACCAATACTTATAACCGGAACTAAACACGTTATACACTCATAAAAAACAAATCGAACTTCATGAGACGTTTGTGAACTTTTATTAAGTGTTAAGTTCTATATTTATGTTTTATTTTCATTAATTAACAAGATAAAGATAAGTTAGTTAGATATTGTGACCTTAATAATCTTAACAAGTTTTACATTGTACATACACGCACGTGTCACCTTATACAGCTCGGAGACTCTAACCTAAAGCTACAAAAGGCATAAATAACAACTTCCGTCAAGTATATATTCATGATTAGAGTTTCTTATAAACATACACTGATGCATAAACACAGCCTAAGGTCAGAAAACTAAATATAATGTATGAAATTAAACTAAACTATATAAACATCTACAGTAAACGATCTCAATTAATTGTTGGACACAAACGTGACTCTTCAAAACATAACTGTATTTTCACTAGAAACCGATTTCAAAGATGGGAATTTCTGTATTTGGTCGTAATCTTATACATTAAATCTCCTGCAACTTTGAATGAAGCCTTATGTGAGCAATGAATCCGTTCATTCAAGGATCAAGTGGTTGTTGTTCATAAGTTGACTTTACATACTTATTTAGTGTTATGAGCGTGTGCTCATCTTCGCTTTATACATATTAGCCAAAGTATAGAGATCTGGAGTGTTAAGTAGCCAAATGATAGGTTTGAGTTTTCGTCAAATTTCGCGCGTTTCGTGAGACTTGTGTAGTGCGTCTTCCTCTTTTCGGACGTAAAATAACGTTTATACATCACAAGAATTCGATCTAATGTTTTTTTTCTGACAAACATATCAGAGTGTTCGTTCTAACACACGGTGTAGGTTTAAATTCGACCATATGGATATCTTAAGATTACCAGCAACAGTTTGCAGTACTTGCCCAATAATGCCAGTAGTATGTCTAGAATAGGGCTTACATTTTGATAGTGGTGATACATATCAAACTTAAACCTTTAAGACTTTGAGGCATTTGTACATAAAATACAAAGAGATCCTGAAACAAATTGTTTTATTTCTAGATTGCTATATTTTTATTTTTTATATCTTGAGATTCCAGATATTTTATTGATAAAAGTCAATTACTATATAGGCATATTAACTTTTTTTTTCCATGATGATTTCTTCCACGATCATAGCTTTTTTTTAAACGTGACTTTGATCGTAGTCAATAATATTCTGAGAATGACCACCTGATATATTTTATTTAATGAACTGGTGTGATAATATAAAAATCATTTACATTAATATTGCGCATGAAAACATTTGTAAAATAGTATACGTCTTGTTATTCCTATTTTATAGTTCTACACAATATAAAAAAAATAACGCAGCACACATATAACAACACGCTTATATATTCATCTGTAATCTCCTTTAGATTCATAAGTTTATGTTTTTTATTAACCATGGCATTATTTATAGCTTTTTATTCAAACTAACTGCACATTACGTCGTGTTACGCTGTAATTTGAATACGTTTCTTCACTCAGTTGAATACTGCAGATACATCATACCCCTAATTAATAATGTCGCATACTATAGAATATGCTACACCCATTTTGATTTATGAAATCTTATGTTGGATGAACGATTACATCGGCACTCATGATGCAATGAACTGCCTAGGAGTGAATAGAATAGATCATGCTGAAACAAAATTATTGGAAAAGCTACGGTTATAATGGTATTATACGTACATACGATATTGTGTTCAAGAAAGCATTACTGTAGGTATTAAAGCTATGAGACCAATCCAGTTCTTGTAATAAGTGGCTTGTGTTCGTTTTATTATTTACATATCCTTATTAACAACATTTACGGTGTTTCTGGATGCAATAGCGCAGAAATCGCTGACACACGTAAACAGAATGAAAAAACTAAACTAAAATGATGAAAGTTAACCTTATTTTTAACTGTTGCCCATTATAAATCTAAATATTTGAACAAGTAAATATAACAACGGAAATTGGTTACAATGATAATAATGATCGATGCCATCGCAGAAAGCTAAATTGTATTCAAATATAAACCAAAGTGAAAGTGTTGACGACAGGCGAATGTTTTTCTTTTAGTTATAACCAATCTCATTTGATGTATACCTTTATTCCTAATGAATCTATATTCATTTGTTTGATGGCTTACTTAATAATTATACCAACCGTTTTTGGTTATTTAATGCTGAAAATCAATACATATTGTAAACGATTGCTGTAAACTATTCATTGAACATGTGGTTTCTATTTTGCTTATGGTTAGGGAAATGTTCTTTAACATTATTAGTTCGCTAATAACAATAATAAAAGACAGAGTGAAGTGTTTCGTGGGCTTGATTGAGGAGAAATAGAAGGTTGACAGCAAATGAAAAATAGCAAGAGATATATAGAGTGAAGAGGTTATAGAGTAAAAAGATTAAAAAAAACATTGAATGTATTTATCAGTTACAATGTATATACAATTCAAAGATCGAGATATTATTCCACTCAAGATTATCGGGATCAGATACGCGACGGAATTATACATTAATAACCTAGGGTGTTATATAGCGTTAGGTGCTAAAAAGAAATGAAATGGTGTGTGTGGGAAGAAACAAGCCATGTTATTAGATAGATTGTATTCTTACACCTGGATATTTCATACGAGACTCTCTTGTTTAAATAATCCTTGTCTTCGGAACTGACATCTGCATTTCCTTTCGGATGATGTTTCTATCACTACCTCTCTCCAATTTGACACGACAACCGGATCTTCCCATGTTAAGATTTCCCGTCTTCAAAGTTCATGAAACTTCCTTTTCAATTTTCTTTAAAGGCATGTAAATCATCCACTTACCGAAAGTCTGCCAAACTCTATTTTATTCCTTGATTTATTTTTTCAGCGGTTAGTTTTACACCTAATTTATATATATTTTATATATATGTATATATATATGTGTGTGTGTGTATGTGTGTATATATTTATATATACATATATATATATGTGTGTGTGTGTGTATATATTTATATATATGTGTGTGTGTGTGTATGTGTGTATATATTTATATATATATATATATTAATCATTTTACAGCTTCGTAGAAGTAAATGCAATAGAGTTCTCAATTATTTAACATAATTTAAAAGTCTTCAAAAATGCACAATTAGAGCATGATATTTATTTATTAGTTTATATAAGGAAGATCAAGTCTATACAACATGATACATTGGGTTTCAATTCGATGAATCTAACCAGCTATATATATATATATATATATATATATATATATATATATATATATATATATAGGATCGGCATAACGAGGTAGTACGGTGTATAGGTTTTTTCCTGGGGTATAACACAACTTCTTAGCCGTGGATTAGGATAACGGTATAGCAGCGTAAGGGCCAATGATTGGATTTTTGGTAGCAAAATAATGATCTATTATATTTGGGGTTACCCTCCGTAAAAATCTACCTTCGGTGAAGGAAATTGGAGGGGAGATTCACAAATAAATAGACAAATAATAAATAATAAAATAAAAATAAAATATTTAGATAAAGATTGTGTATGGGAACAGCAGAGAAAGATTTCTAATTTTTCTAATATAGATGTATATCTTGCTATTCTAAACAATGGGGGGGAGGATTGAATAGCCACATTACCATATTATTCAAAATAAAACATGGATCAGTACTTGTTCTTTCAATTCCTTCTTAATAAAAATAACCATTGGGGGAATGGAGTGGCATAGGTGTGTTTGGAATCCAACACGGTAAATGTAGGGAATAATTACATAAATATCACTGCCTGAATCATGGCAATCAACATAAATAAAACTAATGAATAAGATAAAATAGAATAAATTAATAGAAAATATATTTAAAAATGATTAGAATGATTAGCTTTTGTTATAAAAGATGGATTATACTTAGGTATCGGGAGTGTCCATCGGGTGTGTGGGGGGAGAGTCGTGCATGGTGATTCCACATTCTAATTTAATCCTATTTCTTTTCTCATATGAATTAATATATTGGTCCATCCCTACGAAGAAATAGTTACCTGTCATCAGATTTTCCCTTGGATTGTATAAATATACTAGAGAGACGTATATGAGTTCTGCAGCAGATCGATGAGCGCCAATTTATTGGAGATGACACACCGGGGTCGAATGCTGAGTAACTTTTCGATATTTTTACGAATCCTATATAAATTTATCTTTCCCAACTTATTCTAAATACTTTTAGCCTCTAGAATTTTTTTTGAAAAGATCACTAGATTAGTGAAAATATTACTTCTATTAGTTTCTGGTATGTTTATTTTTTATCATATCTTCTAAACGATTTTCTGCAGGATCGTCATTATTAAGCCCGGCAGGTTTCTTGCATCCTCAAGTAAAACGACTTTAATCTTTTGTTTTTCTATAGTCGGCCTAGCTCCGTGCTTATCGACAGAAATTGATACTGGACTCTTCAACAGAATAATACCAGGTTACATGTGCCAATTTGTGGAGCCATGAAGGTTCTTCAGCGGTTACACTGTGGACTGTTTGATTTTTCGGTTACACTGTGGACTGTTTGATTTTTCGGTTACACTGTGGACTGTTTGATTTTTCGGTTACACTGTGGACTGTTTGATTTTTCGGTTACACTGTGGACTGTTTGATTTTTCGGTTGCACTGTGGACTGTTTGATTTTTCGGTTACACTGTGGACTGTTTGATTTTTCGGTTACACTGTGGACTGTTTGATTTTTCGGTTACACTGTGGACTGTTTGATTTTTCGGTTACACTGTGGACTGTTTGATTTTTCGGTTGCACTGTGGACTGTTTGATTTTTCGGTTACACTGTGGACTGTTTGATTTTTCGGTTACACTGTGGACTGTTTGATTTTTCGGTTACACTGTGGACTGTTTGATTTTTCGGTTACACTGTGGACTGTTTGATTTTTCGGTTGCACTGTGGACTGTTTGATTTTTCGGTTACACTGTGGACTGTTTGATTTTTCGGTTACACTGTGGACTGTTTGATTTTTCGGTTACACTGTGGACTGTTTGATTTTTCGGTTACACTGTGGACTGTTTGATTTTTCGGTTACACTGTGGACTGTTTGATTTTTCGGTTACACTGTGGACTGTTTGATTTTTCGGTTGCACTGTGGACTGTTTGATTTTTCGGTTACACTGTGGACTGTTTGATTTTTCGGTTACACTGTGGACTGTTTGATTTTTCGGTTACACTGTGGACTGTTTGATTTTTCGGTTACACTGTGGACTGTTTGATTTTTCGGTTGCACTGTGGACTGTTTGATTTTTCGGTTACACTGTGGACTGTTTGATTTTTCGGTTACACTGTGGACTGTTTGATTTTTCGGTTAAACTGTGGACTGTTTGATTTTTCGGTTACACTGTGGACTGTTTGATTTTTCGGTTGCACTGTGGACTGTTTGATTTTTCGGTTACACTGTGGACTGTTTGATTTTTCGGTTACACTGTGGATTGTTTGATTTTTCGGTTACACTGTGGACTGTTTGATTTTTCGGTTGCACTGTGGACTGTTTGATTTTGATTTGTATTCCGCCTGTGTGTTCCCTAGTTCTTTCTTTTTCCCCTCATTTTCATCCTTTTTTGGATTGAGCAGACTTGATTCTTGTGGGGGCACATCACCACTACTACATATTACCGAATTGTTTGAGCTGTCTTTTGTACATGCTCTCCTTTTTTCTGAAGTGATTTCAACTGTGTCAATCCTCTGTTGGGTATTGTCAGTTGTTGAGGCTAATATGTAAGATATGTATCTCCCCTGATGAACTGTCTAACAAGGTGGTTTCTAGATAGCGAAACATGTGTAGGAAACTATAGCTTTACAAAATAAATGAATAACAAAATACGATATATTTCGTTGTGATGAATGTTCTCTAGAAAAAAGAGAAATGTATCCTGGTACACTCTCCAAATATACGTGTTTATATATATATATATATATATATATATATATATATATATATATATATATATATATATATATATATATATATTTGCAGATAAATAGATAGATAGATAGATAGATAGATTGTTGTAGCTGGTTGGATGTGGACGTGTGTATGTGTCTATGTTTATATTTGTACCTATCTCTATACGTGTATTAAAACTCTATGCTTCTTCTCCGTGTAACTGCAAGCAAATAGATTTTTCCTTGTTGCAATTATTTAGAGAAACGCACTTATCTTTCGTTACAACAACCAACGCTGACCCGTTATGTAATCGCTTTTTTTTGTAAAGACATCGATAAGGAAGTATACATCTATGTTGCTCACGCAATAATTGTCTCATCAGTGTAGATGTGTATACTTTTAACACCCGCTTTACACGAACGATAACAGGTAAATAGGGGAAAGCAGTGCCGTAATATGTCACTTCAGGGAGATATAGAGATCGACGGTGAACATCGAATGACAACTGTCGTAACATTAGTGTTATATATTCCTTGCAGAAGTATGATTTTGAAGTTATGTTCGGATATAGTTTTTAGAAATGTGAACGTGTTTTAAGCATGTTCATTTTGGAAAATGAGTTGTTATATATATATATATATATATATATATATATATATATATAACTAAACGAAAAACCTACTAAAGCTGAAGATTAAGACTTATCAACAGCCTTTCTTTTTCTTTAATTCTCACTCCACTACACGAATGTTATTAATTTATAAATGAAGTCGATTCTATAAAAGATGGTAAAACCTGTCGGGCAAATTGTGGCGTTCGGCCAATCAAAAATTAATTGAAGAAGGTAGACACATAGTCGTAGCTGAATTAAAAAAAACAGAATTAAACAATTCACTTTTCCTTCATTCTCGTTGTATTTTCTTGATTTTACGTATTTATCTTTTAATGATATTTAATTAATTCATTTGCTTTCAAATATCGAAATTAATAAAACACAAATTGTATTGCTGCAGAGTCTTTATATTACCTTGTGTTTCTACTTATTTTGATAACCTAATATGAGAACCTATCTCCAATTTTTTTTTGGGGGGGGGGAAGAAGCAAGACGTATTCCTAGTAGTAACTTATTTTCTTATATACACAGGCGGGGGATACATACATGTCTGGGTCACTACCCAAATGCGGGATTACCCCTTGCAGTGTGATGGACCAGTTGATCTTCTTAGGTCTTCCATCTAGGAGAAGGAAAACGTTTATATCAAACTTGTGCCACTGAGCTCATACGTCAACGGAACCGAACAATTCGGGGATGGAGGTTTCCTTAATATTGGTTAACAACCTTCCTAGAGCTTGAGACGAACGAATCATCCGGTTTGCAAAGCTATACTTGCTTAAGGAGTAGGTAGACTTTGCCTAATGCGCGGCTTACAAACTCTTGGCCAGGCGCAGAAGTAGTATCAGGGACACGTACCATAGGCAACCAGTGCTCAGCCTTATTTACTGACTAAGCCAATGAACTCCGTCTATCCATTTCTCTTTCTCACAAACTGGATAATTTATAGCGTTCTCTTGCCACTTATTTTCAAACAACAAGGCTGGGCATATTTCGTCTGACAGATTGAGGGTATAGGTATTACAGTTTATCTGGATGCTGTTTCCGACTAATATTACAGGATATTTTATTCTTAGATAGTACTAAGATACCCTGCTTTATCATCAGTTGTATATTATAAGGATAAAGGTAGTGCTATGACGTGCGTGGAAAAATCATGCACTTATCTCTGGTGGACTTTCTCCAAGCCACAACCCAAAAGATTAAAACTCGGCTAATAGTATGTTCACATAAGAATAAAACAGGCAAACACTTTGACCAACCCACACTAGCGTAAAAAAAAAGCTATTCAGGAAATGACATTTTCAACAAAAAACTACGATACAACCAGACATCCACCTAAACAAAATAAATTCGACTATTTCTTAGCAGCTTGTGTTCACAAATAACTGGGTTTGGACCCAATCAACGCGATGTAGAATCATTTATCCGAGTAAACTCGCCAGATATCATATCACTAAGTTAAATTAAACTACACTCCTCAATCCCTGTACTCGCCTTAAGATAGCTGGGCTCCTCCTACGCTGTCGTACAGACTCAGACAGACATATGCAGGTGCTTAAAGTCTATATTTGTAAATTCTCCCTTTGACAAGAGAGCATCATCTATAATCAGATGATCATACCTTCATGGAGACTAATTTTGCAAGACTGCGTTAGTTACTTATTATTGATATAACCTTCTCCCTCGACCAAAAACTGTACCCTAATAAACCATGTATCTGACAGTATAGATGCATCTCTCTCCTTAATTAATAGCGGACAAACACATATATTTGCTGAGTTTTATGTTTACAACACTAATTAGCTGGGTTTCACGAGCTATACAGAGACAACTGATAGCAGTACGTATAGCTTATCTATATCTCATTCTCTTTCGCAAACTGTAACTTTCCCGACCCACCACCCAGATCGTAAGAATAAGCAAGCCTCACTTATTGCTCTAATCTTGACTTTAGTACCCAAGCATTGTGTGACGAATGCGCATAGCCCACTCGATAACGCGAGTCACCTTGTGATATGTATAGACATCACTCTGAATTCTCGACCGCCAGCTAAGGAGCAGTTGCTCAAAGTGATGAGATACTCAAAAAAGCTTATTCGGAATCCATCAGCTCTAACGTCAAGGGATCGCCATGGAGTAATATCTTGTCACTTCCTGTTGAACAGTGCGCAACTGAATGACTCAAACAATCCATTGAGCACGTGTTCCTACGCGAAAGTTCTGTACCAAGTAATGGTTCACTTCAACTTGTGCACCTTCCATTGCTCAAAAGCAGCATGTATTGTGTTGATTCAGCCGTCATAAGAAAAGATCAAATAAAAACACATTTACAGAAGCTTGAAATCATTGTAAGAGTAAAATAGTTGCAGCCAAAAGAAAACATACTTAAATGACCAGCCCCCGCATTGAGTCGAAGAAATTAGGAACTCGCAGTTTCTTTAAAATTGATAATAGGGTGGTTAATAATGAGCAATCAACAATTCTCCCACTATCCAACAACCATGAGATTACTAGTACGGCAACCGAGAAAGCTAAACTGCTTGCAGGTGGCTTCGCCCCTTACTCAACCTCAGAGATCCCACACCACTCATCTCCAAATTGTTTTTTTGCGGACCGAAGACACACTCAATTATCTGAAAATAATATATATATATATATATATATATATATATATATATATATATATATATATATATATATATATATATATATAAATCCGTGGTAGTATAATAAAACTAGAAACCTAGAAGACGTGTGGGCCTGATATTATTTATGTAATACTAATAAAAAATGGTCGGCTGAGCTAGCCCCTCTTTTCTCAAAACACTATAACAAATACCTTGTCGAATCTGGCTTCCCTGCATGCTGTAATAGTATATCTGTACTACTAATATTTTATAATGATGATGCAATAACTTACTCGCCTACCAGTTTCCCCTCCCTCTTCGCTAACATATTTGCGTTATTAATACATCAAGCGCTAGTGCATCACGTCGTAAATGCTAAGCTTCTTTCTGACCAATCGTGTGTATTTAGGCAATATCGTTATACTGCGGATACCATAACGATCATCTCTCAACGTATATAAGTTGCACTGGGCAAGGCACGGCAACCCAAGGCGGTTGCCCTAGATATATTCAAAGTTCCTGACAAGGTTTGGCATGCAAGTCTTCTCAGGAAAATCTAAGCATACGGTATAGTTAATCAGATTCTTTTTAGACAAGATAACAACTTAGGTTGTCCGGGATGGCTGTATATCCAAACAACATGATAGTATTGCGGGTGTGCCTCAGGGATCGACCCTTGAACCATTATTATCTCTGACATTCATAAACGACTTCCCTGATGAAATTGAGTCCGATATCGGAATATTTGCTGTTGATACTATTATCTATATCATACATATTGTAAATATGAATTAACAATTATCTTCTATAAGAAAACCTCACAAAATAATGGCATACTTTTTTGGAATCAGATTTCTAAGTTATAATACACTTTTCACAGAAAATTATGTGTATTACATTGTATGGTGAAAGTAAAGAATATTTAACATATTTTATTAGGGGAAAATCCATATTCTTTGCAAAAAGGAGTCCTTCGGATCGGGACTAAAAGAAATATTCGTGCAGTCAAGAAGGGTTTTTACTTCACTGATTGAGGAAAGAGAATTATACTTCTGGAGGTTACGGACCCGGACCGCTTTTTTTAGATAGTATTTGTAAGTTAAAATCCATTTTTATGTAATCTTATGTGTAATTAATTGCATAGGAGAAAGTACAGAATTGTAAACATATTTAATTGGGGACAATCTATCTCCATGCAAAAAGAACCTCTTCAGATTGCCCCCAAATGAAAAATTTGGCGCAGTCTAGAATAATTTATCATTCAATGATCCAGGAGAGAAAAGTATACTTATGCAGTTTACGGACTTGCAACCTTTTTTTTTTAAATATGATTTCTAAGTAAAAATCCATTTTGTAGCATGTTATGTTTATTACATTGTATTGGGAAAGTAAAAAAAGTTAACATATTCAATTGAATAAATTCATCTTCCTTTCAACGGATCGGGCCCAAAAGGAAAATTGGCGCAATCTAGAAGGATTTATCCTTCACTGATCGAGGAAAGAAAAGGATGCTTTATTGTATGAATAGGTATTAAAAGAATAAGTCGTAAGAAGGTGATTTACGTTTTAATATTTAGTAATGACAAAAAAGCCCAATTACTATTAGTTTTGTAATATTACATTTGTTCGCGATGTTCTTCGATTGACTGCATTTTTTGCGGAATTATTTCGCTCAATAATGCCCCCGTGTAAACGTAAGCTCGACATGGATGGACAGAAGCGAAATCGTTTACTAATGGAGAAGAAGGGTCCAATTTGGTTAAAGAATGTAATAAATAATGTTTTTTATACGAAGACGTTCTTTATGTAGCGTAAATAATGTGCTGATGAGTCGTGAAACACTAACAGCAATGTTATGATGCGAACTCTAGCAGCTAATCTATTCAAAAAGGTGAACAAGTAAATTGTAGCTGGCTGCGGCATGAAGAAAGTGACGTTACGGGCTACCGTACAAGTGTTGTAATCAATGGAAGTTAAGGATTCGTATGCCGTGACGATGTTATGTGTTCACATAAAGGATCAACTCCATTAAACTGTAATGAATGTGTTTACTGTAGGTTGTATGTATTAAATACAATTATGAAAAAAATGTATACATTTTTAAAGAAATCGAACAATTGGAAATAAAATATCTATGCACTTAAGCGTAGTGGGTAGAGCACGCCATTTTGAATCAAGTTTGGTTAAAAGTTGAGGCGTTCGTTTATTGATTCTGAAATTCCGAAGAGTGGTGAAGTGTATTATTAATAGTTATGCGGTGAACCGAGACGGTGTCCGAACGAAGGCCGAAATGTAAATGGCTGAAATCGCTACCATTTTTACTCAGCTTCGTTAGAAAAACAAATGATGAAAGACTAGAATCGCACCGCGACGACTAAAAAGAACAGGATATTTCGACATGCGTATAAAGTTAAATTGTGACTCGAATTATTCAACGCGTGTTTGTACATTGCCAATTAAAAAAGTGACAATGTTTATCCATACAACGAATTCAGCCTGACAAAAAATCTTACTCTGCAGAAGAACAAATATAACCAAAAAGCGCCAAAGTTGAATCCTACAAGTAAAAACCCGGTTTTATGTGGAAGACCAATCCAAGACTTTCTACGCAACAATTTCAATAAGGGCAAAAGTTGAACTTTATCAGTTTTCAACCGGCTTCACGAAGCAGAAAAATTCAAGAACTCATATTTTATTGTGCGTAAACATCTGCTCATGAACGCAAAGATGTCAACAACAAAAGCGCAAAAGTTGCACCCAAACAGTTTAAAATCGGCTTCCTAAAGCAAATAAAACCAAGCCCTGAGATTCAGCGCAAAATGCTGCTAATGAAGGCTAACATTTGAACGACAGAAAATGCACTTATTGAATTCGACTATCAGTAAAAAAAAACAGCTTTATTTGGCCCAAATCCAAAACCTGATTTTTAAAAAGCTGCAAATATAATGCAAAATGAACGCTAATGAGGATGCTAATAAGTTATGAACGGACGCGAACTCATTTACGCTGATGAAGAGAATTGTCAGAGTTACCCAGCCAAATCCAAGGATAGCACAACAAATGCCACCCAACAATTGCACTCGAAATCTTATCTGGCTTTTTTGGTCGGAGCGAAAACAAGAACACGATACTTCAGTAGTACGTACCATTTTTTCTTGCCTCGTGCCCACATACCCCTATACACATTATCACATTCCCACTTACGAACATACACGGTATATGACTCACGCACTTATTAATAGAGACATACATATCTTTAGACCTCGCGTCAAACTTATTACCGGAAAAATTTCTAACAAAGAACACTAGTTGAATAAACTTTACCAAATAATATTTCTGCATTGAAACTAAGCTTTATATTCTTGTAAAATTGTCGTTCTATATTTTTTTGTGTATTAACCATGTTTTATTTAAGGTTTTATTCACCAAACTCCATTTATGTTGCGTTAGCCATTTACGTGAAGTAGTCTGGCATAGTAGATATAGTTGTAAGTAACGAAGGGCAATAAATGATTTTATGAAATCTGATATTCGGAAATAAGGAAAGAATAGGAGTAGAGTTTAATTATTTTATTCATGAATAGTAACTTATGTATGAAATTGTAAGAGGAATATAATGAAATAATTGTATAACTTATCCTATGCAATTTATTTACCGGCGTTAAGTGTCTGGGTGGGACAAGGGAATAATTAGATGTAAACTGTTTGCTACTATATGTATCGAGTATGGTTATGTTAGAGTATGTGATACCGGTCTAAAAGTAATATTAATTGTTAGATGGTGGAAATAATCATAACTTTATTGAAACACGCGCGAGTAAATGAGCTTAATAGAATGGTGAGTTTGTAGTCTATGATGCATGTTGTTATATTCTTACTCTGGTCAAAGGTACATGGGAAAACATCTCCGCTTTATTTTAAATATATATATACTAATAGTATAAATAACATATTACCTATATATATATATATACATCAATATATATATATATATATATATATACATATACATATATACATATATATATAATATATATATATATATATATACACATATATATAATATATATATATATATATATATATATATATATATATATATATATATATACATACATATTAATCTTAGTATCCGTGTCGGCACTAAATATCTGAGTACAGTTTTAGAATATATGTATATATATATATATATATATATCCTGATTACTCACTGCCTACTTCAGAAATGTATATTTCTCTATTCAAATAGTAATACATATATATATATATATATATGTGTGCATGTGTGTGTGTATGTGTGTGCATATGCTCATATACTACTAAAGTAGAAGCAGATGTTTTAAAGTTTTAAAATAATTAGCAGAAACAAGACATTTTAAAAACCTTTCCTTTGTAGATAAAAACATATTTTGATTTTTGCAAAAACAGGTTTATGACGTTAGCCATTGGAATATTTCTAAGCAGAAACACATTTTACCATTCATCTTTCCTATTTAAAAAAAAACAATGCAGTTACGTATATTCATGTTTTGATTTAAAACATATATACAATGAAACAAAATCCACCAAGGCTAAGAGCCATTTTTTATTTTAAAAAAAACCATACGAAAATACAAAGATGACAAACAATGGATGATATTGTTTTTGTATTTCTATTTACAATGATTTATTGTGTAATAGAAACCATGTTTTAAAAAATGGTAAACGTATTAATTCTCAGCAAAATATTAGATAAATGTGTGTCCTTGTTGTGCGCATGACTGGTTAAGAACAATTTCGAATGGCGTTTCTGTTTTCTCTTAGTCTTATCATTGAAACTACGTTGATTCAAAAATACTTGTTTCATTCAAGTACGTGTAAGTAGATCGTCGTATAAGAAAATAAAGTTTAGTTTTCTTTAGTGAATTACGTATGAGCAGTACAGTGCACGACATCAGTCTGGACAATTGCTTATACCATCATTATATACGTATGAATACGTCGTGAATGAACACGTTGTCAAAACAAATATCATAAGTTCAAATGGTTTAAGAAGTAACAGTAAACATCAGATAGTTCACTTATAAGCTATGAAGAAAATGGAAAAGCAGGAAATAATTAAAAATCATGTCAAACAATCATTTTATATATGTATATGTACATATATATACTATCACATTATAAGTAATATCTATAACATTTTCTTATTTTGGTGATGGTAACGATCAAAGTATGACTACTGTTCCAATCGTGGATGTTTTCTCGCACAGAGTCGGCCGATGAAACCTCCGACATTCTTTAGCCCGTCTTGTCAGATTTGAGAATCTTAATATCAAACTTGGGCATATTTACAGTATATCGAACTGAATCCTTATTTAATCCACGAGTGAAGCTTGCGATGTTGCCGTCAGCAATGACCTGGTAAAAGGCTCAATCAATTCTTAATTGCATGTCATTGTAGTTTTAGTATCGCCCGGATGTATGATTAAACCTTTAACCTGCAGAAGACTATCAATTTGAAATGAGTATATATTAGCACTTATATTGGTCAGGTTAGGTGGATCGTGTTAGACAAGGTTGCACCTACTGAATTTTTAAGTTTACAAACAATAATGTGTTCACAGTTGTCACTGTGATTCCTATAATATATATTCAACGATTGGTTCATTAGTTTAGGCGCAAATTCTCGATATATACATATATGTCTATGTATATATATATATATATATATATATATATATATATATATATAGAGAGAGAGAGAGAGATAGAGAGAGGGAGAGATAGATAGATAGATATACCTAGCTTTATATATGTAACATGTGGCGGCGTTTGTTAATGATCTGTCAAGTGTCAAGCGAGAAATTATAAGCATAGTAACGAGCCGCCTAATGCTTAGTCGTTAATCACTTGAGGCTTGAACTATACGAACTGGTCAGGTAATTTATAATGTGATATTATTGATTCTACTCAGTTAAATCTGAAAAAAAAACTATCTTCGGCGAGTGATTTTAAAAATGCAGCATCAAAAATAATTAAGGTAATAATAATAATTAAACATTTCAAGTTATCTCATACCCCTCCAAAAATATGGTACCGGCTTCGGGCCGAGGAGGGAGAGCACTAACCAGCCCTTCACTGGAAGAGTACGGAGAGTACTGGGACCTTGGGGAGGCTTTTTGCAATCTAAATACCATGGTATACTAATGGCCGTTGCCACCGAGGAGATCAATAGGAGGCGGCTGTTGCGATTCCGCAATGTCATTTGAAGTAGTGACTAAATAGAGGGGGGAATTACTGGAAACATTTGGAAGCTTGTTGTCACTCACACTCCGGGGGACACCACCGGTTGTTATATGTGAGCAATGACAGACGATGACTTGCGTGATAACTTCTATTTAATAATAATAATAATAATAATAATAATAATAGTTTTAGTTCATTTTAAGATTGAAGGCCACGTTTTGACGTCGAAATAAAATGAACATTTACACATACAAAAATTATCATCATTATTATTATTAAAGTTATTAACATAATAAATGATAATATATAATGTTTTTCTTATGTACTTCAACAACACAGATTCCATGCTAAAATATATCTTACTTCACGGGTTTAGTTATTAGCCGTAATTTTAACTACACTGAGCAAGGCACCCCTTTCTAAGAAAGTATATGCATTTATCCTGCCTTTTTCATTTTATGTTTATCCAATCACTTCCTAATATTGCATAATGTAACGACAAGCCTTTACATGAATAGTGATTACTTTTTTCATTGTTATAATCTAATTTACGTACGTATCCCTGTGTGTACCATCAACCCCTATGTAAATTATATAGCAAATTAATAATTCTCTTACAGCTATATAAGAATAATACAAAGGTAATGATGACAGCAGCGGAAAGCTTACGTAAAATCATCCGATGAAAAAATAACCCAGGAACTATCAATATAAATAAAACAACAAAGTGCTGGACGCGAACTCAGGGGAACAAGAACTGCTAGAAAGCTCACCCCCAAAAATACTGATGACACTCGTCGCGGTAAATACCACACACATGAATTATTATGGGTCAAGGAAGATGTAAAGACCGAGACGGGGGAGCACTGATCAGACGTCAACTGGATAGGTGCAGTTAGTACTGGAACATTGGGCGGCTTATTGACTCCCAAATCACAAGAAATACAAACGATCGTTACTAGCGGAAAATCAATTGTAAACGACTTTTGTGATCACGCAAAACTATTTGCAATGTTTATCGAACGATGTGGAGCATTATGGAACTTTTGGGAAACTTGTTGTCACCCAGACTCCAGGGAACACCATCGTTATTCCCAGTAAACAATTACTGATGACGACCTGTCTGAAGAATACTTCTTCTGCGTATATAATAATAATAATAATAATAATAATAATAATAATAATAATAATAATAATAATAATAATAATAATAATAATAATAATAATAATAATAACATAGAAAATGTTAGAGTTATGACATTTAGTGATGCAAAAATATTTAAAATGAAATGTATGTAGTAATTGCTCGCATGTATGTGTATTCTTTACATGTTTTCAGTGATATAAAGTTTCGGCAAGTGGAACATGTTCGTTTTTAATAAAAAAATGTTTCCAGCCGAAGGAAGGCACATCATTGCCATGACAGTAAAAAGCAGTATGAATACAAAATGAACAATTACATTTAAATTGTGATGGGACCTTGAAAGATATGTAATTAGTTATAGAATACATAATACCACTAACAGTTGTGAGATGTTATTAGTCATCGAAATAGTTATGAACTTATAGTAATATATCATAGAGCGTAGAAGATTACATTAAGTAATTAAAAAATAGCACTTGATAACAACGGAGAGAGAAACATACACACACGTGCATAAAAATACCGCATATGCCTATCTTTATTACATAACTATTTTATTAAATTTAAACCGAGTAAATATTTAGATAGTGTGAGAGGACCATGGAACAAGGGACGCACATTGTGCTGAAAAGTGGTGATTAATTACTCCTTTCTCATTTCATATCAATCAATCCGTAAACCAATATTATTGGCAATAAATAGCAACGTGCAGACACTTCACAGGTCTAAATGCTTATCCAAGGCTTCTTTAAACCTGGATATGGTAGGCACCGTCACAACGGCTTTTGCAGGGAACAGAAACAGTGACGACTAATATTGCTTTTCTTCACTTGAGACGAAAGGCGACAATGGTACACATTCTACGGCTGAATCAGAGACCGCGGCTAACTGTTTGTATGGACACCTCTTCTCAATGTTAATTTTTATTCCCGTCGATGGGGGTTTATGCCAGAATTTATCCCCCTCGCATCATCCCATGTTCAGTGAGGACATGTTTAGTCTTTGAAGTCGTCCATTGTAGATACGGGCGACGAATCCCATCAGCATCATGCTTGCCCACCGTTGAAGTAACTTCAGGTGTACATTATATTTTGGAATATATAGATTTCTTGCTAAAAGAACATTTTCTGAATGTAAAATTCCTTTCGAATTTGCATATCCCTTGCTTATTGATGAAGAGAAAATCCACACGCTACTGTTTTATAAACGAGATGTGTATAGTTGTAGCTATCGTGGGTTTTACCTTCAGATAACTTCGGTTGATATGGGAGACGTCTGAGATACGTTAACATCGTTATCGACATATAGACACATACTGGGCGTGAAAAGTTGAATATGTGTTATTCGTTTGTCTAGTTTGATTGTGTATAATAGATTGGCAAAATAGATTTCTCAGCCAGTGTAATCGTTCTACGTAGTGATAAGAAGTGGGGTCTTTCTAGCATTTCCTTCTCTTATTTTATGACATATGATATCTGTATTGCTGTTGGAGCTGTCATCGCGGGAGTTTGTTGATGTTTTAGGGAGACCGATGAACACCGAAAATTGAAATCTTCTATGAGGACCAAAGAAAAACAAATGGCGAGAGATTTTTTTTTTTTGGGGGGGGGGGTTGATGGAACCTGAAAAAGAAAGAAAACTAAGTAAGTATCACGAATTACGTCTCCCTCAAATCCAGCAGCGATATCTGTTGGAAACCGAACCGTGGATGGTTTGTGCCATCCTTTCTTATCCAATAATGAATACTCCAGACTGTTTGAATCACATGATAAGCAACCCTTCGCTTAAGCGGATCAGCAGATACTAGCGCATATTGGTTAAATAACATTATAGTTGATGTCATCAGAAGGGAATGAGCTCTGTTTCGGTGACCACCTCTCTGCAGATTACATCCGCATCCTTTCCTGGTGTGAGTCCCCTGCTGTTAGATTAACTAGTTTATTAACGTGACTATTACTACCATGTATAATTACTTGTGTCAGTTGACCCACGTCTGTTAACAGTGTAACATTAATTTCGCTAGGGTGGTTTGCGTCTTGGGAGGATTTACCACGTGTTT
>OY744515.1:4273803-4326303 GCA_963556195.1 Sepiola atlantica
TATTACAAAAAGAATAACACTTACAGAAAACAAAAACAGAGTAACATGTAACTTTTGTGCGCGTGTGAGAGGGAAAGGCAGACAGGTAGATAGACGGATAGTTAGTTTCGCAACATGTAGTTTCATTGTGCGCACCCGACCCAATTAAGACGGAACGCCGGTCACGTCTTTTTCCTTTGAAGCCGCACCCACTAATGGCTATACAATTTCAGACCGAAAGTCACGTGATTTTGTAGACTTCCGTATTCTCCTAATGTGTAAATAATGCCCCTGATACAATGATCTTCTTTATGTTACATAATGCCAAATTTATCGCACATTATTGGTTTTGTAGATTTATTTTATTTTAAGTATACATTAGTATTCTATCCTTTAAATTATCTATTAGTATTACATTCTTTGAAGAATATATTATATCATTTTAAAAAGATGCATTAGTATTACATTTTCTAAGTATCTATTAGTATTATATTTTTAAAGTATAGATTAGTATTACATATAATTTACTTTCTAAGCAATGACACAGTATTAATCTTTTTATCCAACGCCCACTCTCCGTAGTCGGAGAAAACCTTCCAAAAAAAAACGACCCGCTAAGCAGCCGGAAACCAAGAGGAACGATTAGACTTTCTTTTTTACCAAGTACGTTATCTTAACTTCTCGTTTTATTATGTCACTTCGTTGGTACTTTGCCTCAATTCCTATCCTTAATATAGAAGCGGAATAATTTTTCAGTCATAACCAAATTTCACAGTAAAAATGTTCTGCCCTATATTTTTTCATGAAAATCGTTTCAGACAAAGTTTAACTCCATGCATTTTAGCTTGAAGATCCCCCGAGGATGAAACGCAGGAGCTTCTGTGTAGGTAGGTTTATTGCCATAAATATATTTTCATAACTTACTATATATATATATATATATATATATATATATATATATGTATATATATATATATATAGAGAGAGAGAGAGAGAGAGAGATGTATGTATGTATGTATGTATGTATGAGTGTGTGAGTGTGTGTGTGTGAGAGAGAATTTAGATTGTGGATAGGCTGACACAGAAAATGATACGTCGAGCACTAACATGCCGGCTTTTGCCGGAAAAGGTTAAATAACAAATACAATGACAGCAAATACTTGACATAGGCCATATTCATCGTCAATCAACTTTTAATTATTCCATTTATTATTTTCAATGTTATCATAATATTCTTCATCATACAATTGACAATGAATCTATATCATTAACTCTTATTCTCAGTAGCGTTTAGCATTTATAAGTAGTTTCTCATAAGTAAAAATAATACTGTTATAAAATTTATGAACCATAAATTATGGCCAACATTTGAAGGGCGTTTTAACTTCTGTACAATTAATACTATTTTTTGTTAGCATTAAATAACTGTAAATGTGTGTTATGAGTGCAAAAATACAAAGTAGATGATATCCGTTATATTTCATTATTGCACATACATGTTCAATGGCTATTACACGTGGGACAATTTGAAAACAAAGTTATATCTAAATCGTTGTATAGCAAGTTAATGTATGCATGTCTTAATGATTAAAAAAATAAAAATTACATGTAAAATAGTAACATCTAGAAGGAGTTAGAAAAATATTGAATGCATAACAGAAAAAAAGAAAAACCTAGAAAATGTTAAAAATATATAAATAAACACACGCTGAAGTCTCGTTCTGAAGGTAGGTGAACCGCATTAAATTGGCCTATTTAAAATTATGAATTGTTTGTTACAGAATTATTTACTTACAGTATAACAATGCCTTTTTAGCAATTGTTTAGATTAGTTATGCCCCCATCACATATCTAGTCCTTATTCAGTTAAAAGTGTGTACTTAGATACCTCAAACATATAAATTGGTAGGGGAACATATATTTCGAATTATCAGGATGAGTCACAAAATCTTAATGTAAGAATATCTTTAATGTATATATATCTTCTAAACGAAGGCGTAGAAATGCTTAGTATAGTACTCATTCGCAGATTAACCCACTCAGTGAGATAGAATTCTTATCAGATCATGCATATAAGTAAGTAAAATGATTTAACACTCTTGTACACATGTGTTAACGTCTTTGAATTATACTACTAGGGGGGAGACTTCCGTAGTCCTGGTTAACAACTTTACTTAAGTCAGAGACTCGAATTAATAATCCGGTTTACAAACCGTCTATTATTTTTTATTTTTTATTAAAAGCTGTGCTCTGCGGCTACGGTAATCAAATCACATCCCGTAGCTGCAATCAGTCCTCCAAGCTAGTCCCAGGCCATCTAGCCTTGTCATGCGCAAGTTGTAGGCAATGAAGTTTTTCGCTGTACGTAATGGTCCTAGTCCCGCCTGCTTGAGTAGTGTGCCCAGCAGATTTATGCAGTGCCGTCCTAGTCGCGGTTGGTAGGCTTGCGAGACAGTAACAGCAAGGTCTAGTGCCCTCTGTTCGGGAGTGTCAGGGTCCATTCGTAAGACATGACCTAACATAGACCATCTATGTTCAGTAACTTTTGTGGAGAGGGGTTTTTCGTTGCACAGCTCGTATAGTGCCTTGTTGCTGATAAGTTTTTTTCGGCCAGCAGTGACCTGTGATTGAACGGAGGTGTCTGCGGTGGCACGCATCCAGCTTGTCAAGCATGGCTTTTGTTATTACCCAGCTGTTGCTATTGTAGAGCATGATCGACACGCACTACGCGTTATAGAGACGGAGTCTAGTCTTCATCGGGATCTTGGTTTGTCGGCTCCAGAGTTTATGTAATTACTGACACGCTACATTGCCATGTATACAGCGGGCTGTGACATCTGCAGTTCTGCACAGCAGGGTGGCCAGAGTCTTGTTCTTGCGCCAGCTCTCATTGCCGCGGAGGGTCTTGCCTGGTGGGTCCAACTCTGTGGCTTCTGCAAGGTATACATAGCTAAACTCTGTTTTTTATCTCGTTCATGAAGAGATTGCCCGTTTTCAGTTTCTCTGCCACTATTGGTTGGAGCTGATCCAGAGGCTTTTTTTCTACGTCCAGAAAATACACCGCCGTCTGCATATTCCATTTCTAATGGCAGACCCAGGCTGGGGACTGGTGGGTTGGGCCTATTAGAATTTTCTCGGACGGATGAGAGTGCTGCAGCGAGGTAGCAGGTGAAGAGCACCGGTGAGAGGTTGTTGCCCTGTAGGGAGCCTATGGTGGTCTTAAATGAGTCAGACAGCTCGTTTTTACTCGGACTCTTAGCTTTGTCACTGCTAACAGAGATCTTACAAGTCTTAATTCGTCATCATTGCAGCCTACTTGCAGTAGGACATCTAGAATGCGTTGTCGCTTGATGGTATCGAAGCCTCGTGACATATCAACACCCCTCTTGTTGAAGTCCCATTTCTTTGTCATCACTACTGAGGTGAGCATACGTTGTGCCCATACAATGTCTGCGCAGCTTCTGTCTCTTTTGAACTCACTTTCATAGCGTCCTGTGAAGCAGTCGATTTTGTCTCTGATGCGGCGCAGGGTAATGATAGACTGGATATTTCTGATACTGTTCAGCAGTGCTATTTGCCGGAGGTTGGTTGGTGGCCCAGGGGTCTTCCTTGGCTGTGGTAAGGTGATAAGTGTGCCTTCTCCTAGTGTCTCTATGGGTGGGTGGTGTTCGAATGATGAGTTGATAGTTTTAGCCAATGGGCGAGAAACAATGTTATTTGAGTGCTTAAACAGCTCGCTGTTCACACCATATGGACCGGTGGCAGGGTCATTTTGAAGTGCGGTGATAGCAGTGTTTACTCCCTCTTCTGTTATGGTGGTCTGGAGTGGTCTTGGGGTGTTCTCAAATGGCTGCAATGGTTCGTCCTGTTGGTCGGTGAACTGCTACTGGAATCGGTCTCTGATGATTCTTGCTTTGCCTTCATCAGTTCCCATGAGGTTGTCATCGGTGTCTTGGACAATGATGGGTGGGGTGGGTTTCATTGCACGAAGCTGTTTTGCTGCACAGATCATCTGTCGACAGTCATCAGTTGAGGTGAGTTCATCTGCTATGGCGTCTGCCTCTTCCACTGCGACTTCCTTATCGACTCAAATTAATAATCCGGTTTGTAAACCGTCTATCGCCCTGATTACTCTGCCTTTTTGTAAATTAGCCATGCGTAGGTTCTCTTTAAAAACACCACGTTTTTTTTTACTTTGTTGTCTAACAAAGATAATGAACAGCATCCAGCAATCCTTCTTTCTCTTTATGAATATGTGTTTGTTACTTAGTTCATATGCCTCAACTAGGCAGCTCTTGTTCTTACAAGTTGAGCTTGTCTGGCTACAGTCTCCATAGCATAGGAGCCCAAACTCGTAGATAGCACCAGTAGTTGTATAATATCAGGATAACTGTATTGTAATGTCGCGCATGGAATAGGATCTAGCACTCACATCCGGTGGAGGTTCCCAAAGCAACAACCCCATACATAAAAACACGACTCATACATTACTTTTGTAAACTAAATGTTGCTATCTACCGAACAGCAAGTTTGACCAACTTACTCTATCTAGAAATAGTAATCACAATAGAGAAGAAACTGAAAAACGAACCCCTTGTATAGAAAATGAATCTTATTCCTTTAAACAATTTTACAAAAATATCACAGCGCTTGCAACTAGCACGTAAGATGTAAACTCCTTACTACTTGTAGACTTCCGTAATATATCTAAATCAACCCCTATATATATATATATATATATATATATATATATATAAATATATATATATATAGGGATATATATATATATATAGGTATATATATATATATATATATATATATATATATATGTATGTATATATATAGGTATATATGTGTATATAGGTATATATATATATATATAGGTATATATATATATATACATAGGTATATATATATATATATAGGTATATATATATATATATATAGGTATATATATATATAGGTATATATATATATATATATATATATATATATATATATATATATATATATATATATATGCGTATACAGCTGTTTCGCTGTGAAGGGGCATACACATCTATTAACGTATATCAAAGATCAGAACAGTAGTTCAAATACAATACTTGTTTAAAAATAATTATCCCGATAATGGTATATATGTTTTAAAACACATATACTGATCAGAATGATAGATTTGTAATAACAATTTTTACTATATGCGAGTAAGCATTCGTATATTTAGCGCAAATGTAACAGAAGGAATTGTAATAAAAGTTGTAAGATTTAACAACAATAAAGTATGTGATTTTTAAGAAGATTGCAACAAGGTTTCACTCATCATGCTCGTGTAGCTCAGCTAGGTGTCAAATGCAATGAGAAACAAAAATAAGTAAGACTGCAAATAGAATAAGTGAGAAACAGATTCAATGAACAATAATCGGTAGGAAGCTCATAACAAGGCGTGCTTTATTAATAGTCACATTTATCGACCGAGTAACAACACATTCTTTCGCAAAAAGCTACGCTCAACAAACAAAAATGTAGTACATTTGCTTAGTTTTTTTCCAACGCCCATTGGAGAAAATAATGTGAACACAATTATCGCCGCAGCCTTGAATAGTGCACAACACAAAAACAGCGAATCAATGTTTAAAGAAGGTTTCGCTTTGAATTCGGGTTTCGATTGAATGACCAGTCAAAATGAGTGAAATGGTAAAACGTGACAAATGAAAGCCTCTATATTGTTATATTGTTTCATTGTCGTTTAGGCTTTTTTTAAAATCAGCATGTGTTATACAATACTATATTTTACAGCCCAGAATATACATGCACATTCATATATCACTGCTTAGTAACTCCCTAATTTAAAAAAGTATGCACACAAATATATATATATATATATATATATATATATATATATATATATAAACAAAAATAAATAACTTTAATGGGATTTGCTCAGGACATACTCATTAATTACTGCAATGAAGCTCTATCTGAACTGATATTGAGTACTATGTGTATGCATGAACCTAATCCGGTCCTCTTGCGATTGTTCATGCTTCACATGCGTATGCATATATGTTAATGGACAAAATAAATAAACACTTGTTGAATACACCACACGTTTATAACGGTTCTTACATTGTATCTGACGTTTTAAACTCAAGTTGAACTGTTCAGGTCTAAACTCGATTATACACATACGTATTAAACTTAGCAGTATATTGGATGCATTTGGATACAGAAGCCGGCTTCTGCCCCAGGTCTGGGCCAATATTTTAAAGTACCGCTAGAACTAGACTGGTTGTTAGGGTGTTTCCATGTTTCTCCAATGTTTTCATGATGTTTGATATGAGAGCCTCTAGTAAACTACGAGGTAACACTGTTTTATAGACTCCGGCTGTTTAAGCTCCAATAATTTGCGTTTATTTTAAGTATTCACTGAGTATTCCCTTTTTATCCTATCATCGTAACGGATTATATAGAATAATATATACCTGATGTAAATCCTTGCTTGTAGCGTGTTTATACACGTCATAAGGTCGATTGGAAATCGGTTAATTGGGAGTCACCCCTTATCTAATTGCTAGCAAAAAGATTAAGTAATACGAAATAGTATTTGAATAAACGAATTATTTGTGTTATTACTCTATATAAGAAAGCAAACTTTAGGGGAGCAACTGTTTATTTTCTCAATTTGAGTATAATAATGGGTTTGCCCGTAACTCGGTAGATCAGAACATCGCTATTCATTTTACTTTGTTCATATTCGAGAATTTTTAAACTATATCATGCATTTTTTTAACATTATAATTAAATAAGCAAAAATAAGTGATTTGCATCAATTATTATTATGATATAAAAGTATGTATGTTATTAATTAAATGACCATATTATTACGCCATCTAATGTAGTTATGTGTTTGCTATGCGTACAGCCCCACGTATGTAAATTAAATCACACACGCTCTCTCGAAACGTTCTCAATGAGGTATTAAGACATATCAGAGAATGTTTAGATAACAAGAGCTTTACAGAGAGCGGCATCAGTTTTTTTAATTAATAAATGAAAGATCATTGACTTTTTCAATGTGCAGCTGATTAGAACATTTAAACAACATTATTTTTCAACATGATTCACATGTGAGTGAAATTTATAAATACAATATTTTAATTTGAATAACATACATTTTATGCCTATTTTAAACGATAAACAATGTCATTATGTTAAACGGAAATAGGAGCATAATAGATGCATACACATTGAAGATTAACAGTCAATACAAAAAGAGAAATTCTAACATAAATGCCCACTTGAAGTAAAAATCAATAAACAGTTAGTATAAGCTTTCTTCATCAGTAAAGAAAGACGAACGAAATTATAAAGACAACTATAAGAAAAGAAAAATTAATAAACGCTATCATCGTATCTAATTATTTATAAAAGTTCCCTTTATTCTTTCTTTTTGCAATTTAGGAGTTTGAAAAAATGTATATGTTTTACTCTAGAAACACATGTTCAATTAAAACTAGAGAAAACATAGAGTACTACTATGAGCATCCATCTTATGGTATCTTTCTCTTATCTCTGGTAGTTTGGTAGTTTTTTTTTACGGCATATCAACCCTTTTTGGGTTATTTAATTCCGAATCTGGTCATTATAGTGAATGTTTTTATGCTTCAAGTTCTTAATATCTTCAAATGTTTAATCAGGGTTTTTGGTTTGGTAGTTTTGTTTTACGGCATATCAACCCTTTTTGGGTTATTTAATGCCGAATCTGGTCTTGTTTTCTTCTCTTTTTTGTTTCTTTCGCCTTTTAATATCTGTTTCTATTTAACCCATAGTTGGGACCCTAACAGGTACTACCACTCCGGGACAGGGTGGACCTGGGAGCAATGGTAATTAAGAGGAGGCTCCACATTCCCCAAAGTCCGTAAGCCGGATCTCACCATCGGATGTAGTTTAAGGTCATATCCAGGACCGGGAGTAGGGTAGGAAAAATAAAAATAAAAAAGGGGAGGGAGAAAGGGAGAGGGGCTGTTGTTTTTGTTTTTGGTTTTGTAGAACATAATTAAGTTTTACAAAAAAAAAAAAAAAAAAAAAAAACGTCAATGTAGGTGAATTTCGTCTCAGGGAGCCACAGGGCAGCCTGATCTGGTATCACCAGTCTTATCTCTGTATATATATATATATATATATATATATATATATATATGCACTATATATATATATATATATATACATATATATATATAAATATATACACTATATATACACACATATATATACATATATATATATATATAAATATATAAACGAATAAATACATACATACATACATATATATATATATATATATATATATATATATATATATATATATATAGGTCGATGGAAAATCGATAATAGAACTTCAGGATTGTTGTGTACGTGTAAAAGAGCCACCTTGAACAGCGTTGTTTTTGTAAGCCCTTGCGATATGTTTAATGTTCGTTTATAAGAATGTTTACAAATAACTTAGTTGTTGTTTGGTTTCATATTTTCTGTTTTTCTTATGAATGTGTTTAGTGTAATTTAATCCCGAACTCAATCTATATAATATTAAAGTTTTGATAATTTAGCTTAGTTCATATTTCGTTGGATAGTCGTTTTCTCATTATATCATGGATAATACAGTATCCGATAGGATTTCAAATCAACATATGTAATCTTATTAGTATCAACAGTATCAGTCCTGTCAATCAGGGTTCCTAAAAAGATTAAACGATGCGATGATAGAAACTGTACTTTTTCGACATAGACAGGCACTTTTCCCTGTAACATGGATTTGTGCAGTCATTTTTTCTGAGATTCTTCATTGCTAGAAAAAATAATACGTTCTTTTTCGCTTCGCTTTACCAAAAAAATAAAAATTACACGCATCCTTGACTAGCTCGTTATAGCGCCAAGCTCTTCTCTTCTTCTTCGTGGCACATATTTGCTCAAAATACACGCCTGGGGCGAGATTTGATGAACTTGGCAACTATCCTAAACACGCGCTTGTTGCATTTACGCGTTAGCGAATGTCGCCATGTGAAAAGCAGAGTAACTTTACAAAAAGAAGGAAACTCTATACAGAGCCGATTGAGCTCACTAGAACAGCAACAATTCGGAACCCCTGTCAAGTTGTCATCAGGCTCACCACAGCACCGTGCTCTATATGTTGTCACATCTGTCTCTAGGTCGTTAGAAAAAAAGACTCTTGTCACCTGGGCAAGACATAACTATCAACTATAATTCACCCAGTGGGGATTCGAAACCCTACGATGCCTTGTTTGCTTGTAACGAAATAGTTTTCTTTGTAGGAATCCCGGTAGAAAACTCGTTTCGTTTTGTTTTTTCATATATCAATGTCAAATGCTACATACAATAAACAGTACTGCATAATGGGTTAAATGTCGGGGTTGCAGGTATTCACAAAGTTAGTAATGTGTAATAATATTAAAAACTATGAATGGAGTGGAATCGTCCAGTGACTCTGTATTATGTTTACTAATGTTTCAACTTATGAATAGAATACTGACTTACGGATGAAGGTTAATGATATAGATGTGTTGTTAATTGAATTATAAATTACATTATGACATGATTAAAAATAATATGTTTAATTAACCACATCTGTTTCCATATTAATGTTAAATATAATGTAGACAGACGTGTTGCTTCCTTATTTCCCGCTTAGAATGCCTCTTATAAATTAAACACGTAATCACAATCGCCATTTACGTCTTAGAAGCAGACTCCCTTGTTTAGGTGGGAATAATCAAATTCAAAACGGTCGTAATGTAGTGCTAAAGCACTGCCGTGGTAATGTTCTCCCCAGCTAGGAATTCCTTGGAACGAACTTCTGTTCGTGGAAATTCCGCCTGACTCTAGGCACACAGGAGAACAAATGACAGTTTTGTTTAACTGTGATAGAATACGAGTTATTGCTGTGAATGTTTTACAACAGGACGCCAACAACCAGACAAGCATCTCTGTAGAAATAAATAAAGAGAAGAGAAATACTACAAATGTATATTTTGTAAGAAAGGTTCAGAATAGCTCACCCCATACTAGATTGCGAGTGTTGATAAATTAATCTTAATGTGTGAACGCTGCGCATGGAGTGTGTGTAGGAAAGCTTTAGAAATGTTTTGCTTTAATATTGCGATTTGAAAAGATGGTAGCACATCAAGATTTATGATAATGATTTCATTAGAGTGCAGAATTGAAGTCAAAATATTAGATTCACCTCAAATAATACAAACACTCCCAACAAAAAATATAACAATGTGTCTCTTTTTCAACATAGAGATGTATAATTGGTTATTTTTTAAAGTCGAATACGAAAAAGTGTAAGTCATTCAGCATGCATTACAGTGAATAAACACCTCGAAATATTAATATTGAATCTTCTTTAAACAAGACCCCAACTGTTTTACACATGTTGATTTAATAATCACAGTTGTAGAAATTCATTATTTTCCACGCCAATCTTTGATAATGCTTTACTTTTTCCAAGTTTGTTTAGCAATGCTCAAACCTAAGAGCTCACTATTCATTATGAACGTCATTTAACTGATATTATGTTGTTTTAACACAGAGAGATACGCGCATACACCGATATATATATATATATATATATATATATATATATATATATATATATATATATATATATATATATATTTATAGTCTCGGAAGTATCTCAACCATTAAAACTATATAAGGAAAAACAAAACAGAAAAAAACCTGAAGTCCGAAGTCGTTCAGTGGAAAATCACTCATGTAAGCCCATTTAATTTTTACAGTTATTATATTAGTTTGCTTCTAACCTTATTTAAGAGGTTCATCAGTTTTTTACCATGAAACACTGTTTCGGGAATTTAAAAACAAAACAGTATTTAATTTCATGGCTTCCAAGCAGAGTTAATCAGACCCCACTTCCCTTAAAAAACAAAAACATAAACGTTCTGTATACTAAATCTACGTTTTGTACCATATAAATGTTTTGCTAACTCATATTAGTTTTTAAAAAAAAAAAGAAGTCCTCCTTACCTGTGTTGTTCGTCTGTCTAATAAAATGTATCCGTTACTTATATATATATATATATATATATATATATATATATATATATATATATATATATATATATATAATTAACTTGTTACAAATATCCAGGGGGTATGAATCCGAAGGAAGTTGAAACCGGGTTTATGAGAGTGCTCAATGAAAATTCAGAGCAAAATATATATTTTTTGATTTTATTCCATTAGTTGCGACAAAACAAGTTTTGTTTCATTGGTGCGAATAGCGACCAACTCATCGGGCCGGCGAAAGGAATGATGATGAATCTATAAATATATAACCACCCCTCTAAACTACCAATAATATCAAATCTCTACGTATTACCTATAATGCACAGCCTCAATAGCCTCTCAGCCATACTACCAATTCTAACATAAACCCATAACTGGGACAGCTATCAACACTGATATCACTTAGACTAATCTAATCTCAATTACTTAACCCCTCGATCACTACCTTGAACACTTAATTATTAACTGGTACTTAGTCCTTGCCATTGGTAGTGGAATTAAAAAAGCCTACCATCACTTGTCGACTTATTTCGCCCAATGACTTCACAAGTAGCAAGATGGTAATGATGGTGATATTTATCAGTATTACTATTATTATTATTATTAGTATTATTATTATTATTATTATTATTTTTTAATACTATTATTATTATTATTATTATTATTGTTATTATCATTAATATTCTTACAAACTTGGTATTTCTATTTCTATTTTTATTCTAATTTTATTTATCTTCATCTTTATTTTTATTTTTATTTTTATTTTTATTTTTATTTTTATTAAAGCTTTTATATAAGGCTGTTATCACTGCGACTATCGTAGGTATGATTGGCAGGAGTTACCATTGTCATAATCGGTTTTGTTAATGATAAGACTGGTAACACCAGAAAACTTCTCTTATAAAATGATTCCACTAGTATTGATCTCGGTATAATATAATCACAATTTAAAAAAATATAATCACAACAAAATTCGCTACAAATAATAAACAAAACATTAAAATAAAATAAATAAAATGCAAAAGTAGCAATTAATACCCTAAATTAAAATTATCAAACATTTTTATTCACATGATAATTACTTATTAGAATTAAAATAAAATATGAATGACGGTTGTAATCATAATTTTATTCTCATTTTAAATTTAACTCACTCTGGCCGTCACCCCATCTCCCTCCTCCCACCCCGGCCGAGATTGAGATCGTCACGGCACTGACACGTGAAAAACCTCCCACGTAATAATTTGAAACACGACTTGTTGGGGTCCTCCCCCCTCCCCTCTCATGTCCCATGTCGCCGTTATAGACAAAGCCCCAACTCTATCCCCCTCCCCCTCCAATGTATTTTCAATTTTCAATCTCCCGTTAAAGTGAAGTTAAAATTTTATGCCATTTGAATTCTTTTCGCCGGCCCGATGAGTTGGTCGCTATTCGCACCAATGAAACAAAACTTGTTTTGTCGCAACTAATGGAATAAAATCAATATATATATATATATATATATATATATATATATATATATATATATTTAAATATATATATATATATATATATATATTTAAATTTGTTTATCTTTAAAGGTAGCAATACATTCACGGTAGATCCGATCGTCAGAAGTGTATACTTGTTCAATACACTTGTATATCTGTATGTATTTTTGAAGATGCGTTCAAATATGTACATACGTATTAGAAAAAAATAAACCTCTGACGCATTACAGTGTTTAATCCATTGTGTTATCTGTTATTTTATCAAAGCTGAATAAGTGAGCATTTTTCCCTAAAAAAAATATGAAACATTATTCCAGAATGGTGACTGGGTAAATATTGATTAAACGTAAAATGATACCCGTATTTTAGAGTCTTAGAGTAGTTAACAATTTGGTTCAGTTGTAGGGGTCAGAATTAGGCTTCATTGGGGCGCTTGCCACTCGGAACAAGGGTTTAGAGTGTGTTTTGTGGAGATGCTTTCCACTCGGATTTAAATTCATAGAAATTATTTTTCAGGAGGGTGGAGTACCTTTTAAATCGGACCTACTATTAAGTGTATACTTAAGTGTAATTAGAGCGTGTCAACCCGGATGTAGTGTTAGTGGTAAGGTAAATGGAGTTTTAAAAATTGAAATTAGTGATCATCTTACGAAAAATGTATATACGAAACTGATCTCTTCAACTAAATTTAAGATTATTTGTTTTTCTTCTTTCTGACAAATTTGTATTGGGTGTTCACAAACAATCGTTAAACATTAAAAGGGGGTTATGCAGAAAGTGTTAATCTACAAATTTACAAACTATTTAACAGATATTCTGTACTTCTAACTTCGGCTACAAAATTCAAGTAAAGGTTGGAAGCCTGTATATATTTTAACTTCAGCTCGTATATATTATATATATATATATATATATATATATATATATATATATATATATATATATATATGTGTGTGTGTGTGTGTGTGTGTGTGTGTGTGTGTGTGTGTGCGTCTGTGTTTCTGAAAAAGAAAAATGAAAAACAGGTTAAAATGCAGGAGAAAAACAAAAACAAGAGATTTGACCGGTCTCGTTCGTATTAACGAACGTCTTCTGAAAAAGTGAAGATTTGGAAACAATTTTATTTCTTTTTGTTATCCTGTTTTTATTTTTATTTATTTTTAATTATTTTTATTTATTTTTACTTTTCACACCTACCGAGATAGTATAAGTGTCAAATCATATTTCAATGTCGCTAAAAATTTTCTTATATTGTTCAATCGGATCATCTTTTTTCTTCTCCTATGTGTGTGCTTTCAAATTAAAATTGGTTCCAAATCTTTACTTTTTCCTGAAGACGTCCGTTTATACGAACGAAGCCGGTCAAATCTCTTGTTTTTGTTTTGCTCCTGCATTTTAACCGGGTTTCCGTGTGTCTTTTCTCACACATATTGTCTACAAAACATTTTATTTTCATGACTTATCGTGCACCTTACCCCCCCCCCACACACACACAAACACATATATATATGCCATACTATTTCTGGAGCTCATATGTTAAGCGCCTTTCACGCCTTATGTGATGTTCTATGTATTTATAATTCCCTCAGTGAGATTGCAAGAGCCATTAAACACTGCAAGCAGGTAACCGAATTAATATCTAATGATAACAACACATTTGCAAAAATAATAATAGTAACATTATTATTGTAATAAAGATATCTATTATTAGGACGCCCTAATTAAAAAATATATATATATATAATCAGTGGCGTAGCTAGACCTTTTGCCGCCCGGGGCGGTAGTAAAATTTGCCCCCCCCCCCCCCCGGCATTTGGGTGCCCGGAAAATTCGTCCATGGATAATTCGCCCATGGATAATTCGTCGCTGGAAAATTTTTTGCTAGGTAGGAAAACTGGTCCATTATTATTAAGTTAACATTATTCTTAATTTTCATACCTTGCGAAAATTAGTTCTACGGTATCTAATTTTCCTAAATTCAATTAAATTAAAATTAAAATATGAAAACTGATTTTTAATATTTTTTATTCATTTGAGATTTTATCTGTTTTCCTTTTGTTTTAAGTAGATGGTGGGGGTTGCCCGGGGTGATTTTGTCCGATCCCCCAGCTAGCAATTGTAAAGTTTACAAGGAGTTATAAAAAGTATGCTACAAAAACAAACGTTTGGACAGTAATAAAATTAATGAATTCAAACTTTCGCATCTAATGTTATTTCCTCTTTGATGTCGGTGTATATACACCCAAATATCCAACTTTCTTTTCGCACCTATTCGATAAAAATTTATATGAAAGTTCCCCTTTAAGTATGAAATCTTTCTGAGGTCATTTTGTTTTTTTGGTGCTTGGCCGAAGCCTAGGCTTGGCCCTATCCTGTTAGGTCAGCCGGTCACTGAGTATATCTCCAGAAATAATTAATGCTTGCATTTTTTAAACTTAATGATTGAAATGAATTAAAGCAATTAAATTCTCAATTAATGGAAATTTCATATTTTTTGTTAACTTTTGTTTTTTTTAATTTTTTTCTCTACTTTCTATTTTTACCCTCTCAAAATGCCGCCCCCTCAGGTGTGCCGCCCGGGGCGGCCCGCCCCCTCGCCCCCCCCCCCCTAGCTACGCCAGTGTATATAATAACTACAGCGAGAAAGACTTGAACATTCATATGCACACACGCACGCGCACATATATAAGTTTGACACATATATTGGATCTCGTATTGCTCGATATCAGATAGTTATAAGTAGTGATGCCTCATCAATCAGTTTATCTTTTTACAAAGTTTCCTACTTTCTGCTTTTGCGATCTTTGTTGAAAAGGTTGCAAAAACAGAAACGTATATATATATATTGTTAGGGAATTTTCTTTTACCACATTAAACATTCTAGAAAGAACATCTGCAATCAAGTAGGTCTCTGAGACATATCATACACTTTCTTCGTACATATATGTATTTGCCTTATGGCGAGAGTCTGTCTCGTTCTCCGCTAATCAGGATCCATTTGAATCAAATGCAAGTATCTTTAAAGAGACCCACATATGTAGACCATTAATCAAGTCAAGATTATATATATATATATATATATATATATATATATATATATATATATATATATATATATATATATATATATATATATATATATGTATGTGTTTGTATATATCCATACCATAGATAAATAAACACCTTTACATAATTAATTTATGTTCAAATAAATAAACCAAAATAAGAATTGTGTACGATCGTTTTAGAGACCATGTATTCTTATTATCTCTATTTTATTACATCCTCAGCATATAGTCACAAAATGAAGGGAATATAGACAACATCAATGCAGTAGCACATCAATCTCGTATTTAAACAGGAAGTGAGAAAGAGATATTTGAGTTGATTTATGCATTTCTTCAAATTGAAGCAAACTAGGCTGAAACATTGTGTAAGTGTTTTATATATATATATATATATATATATATATATAAATATATATATATATATGTATATATATATATATATATATATATATATATATATATATATATATATATATATGCGTTTCTTTATATAATTACGTATGTATATGTACGTGACCTGATGGATTTCATCGTCGTGCATATCCGCGTCTCTAAAAAGTAGATAGTGATCGGTTAACATTTGACACCTTTGGAAAGAAAGACAAACAAACGTAATATTTCAGCTAATAATTGATGCATACATAACATTCAAAGTGCTTATATAAGGCAAACTTTGCCGAATACAGCTCATTCGGAAAAGCCAGCGTGACCGCGACTACGACTTCCAGAACTCAACTGGCGAAACTAAAGCTGGATGATGGGGACCTTCGCAGTGTTCTTCTAAAGACGCATGAACGCTAATTATATCCTGTTAATCAGAACGTCCTGCAGGTAATTTTGATTCACTTCTCAAATGCGCCACTATAAATCATAGTCCATGTATTTCATTCAGTCAACACTGTGGGTCAGATGTTAGAACTGAGTAAATCGTTGAAGTTCTTTGACAGCCAATTCTCAATTTTCTCGACGTAGTTACACAGAGCTGAATGCTAGTGCCAAACGTACGACCTTAATTGAGTCTGAATTCCTGTTTCGTAGATACCAGGTCATATCGCTTGAAATGCTCTCAAAGACAACCACAGTCAAGAGTTTCTGGAATAAACCTACTTTTCTAAGTTCACCACTGTTTATCTGGATCTAACGTCACCCTCTTTTGCAGCTTCTAGCCGAATGCGATTGTGTAGACAACCAGGACGTCGACTATGGTCCTTTCTGTTTGCCAATATTTCCGATTTTTTATAAGACGTGTTTTTTTTTATTTCCAAAATGTATTAAACATGTATCAAACACGCGATAGAAAGAGAGAGAGAGAGAGAGAAAGAGAAAGAGAGACGGGTGTGTGTTCAAAACACAAATAGCATACAATCAAAAACAGGAAGAAATAAACAACGGTAGATGTAACCGGTTTCTTTTGGATTAAACAACGTGTTCGCAAATAGTGAATCTTCAGTTTTTTATGAAGACGTTTGTTGATCTGAGTGAAATCGATCAAATCGCTTATTTATTATTTTTTGTTCTTAATTAGGGTTAGTTGTGTAGTATCAGTACTGTTTGCATGCATTGTCCTCCCAATGAATGAACTCGTTCTTTTTTTAAGGTTGTTGAGAAATTCTCCCAAATATTTAATTCTAGTGTCAGGGAAAAACTAATACCATGAGACCATCTTCCTAAGAACAACCTTCTTTTTGTGGTGGGAGGGAACATAACACTATTCCTTTTGCCATGATACCATACTCACAGACATTACTTTTCTTATGATGGGGAGTCCTTCCGGTTATTACCTTCTCTTTTTTTGGAGAAGGTATGGGAGTATATGTACTGTTGCCATGATATCACACCACTAGGCATTATCTTCTACTTTGAGGCTTAGTCTAGTATGTGTTCGTTTATCATACATTCCCTAAAATATTAGCACCTACTTGTGGGGGGGAAATAGGTAAGATTGCTCCTAGGCTTATTCCTCTTTTAAAGGGCAGTGTAATATATTTCATACGTCATCATTCATTCCACTAAAGTATTACCTTCTCTTTCTGGGATACAGTAAAGTATATGTTCGTTCCTTTACGATATTTTATACTCAGGATTACCTACTCTATTTTTAAAGAGTGGAGAAGAGGACTGTCTTTTTGGTTATAATATCATCGTCTCAAGCATTTACTACTTTTGTTGTGGGTGAAGAGGGTAGCGTCAGTTAGTTATAGTATCATCCTCCCATACATTACCTCCTCATTTAGAGTCAGTGTGTGCAGTTCTTTTATTATTATATCACCCTTTCAGGCTAGCATACATATGCGCCAAATAAGTTATATATTTCTTTCTTTCAACCCATCATGTCAACCCTATATGTCCATGTACTTGCATGACATTTTTTCTTTATATTATCCTCTTGTAGAAGTCTTACAAATAAAGACGAAACTTTGATGAACACATAAAAACTTCCTTTTTGTTTTTTCCCTTTTCATTTCCCATATATATATATATATATATATATATATATATATATATATATATATATATATATATATATATATATCGTCATTAATTAAATGCGTTTTGGCCGATTGCGGATTTTTGGTGTAAAGATTCATACGGATCTATTCAATCCTGAGATTCGAAACTAAGCGGCTAGTTTATAAGCTCACGTTCTTACAAGTGAGCAATCCCATGAACCTATAACTCAGGAGAATTGACCAACACTATTTGTTTATATATTACGTTTGCAGAAAACTCTGTTTTAAATTACAAAGATTACGAATATTACGTTTCTTGAAAATCGTTTTTTTCATTCGGCTAGTGCGGTATAGGTAGTGGATTGCATAAGACTAAGGTGATTCCTTGAGCCATAAAAATTAACTAACCATTTCTACAGTAACATAAACAACATACTATATATGCACTATTTTGTTTTACATCCTCAGTAAAAGTATATTATAGTAGGTTATTCAAACAAGGGGTTTCCTCAATGAAAAAGCCACTCATTTCGAAAAAAGCATCCACGGATTGCAGTGAAAAAATAATTTCAACCACTGGTGTGTTCCACCTACAAAGGAGAGTGTATATATATATATATATATATATATATATATATATATATATATACATATATATATACATATACATATATATATATATATATATATATATATATATACGTAGATTATTTGTTATTGGTTTTGTTTTTAGCGATAGTGAGCGGTGTCTTTTTATTGTGTTTTTATTTTTTCGCCACCCTGAGCGTTTTGTTTTTATCATTTTAAGAATATGCAAATGAGCGCATTATTGGCTTTTTTAAATTCGCCTTTAATCGGACGAGTCAACAATTGTATGTATGTATGTATGTATCTATCTATCTATCTATCTATCTATCTATCTATCTATCTATCTCTCTCTCTCTCTCTCTCTCTATATATATATATATATGTATATATATATGTGTTTTAATTAATTTATAAAAGAATTTGTTGTTTAAATATTTTTATAATAAATTTTCAAATTAATTTTATCTTCAAACACACGCAAACGCATATATATATATATATATATATGTATATATATATATATATATATATATATATATATATATATATATATATATATATATATATGTTACCGCTGTGTTCGATGTTTTCATGATTGTATAATTAAATCTGCAACTTTTTGTGTTGAAACTTTATATAAAATTGAAATTTTTACTTTTTTCTACCATGTATATTAATAATTGAAATTGTGTTTTGTCGTCCATACGACTCATCAGTGTAGCTTGGTGCAGCAAGATTCAAACGACGGTACCCAGTTTTTGGCGCACTATTCTCTACCCACTGAGCTATCAAATATGCCACTGATACTATGAGAAAGTTTGTAACACAATTATTACAACACGTGTTTATTCAGGTCAGCAATGACTAAATTACTACCATGAAAAAAAAACGAATAGTTTTCTGATTCACCACATATTTTTCTGTGCTCAACTGTTACACACATTCCGTAATTTGTGATGGAATCCTTCGGATCTCGGGTGGGTGAATTGCAAGAAAATCACGACGTATTTTATATTATTGTCATCCTTTTTGTTGTTATTATTTACTTTTTCCCCCATTCATCATTCCCATACCCTTGTTATAGCACCCCTCTAGGGGTCCCTCCCTCATGTGAACAAGACATATGAGAGTAAAGCCATATCACAAATCGTGCACAAATACAAGCTGCTTGTTTGCCCCCACCCCCGCAATCACCGTCCAGCGAGATGCTGTTTGACTACACATGTCTTCAATCAAGTGCAACCACCAGCTGTGAGACAGATGTGTCGTGATGAAGGCGACAATTTATCATAGTTTTTTTTCTCTTGCCCCGGAGGTGGGGATCAGGGCGTTGTTAAGATAGAGGTCTGGTTCCCAGTCTTCGGAGTCAAACTAATTTAGCTTGTAACTGATTTTATTTAGACACGAGGACATTTTTTATATGTTGTTATTAGGTGTTAGTGCATCACAAAATGTGCCCTTCAACGCTTAGTCAACCGTTGGTCCGGTTAAGTTCAGTAAAAGAACACAATTTTATTTACTAACGAGTAACCAGAAATCAGGTCTAAAATCCACTCGAGGATAAGGGTTAACAAGATAAGTACATTGTCTGTTGACTAATAAACCCTATTGAGAAGATTGTTATAATGATAAATGCAATTGTAGTGGAGGAAAGCAAAGTCAAAAGTAATGAGACAGCCTATCAAAAGATTATATATATATATATATATATATATATATATATATATATATATAGAGAGAGAGAGAGAGAGAGAGAGAGTGATAAATATATGATGAAAGAAGAGGGATAAACATGTATGAATGATAAATTTATTTCAACTTCGATTGTTCAATGCAAGCTATACTCGGTAATGAAATTGTTTATTATGTTTTCCTTAAGCCAATGCTTTTCAAAGATAAAAATCTTATCATTAGAGGAATTACATAGATAGATAGGTTTGTAGTGGAAAAGCCAACATTCAAAATTTGAAAAAATATTTACTAATGGAGAGTGAGAAAAAGTTCGTGTGAAAAAGATGTGGGGTGTGTCCAGATGGTAATTGTTCGTTGATAAGGTGTCTCGTATATTGAGCTTAAACCATTTAACTACAGGTTCTGTATACTAAAAGTATACTTTTAGTTTTATATGTTATTCTACTATATATATATATATATATATATATATATATATATATATATATATATATATATTAATATATTCATACACACACACACACACAGACATATATATATATATATATATATATATATATATATATATATATATATATATATATTATATATATATGTACATATATATATATATATAAAAAATAACCGCCAATTTTTGTCTGGTTATTTTAGTATTGACTCCTTCAATTTTCCGGATTAAAATCCCGCCATAATTAATTATAAATCTCACTCCAGGTCTTTACCTGTTTGTCATTATTCCACTGACGATGGACCCAGATGGGTCAGAAAGTACTCTGGACCAACATGTAAATTACGGCAGTTTCATTAGCCAATTTTCTTCCGAGATTAAGATTTTAATCCGGAAAAATTGAAGGGATCAATACAAAAATAACCAGACAAAAATTGTCTGTTATTTTTTATAATACGTGTCTTAAGGAAAAAATGCTGCCTCGATATATATATATATATATATATATATATATATATATATATATATATATATATATATATATATATATATATATATATATATATATATATATATATACATTTGATTGAAGTCTTGTTAAAACACCCAACCATCACACATTCGGAAAGAAGAGTTACACAATGTTCAAAAGGATCTAAATAAAGTGTCGTATCATCCGTATGTATCGACTTGTTGTGAGTGGTTGTTTCTAAGCTGGCGTATATTTTTGTACTGCATAACTATGACTTGTTTTACTTGCCAAGATGCAAGTATCTAAATGGCCAGTCTGTCAAGATTGCGTTTGTAATGCACTTTTATTCGAGATGTCAAGAAAATTGTAATAGGATTTAAGATGCCTCAAAGAATCATTATAAGAGGCTACGTATATCACCCACTTTGGTCGTTATACACCTTTGTAATTTTCCAACTGACGCTTTGAAGTTGCATTTTCATCGGTAAACGAGTGTTTTTATTTCGAATTCGTCCAGTTATCTCTGTCTGTCATTCGACCAATCTATGACGGTTATGTCTGATATAGAAATTGTGTTGGTGTTTCATATTTATTTTATTTAAGTGTTTGTATCTCACGATTATTTGCAAACTTACATTTTCAAACTCATACGCTCTTATATAAGTAGGTAACTTCGTCTACCGCGCTTAAGTTGTAAATATAATTTTCCTTCTGAAACACGGTTTATTTTAAATAGATTCAATCATCTTTATTAGAGGGTCGGTTTATCGGCCATTCTCTTACGCTCAGGTTTAAAATAGTATTTTTCTTCATCTATAAGGCTTTATTCCGGAATAAATATTTTATATATGTATGCAAATGCTACGTTCAGTCGACACAGCTGTTTCGCTTATCCTTAGTGCCGTTTGCACATTTCTCGTAAGTTTACTGTATAGTTTGAATCACAAGCTTAACACCACATTTATTTAATTTTAAACAATGATTACTTTATATAAATCTTAAATTTCCTGTGAAGGTTTTAAAATACCAAACTATCAAGTAGTTAAGAAAATATTAACGTTCTTTTGATTTACGTTTAAAACCTTGATTACACTTGCTATGTTCCCGTGTTGTTTTTTTATCGGCTTAACGGTCATACAATGATTTTGTGAAACACGATATGGAAGCTCTGGGCATGACCACAGAGTGTTGGGAGAGCCTAGCAACCAACCGATCGCAATGGAGAGGAATCGTAACTTAATATTTCAAGTCAGGGGACAAATAGCTGACACACGTTACAACGGAGAGGCGGGCCCGCAGAAAGCAAAATATCGGCTAGAGCAAACCGTAGATGGAGCACAGATGCGACCTTCTGCTGCAGACACTGACACACCCGAATTCGATTCTACATCAACAGAGGTCGATTCTCCATCCAACCAGCGAACTGGGGTGCAGCTAATCGTCAACCATCACCAGTGAATGGCATATTACTATGCACATTTGACTAGATCAATACCCAATGTGTGCATTTACATTTCAAGCAAATGATTTCAGAATTTTATTCTGAAACAAGTGTAGAACGAAAAATGGTATACCTACATCTTAGACTAGTCTAACCTCGACTAACCTCCCATTTAATAAGTGTAATATATCAGATTTGCATTGAATTTGTCCCATACACATTGGTTACCAATTAACCATGATTAACCTGATTCAAATTTCTTCGTAAGATCACTTCAACTAAAAGTTTACTATTTTAGAGATGTTTTCCTATATTAATTATGTAATAGAGTAAATGTAAAACATGGATAATGGACATAACGTTTCGTATCATTATATCTTGAGTGTTATCTTTTTATAGGTAAATAAAAGGTGGTGTGAAATTGTTCAGTTCTGGGAGTAAACACACCTGTCTTGGGGCAGATATTTAACTAATATATATATATATATATATATATATATATATATATATATATATATATATATATATATATATATATATAAGTCAGTAATGTGTTTATATTTGTATGTTACTAGATATATTTATCACTAGTAAATTAATTAACCGATCATAATGAATTTTAAAACATAACATCTAAGCGTAAGGGTGGGTTAATTGGTCTATGTTAATATTGATATTGTGTTATGGAAATTATTCGAAGGGGAGTGAAAGACCTTTGTGAAAATGCAGGTACATTTTATTAAAAAAAAATGTTCACAAACAGTTGCCACAGAGCGTCAGGCGAAGGGCAATTAACAGAACGAAACTCCTTACCGAAATTTCGTAGTCAGATTCGGATGCTTAAATATTTATAAGGTAGAGTTCGTACATGCAATATTTACAATGAACGGTTCAAAGCAGGTGTTAGAAGAAAAATAACATATATTCTCAAACGAATTTTTGATGGATTTGATGTCAGTATGTAAACCGTATCCTAGGATCTGAAGCAAATATACAAGGTGTAAACACTCGATGAATAGTTTACCTATGATCCTCATAAAATTGGACAATATTTTCCTAACAACCTAATGCATTTACATCTATCATAACATACATAATACACACACAATAGGAACAATTTAGACTACATGTATTACATCGACACACGAAACCTAGTTATTGGATTTTACATATCCGGTGAAAACTGCGAGTAAATTCTTAATGTACTACCATTTAGTCAGGGCGCCGAACGTTGATTCTGTTACATGAAGCAATATATTCCCAATGCTGGCGATCTATATAGTGTCATCATATATGTTGTCATGAATATGGAAATTACTATACATCGATGTTGTGCCCTAAATGATAAGAAAAGTGATTCTATTAATTCGTTCCTCCAGTCTATAAATGTCCCTATTATGTCGCTTTTTTAATGCATCTGCCTGTAAGAATGTTTTAGATACGGTCTAACTAATACACAATACTTTTTTTTTAATTTATTAAAACTGAGTCCTATTAGGAAGAAAACCTCCTATTTAATGAGTGTAATATTTCAGATTTGCATTGAATTTGTCCCCTACACATTAGTTACCAATTAACCATGATTAACCTAATTCAAATTTCTTCGTAAGATCACTTCAACTAAAAGTTTACTATTTTAGACATTTTTTAATATATTAATTATGTAATGGAGTCTTATAAAAATGTAAAACATGGATAATGGACATAACGTTTCGTATCATTATATCTTGAGTATTATCTTTTTATAGGTAAATAAAGGGTGGTGTGAAATTGTTCTGTTCGGGGATTAAACATACCTGTCCCAGGGCGGGTATTTAACTAATATATATATATATATATATATATATATATATATATATATATATATATAAAGTCAGCAATGTGTTTATATTTGTATGTTACTATGTATATTAATCACTAGTAAATTAATTAACCAATCATAATGAATGTTAAAACATAACATCTAAGCGTAAGGGTGGGTTAATTGGTCTATGTTAATATTAATATTGTGTTTTGGAAATAATTCAATGGGGAGTGAAATACCTTTGTGAAAATGCAGGTACCTTTTCTTTAAAACAAATTTTCACAAGTATTTTACATCAATCAATAAATAATCTCTGAAATTCAGTTTCTCTGGGATATCTTATAGTGTTTTTAGAGAAAAAAGATACTGACACTAACTCACATGTTGATATTCTAATATTGCAGATTTGGCTTTAATTTGGTCCATAGCCACTAGAAAAAAAATCAGCAAAATATGTTTTAATTACATTTAAAACACTTTAATTTAGATTTAATTTACGCATGTTCTGGAATTAAAATCATGTAATAAATTTTGATCAAATCAGAATCATTATTCTACACAATCGTTAAGTAGCGTAATATCTTCATTGTAATCTTTGTAAAAGAAGATGAAGGTGGTTCTAACTCTTCAATTCGGGCAATTTATTTAACCCATCCTGGCACCGGTAGTCTCTCTGTCTCTCTTTTATATTATCTGTCTATATCTCTCTCTCTCTTACTCTCTCTCTCTCTCTCTCTCTCTCTCTCTCTCTCTATATATATATATATATATATATATATATATATATATATATATATATATATATATAAAGTCAGTAATGTGTTTATATTTGTATGTTACTAGATATATTTATCACTAGTAAATTAATTAACCGATCATAATGAATTTTAAAACATAACATCTAAGCGTAAGGGTGGGTTAATTGGTCTATGTTAATATTGATATTGTGTTATGGAAATTATTCGAAGGGGAGTGAAAGACCTTTGTGAAAATGCAGGTACATTTTATTAAAAAAAAATGTTCACAAACAGTTGCCACAGAGCGTCAGGCGAAGGGCAATTAACAGAACGAAACTCCTTACCGAAATTTCGTAGTCAGATTCGGATGCTTAAATATTTATAAGGTAGAGTTCGTACATGCAATATTTACAATGAACGGTTCAAAGCAGGTGTTAGAAGAAAAATAACATATATTCTCAAACGAATTTTTGATGGATTTGATGTCAGTATGTAAACCGTATCCTAGGATCTGAAGCAAATATACAAGGTGTAAACACTCGATGAATAGTTTACCTATGATCCTCATAAAATTGGACAATATTTTCCTAACAACCTAATGCATTTACATCTATCATAACATACATAATACACACACAATAGGAACAATTTAGACTACATGTATTACATCGACACACGAAACCTAGTTATTGGATTTTACATATCCGGTGAAAACTGCGAGTAAATTCTTAATGTACTACCATTTAGTCAGGGCGCCGAACGTTGATTCTGTTACATGAAGCAATATATTCCCAATGCTGGCGATCTATATAGTGTCATCATATATGTTGTCATGAATATGGAAATTACTATACATCGATGTTGTGCCCTAAATGATAAGAAAAGTGATTCTATTAATTCGTTCCTCCAGTCTATAAATGTCCCTATTATGTCGCTTTTTTAATGCATCTGCCTGTAAGAATGTTTTAGATACGGTCTAACTAATACACAATACTTTTTTTTTAATTTATTAAAACTGAGTCCTATTAGGAAGAAAACCTCCTATTTAATGAGTGTAATATTTCAGATTTGCATTGAATTTGTCCCCTACACATTAGTTACCAATTAACCATGATTAACCTAATTCAAATTTCTTCGTAAGATCACTTCAACTAAAAGTTTACTATTTTAGACATTTTTTAATATATTAATTATGTAATGGAGTCTTATAAAAATGTAAAACATGGATAATGGACATAACGTTTCGTATCATTATATCTTGAGTATTATCTTTTTATAGGTAAATAAAGGGTGGTGTGAAATTGTTCTGTTCGGGGATTAAACATACCTGTCCCAGGGCGGGTATTTAACTAATATATATATATATATATATATATATATATATATATATATATATATATATATATATAAAGTCAGCAATGTGTTTATATTTGTATGTTACTATGTATATTAATCACTAGTAAATTAATTAACCAATCATAATGAATGTTAAAACATAACATCTAAGCGTAAGGGTGGGTTAATTGGTCTATGTTAATATTAATATTGTGTTTTGGAAATAATTCAATGGGGAGTGAAATACCTTTGTGAAAATGCAGGTACCTTTTCTTTAAAACAAATTTTCACAAGTATTTTACATCAATCAATAAATAATCTCTGAAATTCAGTTTCTCTGGGATATCTTATAGTGTTTTTAGAGAAAAAAGATACTGACACTAACTCACATGTTGATATTCTAATATTGCAGATTTGGCTTTAATTTGGTCCATAGCCACTAGAAAAAAAATCAGCAAAATATGTTTTAATTACATTTAAAACACTTTAATTTAGAGTTAATTTACGCATGTTCTGGAATTAAAATCATGTAATAAATTTTGATCAAATCAGAATCATTATTCTACACAATCGTTAAGTAGCGTAATATCTTCATTGTAATCTTTGTAAAAGAAGATGAAGGTGGTTCTAACTCTTCAATTCGGGCAATTTATTTAACCCATCCTGGCACCGGTAGTCTCTCTGTCTCTCTTTTATATTATCTGTCTATATCTCTCTCTCTCTTACTCTCTCTCTCTCTCTCTCTCTCTCTCTCTCTCTCTCTCTCTCTATATATATATATATATATATATATATATATATATATAAAGTCAGTAATGTGTTTATATTTGTATGTTACTAGATATATTTATCACTAGTAAATTAATTAACCGATCATAATGAATTTTAAAACATAACATCTAAGCGTAAGGGTGGGTTAATTGGTCTATGTTAATATTGATATTGTGTTATGGAAATTATTCGAAGGGGAGTGAAAGACCTTTGTGAAAATGCAGGTACATTTTATTAAAAAAAAATGTTCACAAACAGTTGCCACAGAGCGTCAGGCGAAGGGCAATTAACAGAACGAAACTCCTTACCGAAATTTCGTAGTCAGATTCGGATGCTTAAATATTTATAAGGTAGAGTTCGTACATGCAATATTTACAATGAACGGTTCAAAGCAGGTGTTAGAAGAAAAATAACATATATTCTCAAACGAATTTTTGATGGATTTGATGTCAGTATGTAAACCGTATCCTAGGATCTGAAGCAAATATACAAGGTGTAAACACTCGATGAATAGTTTACCTATGATCCTCATAAAATTGGACAATATTTTCCTAACAACCTAATGCATTTACATCTATCATAACATACATAATACACACACAATAGGAACAATTTAGACTACATGTATTACATCGACACACGAAACCTAGTTATTGGATTTTACATATCCGGTGAAAACTGCGAGTAAATTCTTAATGTACTACCATTTAGTCAGGGCGCCGAACGTTGATTCTGTTACATGAAGCAATATATTCCCAATGCTGGCGATCTATATAGTGTCATCATATATGTTGTCATGAATATGGAAATTACTATACATCGATGTTGTGCCCTAAATGATAAGAAAAGTGATTCTATTAATTCGTTCCTCCAGTCTATAAATGTCCCTATTATGTCGCTTTTTTAATGCATCTGCCTGTAAGAATGTTTTAGATACGGTCTAACTAATACACAATACTTTTTTTTTAATTTATTAAAACTGAGTCCTATTAGGAAGAAAACCTCCTATTTAATGAGTGTAATATTTCAGATTTGCATTGAATTTGTCCCCTACACATTAGTTACCAATTAACCATGATTAACCTAATTCAAATTTCTTCGTAAGATCACTTCAACTAAAAGTTTACTATTTTAGACATTTTTTAATATATTAATTATGTAATGGAGTCTTATAAAAATGTAAAACATGGATAATGGACATAACGTTTCGTATCATTATATCTTGAGTATTATCTTTTTATAGGTAAATAAAGGGTGGTGTGAAATTGTTCTGTTCGGGGATTAAACATACCTGTCCCAGGGCGGGTATTTAACTAATATATATATATATATATATATATATATATATATATATATATATAAAGTCAGCAATGTGTTTATATTTGTATGTTACTATGTATATTAATCACTAGTAAATTAATTAACCAATCATAATGAATGTTAAAACATAACATCTAAGCGTAAGGGTGGGTTAATTGGTCTATGTTAATATTAATATTGTGTTTTGGAAATAATTCAATGGGGAGTGAAATACCTTTGTGAAAATGCAGGTACCTTTTCTTTAAAACAAATTTTCACAAGTATTTTACATCAATCAATAAATAATCTCTGAAATTCAGTTTCTCTGGGATATCTTATAGTGTTTTTAGAGAAAAAAGATACTGACACTAACTCACATGTTGATATTCTAATATTGCAGATTTGGCTTTAATTTGGTCCATAGCCACTAGAAAAAAAATCAGCAAAATATGTTTTAATTACATTTAAAACACTTTAATTTAGATTTAATTTACGCATGTTCTGGAATTAAAATCATGTAATAAATTTTGATCAAATCAGAATCATTATTCTACACAATCGTTAAGTAGCGTAATATCTTCATTGTAATCTTTGTAAAAGAAGATGAAGGTGGTTCTAACTCTTCAATTCGGGCAATTTATTTAACCCATCCTGGCACCGGTAGTCTCTCTGTCTCTCTTTTATATTATCTGTCTATATCTCTCTCTCTCTTACACTCTCTCTCTCTCTCTCTCTCTCTCTCTCTCTCTATATATATATATATATATATATATATATATATATATATAGTAAGCTATGAAGATATATTTATGGAAATTAATCTACACAGAGGCCCCCGTGTTTCATCACCAGGGAAATCTTCAGGGTATATATATATATATATATATATATATATATATAAAGAATTTGTAATGTTAATTAATTTATTGCGGAAATATACTAGGGTTAGACTTTCGAAAGAATTGTGTTTTCTTAATCTGTACCGCTGATATGTCTATAATTTCCATTGTGTTTTTCTCCCCCTATGCTTCCACCATATAATCTGGTGACTCTGTCTGTCAGTGGGTATTCGCTATAACGAGTTTTTTTTGTTTTTTCTCTGATGTTCTGTAAGATGTGTTGCTAAAAGCGCTGATGAAGTCGCGTTTTGGACTAGCTTTTTCTTATCATAAAATAAAATAAAATAAAGTATATCCAAACTTTTTCTGAAACGATCGTACGCCATACTAGACTTGTTGTTCTAATTATTTGAATAATTGGAATGTTCTGATCCATTAAATCATCTTAAATATATATATATATATATATATATATATATATATATATATATATATATATATAGATAGATAGATAGATAGATAGATATAGATAGATAGATAGATATAAAGCTCGAATACAAATGTGTTAAGGTGCATATATATAGTGCACCGATATATGTTTGTGTTTTCAATATATATTATTACATATATATATATATATATATATATATATATATATATATATATATATACACTCATATATATATATATATTGTTATATATAAGTATATATATATGTGTGTATATATATATATATATATATATATATATATATGTGTGTGTGTGTGTGTATATAACCATAACACACCTATTATTATTATTACAGTCTATTTATTGCACCCACCTGTTAGACGCGTTTCATGGCTTATACACATTTATAACATGTGTGACTATTATTTGTGAACGATTGCAAAGGTCATTAAAGACGAGTAACAAGTATACAAACTAATAATATCATATGATAACAATTACGTGCGATAATAATTTTACTACTACTACTACTAATCATAATAATAATTAATAAAATAATAATAATAATAATAATAAGAATAATAATATTAATAATAATAATAATAATAATAATAATAATAATAATAATAATAAGAAGAAGAAGAAGAAGAAGAAGAAGAAGAAGAAGATGATAAGTAGTAATACAAAACGAGGAAAAGGGAGACTGTATGAGTGAAAGTAGAGCATTTTATATATCGGTGCTAAAACAAATACATAGACGGAATATCAGACGAGTCCAAACATAATGGAACTACAAGAAATCGTATAAAATGACATTGGCTAGTAAGAAATCACTGATAATTACTCATGTGAAACTCTTGGCGAGAAATATTATTATTATTATTATTATTATTATTATTATTATTATTATTATTATTATTATTATTATTATTATTGTTGTTGTTGTTGTTGTTGTTATTATTATTATTATTATTATTATTATTATTATTATTATTATTATTATTATTATTATTATTATTATTATTATTTATACTCCCTAGGAATTCTCACACGGATCATCGTCAGTGACAGCACACCGACAACGACCAGTGGTATTTCCTGGAGTCTGAGTGACAACAAATCTCCCCAGATTTCCAGTATCCTTCACCTCTTTTTGATGACGATGCGATATCAGGCCAGACTCTTACCATTGATTTCTCGCTGGTAAGGACAATGTATCTTCTCTAGGATTTGGGTGGCAATAAGCCTCCCCAATGCCCCAGTTTCTCTGCACTTTTCCAGTGGAGGTCTGGTGTGTGCTGTCGTTCATCAGTCTTCTAATCCTACCCGACCCTCTAAAAATATTGTGTCTGGTGTCAGCCTAGGCCGGCAACATTTACAAAAATATGAATGAATAAAAAATTAAAAAAATAATTAAAAAATAAAAAATAAAACCTAATTCAATTTTATTTAATTTTTAAATTTTTTTAATTCTTTAATTTTTTCTTTTTTTTAATTTAATAAAAAAACTTTTTATTTTTTAAATTTTTAATTTGATTTTTTTTGTTTTTTTTCAGGTGGGGAGAGAGGGGGAGCTTATAGTGTTTCTTGTAATTTCTGTTTCTTTGGTTCAATTTTGTGTAGTGATAGCTGAGGCCGGTGTAATTTATTGGGTGGGGGAAATATAAAGTGATGTTTCTTGTAGTTTCTGTTCCTTGGTTCGTGGTGTGGTGTTCTTAGTGTGGTTTTCTTTGCTCCCTTTTATAAATTCCTTGCGACTGGTTAGCCTTTGTAGTTTATGCGTGTTGGGTTCCGCATTCGAGGATTTCCTTAAGATTGCAGCTGTTTTGATCATTGAGGTCCTTTGTATGGTTTCGATCGTCCCTTTGATTCATATTTCTCCCAGTCTTTTCTCCAGTTTTTATTTTAATGTTCCTAGTGCTCCTACGATTATTGGTATTATACTCACTTTTTTCATGCTCCATATTCCTTACAGTTATCTGGCTCGTTCTGTGTATTTACTTCGTTTTTCCGTGCCTTTGATCTCCACTCTATGAACTAATGGAACGGCGAAGTCTACGATTTTACAAGACTTTTCCATTTTTGTCTATTTTAATAATATCACGTCTCTTTACTTGTATGAGTTTATCTGTTTGTACATCCATACCCCAGAAGAGTTTGTGTTTTTCGTTTTCCAGTACTGTTTTTGGTTTATGTGTGTACCATTTGTCTGCATATTCGAAATTCGATTGTTTGACAGTGCTCAGTGAATTACTTCCCAATACAGTCATGCTTGTTCTTGTATTCTTTTTGGGCAAGTTTGCTACATTCACTTATTATGTGATTCACTGTTTCGCCTCTTTGTCCACACAGTCTGCATTTATTGTTTACCTGGGTTTTATCCATTTTAGATTTAATGTAGTTTGTCCTAATCGCACTGTTCTGTGCAGCCATCAGTAAAGATACCGTTTATCTGTTTAAGTTTCCTTTTCTTAGCCATGCCTAGCTATTTTCGTTGGTTTCTTCTCTTGTGAGTCTTATGAAGCGTCCATGTAGTTGTTGTTCTTCCCATATTTTTTTTGTGGGTTTGTGTCAAGTTTCAATGCTTCCTGCGTTGTTCGTTGGACGGTGTCTCTTGCTGCGGTAATCAGGCTTTTCTATGTTCTGGTTTATGTATTTCTCCAGTTTTTTTTAGTGTCTTTCTCACAGTCTTCTATACTTACCAGTCCACTTCCCTCTTCGTTTCTCTTCACGTAGATTATGTATGTATCGTCTTTTGTCTGTAGTGCGTCGTGCGTAGTCATTAATTTTCTAGTCCTCTGGTCAAGGTGCCTGAGTGTTTCTTTAGTACAGATCATGAATGCTCCAGAATATCTTATTAGTGATACTGCCTAGGTATGTATTCCTTCGATTAGGTTTCTGCTATATAATTTTGTTTCTAAGAGCTTTCTTGTTCTTCTCAGGTATTCTTTTCCAATTTTCTCTTTCATTTATGTTAGTTTGATTATGTCTGCTTCCAAAACTACCAAATATTTATAGCTGGCTTGTTTACCTTAGCGCCCTCATCTGCTCTTGGTCTGGTAGTTCCATGTCCTCAGTCGTCTCTAGCTTTCCTTTTTTAATCTCTAGCAATGCAAATTTTTCCATTCAAAATTCGATTTAAATGCCCCGACTGAAGATTCTCGTCGTATTTATCAGCTTTTCCAGTTTCTTTTTGGCAAATAGCTTCAGGTCGTCCATGTACATGAGATGGTGCATTCTTGGTTCTCTGCCTATGAACTTGTATACGACATCACATTTACTGATTATGTAGTTGTGGCATCATGACTATGACAAACAATAGGGGTGATAGGGAGTCTTGTTGGAAAATGTTTTTCTGTGTGTTTATATCCGTCAAGTATTGCCATCCAGCTGTCAGTTCTAATCTCTATGTTTCTATTGCTTTCTTGATGATATTAATAATCCTGTCGGATCTCTTGTAAATTTTTCAGCATTCAATTATCCATGTTTGAGGGATTATGTTGTCCGCTTTCTTGAAGTCCATCCATGCCATAGATATGATTTTTCTTGCTTTTAATTTCTTTCAGGATCTTTTGATATATGTATAACAGATCATGCGCCCCCCTTCTCTCTTTTTGGCATCCTTTTTATTCCTCGAGAAGAAGCCCACGATTGTTCAGGAATGGTACATTTGCTCTCTCAGTCGTGTCGTTAGGATTTTCCACATTGTCGGTAAACAGGTTATTGGTCTGTAATTGCTTGGGATTGTTTTCTTTTTTGGCGTCTTTTTGTATGAGCGTTGTTCTTATGGTCATCCCCTCTGGCACATCTGTTTTATCGATACATCTTCTCAGTTTTTGTGCTAGCCTTTCATGTAGGGTCGTGAATGTTTTGAACCAGTACGCATGTATGTAATCGTGGTGTGGTGCTTTCCAGTTTGCCATTTTCTTTAGTGTTGTCTTAATAGTTTCTTCATTAATTTCTGTTTCTGTTCCTCTTCAATTTCTAGAAGTGTATCTTTCATGTCTTTCAGCCATTTAGCATTTTTGTTGTGATCTTCGAACTTTTCCCATATCTTGCTCCAGAAATGATTTATTTCTGTCGGGTTTGGTTCTTCTGTATTTGTTTTTTCTCCGTTAACCTTTTTGTAAAACTGACTTTCATTGTTTTCAAAGGTCCTGTTTTGATTGTACTGTTCTGATTTTTATCTGTATCGTCTCAATCTTCTTTCTTTTGCTGCTATCTGTTGTTTTAGTTCTTCATGTGTCTTATTTAGTCTTTCCTTGCGATTCGGATTCCTGCTCTTCTATCGTTTACTGGTCGCCTTCATCCTATTTACGGTTGTACCTTTCTTTTGAAGTTTGGTGATCTGGGTTTCCAGTCTGATCTCCCATCCATATTTCGTATGTCTATTCTTTTGGTCAGTCTTCTTTTCCGTTTTTAGTTTCATACTTAATCATTTTGCCCCCGCATATATCACGTTGTTTAGATCTTTGATAGTGTCTCTAAAGATGTATGTAGGTACTCTGTTTACTTTCTCTGTTTTAACTTTTAACTTCTTCCACTCTTCGTTCCTTAGGGATGGAGGTTTTGTTTTGTTCTCGGACATTAATCTTTTTTTTTTTTAAATATTTACTTACATTTCTTCAGCTACGGTTTGTTTGTTGTTTCTTTTTATCTATGTATTTTTCTTTGAAAATCTTGCGCTTGACAGTTTCAACCTCGTTTTCGTAACGGGTTCCTCTGCGACCACCCGATTGTTGCCGACAGGAACTGACAGAAATCTGGCGCGTCAGCTATAAGAGTACTACTAAAACAAACTCAAAATGTTTTAATGAAAAAATCAAAGTAAATATATAACTTTTGAGCTACTCGTAAACGTGAGTTCATATTTCTGTTTTACTCTCTTTGTTCCTCTTACCCTTTCTCTATTTTTTAAATATTTTTTCAATCTTTTTGTCCCTTTCCTTCTCTCGCTCTTTCTGTCTCTTCATCGTTTGAAATAAAACATTCTGTGCGTTAGAATAATCAGAGTGCGGTTAACTAAATGTTGGTATGACCGCTGGCTGTTCCGTCATATTCAATTACACTCACATTTAATTACGTAACTCAATTATATAGATTTAAAATCAACAATGTATTTAATTCATTTTATTCATGATCTTTTTAAAGATTATTTCATAGGACATTATATAAAATTCATGTGGAAATCTGAAAAAAAACAATCATGAGTATATATTTGTGAATATTAATTTATTAGAAGTTTTAAAACAAATAAATCATGTACATTTTGAGTAGATATATAAGGGCCTATAGTTAGATCAAAAAAGAGAGCGAACAAAATAATAATATAGTTTCTGCTACAGACAGATATGTGCATAATCTCTATTAGTAATATATTATTATTATTAATATTCCTATTATTATAATTATAATTATTATTATTATTATTAATATTATTAATAATAATAATAATAATAATAATAATAATAATAATAATAATAATAATAATAATAATAATAATAACAATAATAATAACAATAATAATAATAAAAATAATAATAATGAGATATAAATTACTGGGTCTTCTTATTTTTAGTCATGCTAGAAGAATAACCAACATATGTGTCACAGTTCATGCATTTTCGAATAAAATAAAAGTTCGATCAATAGTAGTGTTTGTAGCAATGATCTGATTGAAAAACACTTCCCCGTACCAAATCCGCTGCATAACATATTCAATAAAAATAACCTAAAACTATCCTACAGCTGCTGCTAAAATCTAGACATGATAATTAAGGCACACAATAACAAAATACTAAAAGAGAACAGCAGAGAGGAAGACAAAATTAAATTACATAAACTGTGAGAAATATAACAAAAATAACACTAAAGTGAACAAAAATATAAACAATACAAATAGAAATAAACAAAACACCAATAGTAACCACCCGAATAGAAGTGAAATAGTTAGAGAAAATATGTAACTTCATAAATCGTACACGTTGTCCACTACAAAAGGAATGCCTAACCAAAAGTATTGTATACCAAGCAACACTATTTGCCAAGGAAATACCGAATAACATATAGTACTACGTAGGCATGACCTCCCTAGATTTTAATACTAGATATTATGACCACAAAATCACATTTACAAACAAAGAACGTCGAATAACAACAGCACTAGCAAACCACTATTGGGAACTCAAAGACAATGGACGCTCACCAATAATTGAATGGAAAATAATACGACAGACCAGTACATGTAGAAATTTAGAAGACGCTCACCAATAATTGACCTCCCTAGATTTTAATACTAGATATTATGACCACAAAATCACATTTACAAACGAAGAACGTCGAATAATAACAGCACTAGCAAACCACTATTGGGAACTCAAAGACAATGGACGCTCACCAATAATTGAATGGAAAATAATACGACAGACCAGTACATGTAGAAATTTAGAAGACATGTGTAGATCATGTCTGAATGAAAAATGTTAAATCCTATATTTTAAAGACGCTCGAAATCTATCAAACTGTAGAAGTGAGATAGCAAACAGCTTCCTACACCGAAATAAATTTACCTTAGGCTAACGATAAATAAATAAATGAATAAACAAAATCTAAACTAAACAAAAAGGGAACAATTTTAAAATAAAAACTTTAAATAGAAATAAAAGGAACCATGTGCTAAAATAAAATAAAATAAACTCACCCATTATACTGACACAACAAGGGAAACAGGATATAGGCCAATCTATAGAAAAAGAACAATAGAACAGGATACAGGAAGGAACTAACCCTAACCATACCTTCGTTCGTGGGAATCCCAACAATTGGCTAAGAGAACAACAAAGATTCTGATTGGTTAACTAGCCGGCCTGGTATATAAAACATCCGGCAAAAATAACTCCATGCATTTTAGCCCGAGGATTCCCCCAGGGGATGAAACGCGGAAGTCTCTGTGTAGCTTAATTATTTATTAAAACTTACTACCTAGCTGTACTTACGTATCGAGCACTGTTGAAGTAAATACTGAAACTTGCCACATAAAAATGATATCTCCTTATAAAATTTGATGTAGATACATGAAAAACTAATATATATATATATATATATATATATATATATATATATATATATATATATATATATATATATATATATATATATATATATGACGTAGGAAATATCAACAAAGTAGTACGAGATAATTATACACTACAAATTCTAAATATTAATTAGTTATTATCTTTGCACTACTTTGTAACTGGTTTCTCTTTTCTTCAAGGTTTCGGTCGTTTAACTTTCAGTCCTTTTTCAGATACTTTTTGACGCGTCAGTCAACCGTCAATGAATTTTTAATCCAACCCTTTATTGTATCGTTTTAAGTACGTTTCAAATTCCATAGTACACGCCTTATGTCACCGTTTTGCTACTTGAGTTTAGGATTGACCATTGAATCATTCTAATCAAAGCCTTTTCACACGCCCCCATTTCGTTTCGGTATCTCCGTAATAAATATTGATGAATTATAAATACGTTAAAGTTGTCTGAAAAAATAAGCATTAAAGACGAGTTTATTGTCTTCGGTTGTTGTTTTGGAAACCGTGCCTGTTTTTTTTTCTGACTTCCTTGTTTTGACATAGACTTACATTGTAACCGTTTATATTATATTGCTGTAAAACCTTCAACAAATGCCGTTTGTTACGACTCTGTTCCTCCATCAGTGTTTTGTTTTTCGTTGCAATGAAAATAGTCGTTTTCTAAACACGCATTCCTAAGTTAAGCGAACGCAACCTGATTTAACAATAACGGTATCCCCCTGGGACGTCCCACTCGGGTATGGCCCACCCGAATTGTCACTACACGGTGGTATTTAAAAAAAAATCTTTCACAAAATACTTTTTTACTGCGGAGAAATGTGTTTTCAATTAATGCATTGTTTTCTGCTTTGTTTTGTTTTTCGCCAAAATTATTATTTTTCAATTCATATGAGTGTCTTGTTATGCTAACATCATTAGAAAAATTACCTCCTCCTCCTTTCACCTTCCCTCTCTCTGTCTCTGTCTCTGTCTCTGTCTCTGTCTCTGTCTCTGTCTCTGTCTCTCTCTCTCTCTCTCTCTCTCTCTCTCTCTCTCTCTCTCTCTCTATATATATATATATATATATATATATATATATATATATATATATATATATAACCCATGAAAAAGGAAAATAACAAAATATGTTTGTTTTGTATGTATTCATTAATGTTTCGTCTTAATTTGTAAGACTTCGGTCAGGATGAATATTTTTAGAAACATGTTATGCATGTACATAGAAATATTGGGCTGACATAATGGGTTAATGAGAAGAAGTAGTAGCCACTACTGGGAGCGCAGGCCCAAGGTCCGGGCTGAGAGTGAAAAGAATGTGGATGACTGTAAGTGAAAAAGAGGAGGGATGGGAGGGTTGGTGAATTTGTCTTAGGGTGGAAGACAGGGGAGGGGGGTGATGTGCTCCCAGTAGTGGCTACTACATCTTCTCATCAACACATCATGTCAACCCAATATTTCTATGTACTTGCATGACATTTTTCTTAAAATTATCATCCTGGGGAAGTCTTACAAATAAAGACAAACCGTTGATGAATAAATGAAAAATAATATTTTGGTGTTTCCTTTTTTATTTCCCATTACGTCAGATTACTCTCATTCTTCCTTTCTAATATATATATATATATATATATATATATATATATATATATATATATATATATATATATATATATATATATATAAATATATATATATATATATATTCTAACATCTAAAGGTTATACAGAAATGACAGATTACACAAAGTAGAAAAATGTTGTAATTAATAAAATGGATATCGCTACATTGAACCCGTAGTATGAGAGAGTACATATATATATATGGGAAGAGAAGGATGAAGGTAATCCGACGTGATGGTAAAATGAAAAAGGAAAACCAAAAACTGGATGTTTTTTATGTGTACATCAACGTTTCGTCTTTATTTATAAGACTTCATCAGGATGATGATATAGGGAAAAAGATATCATGCAAGTACAGATACATGTAGGGTAGACATGTTGGGAAGAAAAATAAAATAAAATGAAAAATAAAAAATATAATGGCAGCGTCTTGGTGGACGTCCGTACTTGTTAGAGAATTAAAATGAGTGACGAAAATGAGTGGGAGAAAAGGGGAAGGGTGGAGGGAGCAAGGACTACTGTGGCTGGCGATGAGAGAAAGAGGTGGGGGATGAGCAGGGGTAAAATGGATGGCAGAGAGAGATTGGAGGAAGAGGGGGAGGGGGTGATTGACCAGATGGTTGTGGTCAAGATTGAAGGGGAAGAGTGAGTTGGAATGTTTGTGTGTGGGGGGTGTATGCAGGGAAAATGGGGATGGGTAGAGAGGGAGGGGGGGCTGTGATTTTGCTGGATGGGCGAAAGTTATGGTCTTAGAGAGCGTGTTGAGAAAATGAGGGAATTTAAGAAGAGGTATGGGAGAAAATAGATGAGAGGGGGAAGAGGGAGGATTTGTCGTGATAGGGTGTGAAATATTTGAAATATTTGGAAAATGATAGCAATGAGTGAGGGATTGGAGTGGGTGGGGGAGGGCGGTGATTGAAAGGGTGGGTGAGGAATATTTGAAATGTTTGGAACATGAGAAAGTTTATTTGGACAGTAGTATTAAAAATGTGAGGGAAAAAAAGTAAGGGAAAAAAAGGAAGATTCAGGGAGAAGAAGGAAGGGTGTGGGTGAATGGAAGAGTGTCATAAAGGTTAGAGATGAAAATAAAAGTTAGCCATGATCAGGCAAAAGACTTTGTTCTGTGAGGATGATCTTGCTTATTAAGGGTGATAGGTTAAAGAAACCATTTCGTTGCTTGATGGTGGTGGAGGAGGTGATGAGGGCGGTTTCCAATAATCTTCGCCGAGATTTGTTGTGGATGTGTTTAGTGATTTTGGCTTGTTCAAATTTGAATGCATGACCATATTCTAGAGCATGGGAGAAAAGTGCACTAAGAGGGTTGTTGTTTTTTATGTCCCTTTTATGTTCATTTAATCGTTTCTTTAATTCACGTTGTGTTTCTCCCACGTAGAATTGATGGCAATCATTGCAAGGGACAGTGTATAAGCCGGCATGGGATGTGGGTGTTTTTTGGAAATGTCTAGATGTGTTTAAAGTTTGTTTTATGGATTGAGAAGTGGTTTGTACTACTGTCCAATTAAACTTTCTACTGTCCAAATAAACTTTCTCATGTTCCAAATATTTCAAATATTCCTCACCCACCCTTTCAATCACCGCCCTCCCCCACCCACTCCAATCCCTCACTCATTGCTATCATTTTCCAAATATTTCAAATATTTCACACCCTATCACGACAAATCCTCCCTCTTCCCCCTCTCATCTATTTTCTCCCATACCTCTTCTTAAATTCCCTCATTTTCTCAACACGCTCTCTAAAACCATAACTTTCGCCCATCCATCAAAATCACACCCCCCCCTCCCTCTCTACCCATCCCCATTTTCCCTGCATACACCCCCCACACACAAACATTCCAACTCACTCTTCCCCTTCAATCTTGACCACAGCCATCTGGTCAAACACCCCCTCCCCCTCTTCCTCCAATCTCTCTCTGCCATCCATTTTACCCCTGCTCATCCCCCACCTCTTTCTCTCATCGCCAGCCACAGTAGTCCTTGCTCCCTCCACCCTTCCCCTTTTCTCCCACTCATTTTCGTCACTCATTTTCATTCTCTAACAAGTACGGACGTCCACCAAGACGCTGCCATTATATTTTTTTATTTTTCATTTTATTTTATTTTTCTTCCCAACATGTCTACCCTACATGTATCTGTACTTGCATGATATCTTTTTCCCTATATAATCATCCTGATGAAGTCTTATAAATAAAGACGAAACGTTGATGTACACATAAAAATCATCCAGTTTTTGGTTTTCCTTTTTCATTTTACCATATATATATATATATATATATATATATATATATATATATATATATATATATATATATATAAATATGTATTATTCACACACAGCAGTGTTCGAATAATATTCTTACGGTCAACATTAATTCAATCGTGACCATTTCTTTGGACTGTTATTAATTCAGTTTTCATCGAAACATGATGCAGTTTTTGCACTAGAATTGACTCACCCTCAGTCTCTTTTGAATTACAATTTGGTCCACTAGAAACAAAGTAATTAAAATATGTTTGCTCATTAATGTGTAGGATAACGCCCCCCCATTGACTTTAAATGGCCATAACGTCTTTATATAAAACAACTATTTTATGGCATACCAAAAATGTAGCGAACAGCTAAAAAAATCTAAAAAATATACCGCGAAAGGAGTTTAAGATATGGGAAAGTTAAGCAACTGAAACTGACAAAAAATGCTTTTTGAGTAACGCTTCTCACGCTCTTTAACTCGACAGAAGATGTTACATTCTTAAGAGAATTTAATGATAAAAAGATAGAAAGATAAAACTCGATTGGCTGATTCGAAATATGTTAGTATTACAAAGACTGGGCCCATAGAAACTGAGATGCGTTACTTTTAGTATAAACATTTTAAAATAAAGTGATAATTGACTTTTAAATCTAATTTCGTAAAGAGAAAAGTCCAAACAAGGATAATTGAAAACTGAAGTCACACTATCAGAATAAAGAAAGCAAATAAATTGTCAAATTGAAAATCATCGTTATCAATGAAAAGTTTTTTAAAAAAACATAGTTATATTGAACATATAAACACTTAGGTATGTTAGAGATGTTAACTTTCGATTTGTTGGGACACCAGAGGCGCGTCGGTAAACGTTCGATTTTTTTTTTACACCAGACGAGTGTACTTGAACCCTCGATTATGTTGTACACCAGAGGCGCGTCTGTAAACTTTTCTATTCTTTTGTACAACAGAGGATCGGTCGTAAACTTTCGATTCTTTTGTACACCAGAGGCTCATTCATAAAAATTCGAGTCTTTTGTAAACAAAACGCGCCTCCGTAAACCTTTGATTTTTTTACACCAGAGGCGCATCCGTAATATTTCGATTCTATTGTACTCTAGAGACATATGCGTACACTTTTGATTCTTTTTGACACCTCAGGCACGGTGGTAAACTTTCGATTTTTTTCTTTACCAGAGATGTGTCCGTAAGATTGCGATAATTTTGTACACCAGAGGCGCGTCCGTAAACATTTTATTATTTTTTTTACATTGAAGTCGCCTCCGAAAACTTACAGTTCCTTTGTACACTAGAGGCTCGTCCATAAACTTTCGATTAAACTTATGATTATTTTATAAAACTCAGGCGCGTTTCTTAACTGTCGATTTTTTATTACAGCAGAGGTGCTTTTGTAAACTTTCGATTTTTTCTACCCGGTCGTAAACTTTCAATCGTTCTGTTAATCAGAAATGCACACTTTTATATTCAGTGCTTTTATACACCGGAGGCGCGTCCGTAAACTTTGGATTCTTTTGTACACTAGAGGCGCATATATAAAATTTCGATTCTTTTGTTGACACAAAGCGCGTTAGTAAACTTTTGATTTTGTTACATCAGAGACGCGTGCGTAAACTTTCGATTAAACGTTTCATGCTTGTTGTACACATGAAGCGCGTCAGTTAACCATCGAGCAAACATCTCGATTCTTTTACACACAAGATTCGCGTCCATAAACTTTCGATTTATTTCTGCCCCAGAGGCGCGTTCGTAAATCCGCGATTTTTTTGTAGACCAGAGGCATGTCCGTAAAATTTTGATTCTTTTTAACCCCAGTGGCGCGTAAGGAAATTTTGATAAAACTGCTGATTATTGTGTACAACATAGGCGCGTCTATGCACTTTCGATTGTTTTGTACACCAGAGGCGTGTCCGTAAACGTTTAGTACTTTTTTACACCAAAGGCGGGTCTTGAAAATTTCGATTGTTTGTGTACTAGAGTCGCCACAATAAACTGTCGATTATTTTGTACACCAGAGGCGCGTCCCTTAACGTTTGATACTTTTTTACACCAAAACACGTGTTGAAAAATTCGATTTTTTGTATACTAGAGGCGCCACAATAAACTGTCGATTATTTTGTACACCAGAGGCGCGTCCCTTAACGTTTGATACTTTTTTTACACCAAAACACGTGTTGAAAAATTTCGAATTTTTGTATACTAGAGGCGCCACAATAAACTGTCGATTATTTTGTACACCAGAGGCGCGTACCTTAACGTTTGATACTATTTTACACCAAAACACGTGTTGAAAAATTCGATTTTTTGTATACTAGAGGCGCCACAATAAACTGTCGATTATTTTGTACACCAGGGACCTGGGCGTAAACTTTCAGTTATTTTGTACCCTAGAGTCGCGTGCGTGAACTTCTAATTCTGTTTACACCAGACGCGCATTTGTAAACTTTCAGTTATTTAGTAGACTAGAGGCGCGTCCATGCTTACACTTTTTTTTGTAAAATAGAAACGCGTCACTGAACTTTCGATTCTTTAGTACACCACAGCGTTCCTGTAAACTAACGCTGTTTGTGTACACTGGAGGCGCGGTCGTAAACTGTCGGTTCTTCTGTACACAATAGGTGCATACTAAAAAGTTCGATGATTTCATACATCATAGGCGCGTCCGTAAACTTTCGATTAATTTGTACATTAGAGGCGCGTATATAGACTTTCGTTTTTTATTGTACATTTAAGGCCCGTAAGTAAATCTTTGTATTTGTTTACGATTAGTTTTGGACAAGAAAAGCGCGTCTTTTAAATTGGGATTTTTAGTACACTCGAGGCGCGTCTCCTAATCTTATTATTGCTTTTGTACACAACAGGAAACTTTCGATTACATTTTCGATGTTTGTACAACAGATGCCCGTCTCTGAACATTTCTTTTTTGTACACCAGACGAATGTCTGTAAACTGTCGATTATTTTGTACAACAGAGACGCCGTTGTACACCAAACTTTCTATTCGTTCATACACTATAGACAATTCCTAAAACTTTCGATTTATGTGTACACTAATGGCGCGTTCGGAAACCTTAATTTTTTTGTAGACCAGTAACGTGTCCGTAAACTTTCGATTCCCTTTAAGACTAGTAGCGTGTCGAGAAAATGTTGATCAAACTGTAGATTCTGTTGTACAACTGTGACGCGTCTTTGAACTTTCGATGTTTGTGTGCATCAAAGGCGTGTCACTAAACCTTTCATACTTATTTACACCAGAGGCGCGTCTGGTTATATTTATATTTGTTTGTTAACTAAAAGCGCAACATAATGTATATTGCATCTTTTGTACAACAAAGGCGCGGTCTTCAACTTTCGATTCTATAGTATATCAGAGGCGCATCCATACACTTGAGATGTTTTGTACACTAGAGACGCAACGTAAAATTCAGATTATTTTGTAAACCAGAGGCGTTTCTAGAAAGTTGCAATTCTTGTATTACCAGATGTGCGTATGTAACCTACGGATCTTTGTTTACACTTGAGTCGCGTTCGTAAACTTCCCATTCTTTTGGACAACAGAGGCGCGGCTTTTAACTTTCGATTAGGTTGTACATTACAGGCGCGTCCGTAAATTTTAGATGTTTGTGTACATCAGAGGTGCGGTCAAAAACTTTTGATTATTTGTGTACACCGGAGGCGCCTACTATAACTTTTTAGTCTTTTGTACACCAGAGGAAGGCCCGTAAATTTTCGATTCTTTTTACACCGGAAGTGCGGTCGTAAATTTTCGATTATTTTGTACACCAGATGAGTGTAATCAAACTTTATACTATTTTTTACACCAGAGGCACGTTCGGAAACTTCTGATTTTCCTGTACACTTTTAAAATAAAAGAATATTAGTTATCAACACCTATTAGTTGCACACCACAGTTTACATATTTACTTCAAACAACAACTATGTTTATTAAATAGTGTGGTACTCGTTCAGAAAATACTGAGCAGAGATAACTTCAAAGCAACGATAACTTACAAAAAGTAAATGCACTAATTATTATAAAATATTTTTTCAATAGCATCTCAATTAATAGCATTTTTAATAAATAATTAAGGAGAATCCAAAATAAATTGTCATATTTCTAACTACAGTTCTAAAATGCAGCATGTGTATAGAACTTATTTTACATGAAAATCTACCATTTTTCATGAGTGAATATCATCTATGGCAGGTGATTATATTGTGTAGTAAAAAATGGTTATAGCAATTTTTGATCAAATTAGTGAAAACATTATCAAGATAAGACAGAGTAACTTCCTGCCAAATTACCTTGTGTGGTTGTATTATGAATGAAAAAACATACACTTTGAATTGAAAATATACTAAAAATCTTAGTCTAAAAGTAATATTGGTAACTGAAGTAAATAGTAATATAATTTTACTTTAATACAAATTTATTCTGAAATTTAATTTTATTTTTTTATTTTTTTTTTACTTAATAGAAACTCTGAAAATTTAGTTTCATTCTGAAATTAATAATTAATTTTAAAATAGTTAAATTATTATTAAGGAACTTATCTTTACTTTTTCTAAAGTAATTTACAATTTTTTAAAACTTACTTGAACCCCAGACATTTAAATGTACTCATTATTATTCTGCGACTTTTCCGAACTAATTATGAGGTTATTCTTAGAATTAAAGCTTTTTTGAGAGTATAAATATTTGACATCCAAATATTAAACATCTATTTATCATATTTTGCTTCATTCTGAGACTTAACATTCTAAAATAGAATTAATACTGAAGGAAATACTAAATGATATATTCTATTTGCATCAATTCTGGAATAATTTAACACATTTAGAACATATTTAAAACTCAAAAATTCAAATGTATTCTTATTATTCTAAAACTTATTCTGATCTTATTCTTAAAATCAAAGATTTTCTGAATTTATTTGAATTTTTTATATCAAACATATTTGTTTTACTTTAATTTATTTTAAAATAACAATTCTGAAAAATAATTAATACTAAAGTTAATAATACATTATTCATGATATTTAAATTAATTCTGAAATAATTTTAAATTATTTGAACTCATTTGAAACTTATGAATTGAAATTCATTCTCATGAATCTGCAACTTATTTTTAAAATCAATGGTTTTCTAGATTTATTGATATTATAATTGAAAATATCATACATCTTTGTCTTATTTAACTTTAATCCAAAAATTACAATTTTGAAAATGTTTAAAATTATGTAATTGGAAGTGAAATATATAATTATCATTTAAAAATAGAAACCTTAATATTAGTAAATATAATAATTAAGCAAAATGAGATTTTATTATTTTAAAATATGATGTTTTTAATTACAGAATATTATTATATTAGATAATTCTTAACTTATAAGTTATTGAATCACTAAGAATTAAACAAGAAAAAATTTTATTAAAAGAAGAACAAACAAACAATAAGAAGAATTACATTATAATAAGAACATTTCGGGGAATTTTGTAGGGTTGAATAGAGAGTATAAGTTCAAAGACACATCATTATTTTTGGCTTGTTTACTTATTTTTTATAACTTCAATAATTTAAGTAAAACTCTAAACTAATATATTAGTGTAATTTGTTACTAATTCTCTATTTGCAGTACTGAATCATGTAATAGAGTGGCCCAGAATAGAATGATGTACTTTTTAATAATATTATAACATTTTTCTCATTTTCAACATGTTTTAACACAAGGAAGAAAGCTTAGAAGATGCGTTTATTATTTTAAAAAATAAGACCAGGAAATAATACACGTTACATTTAATTTGTTGTTTTTTCTGAAAAAAACAAATAATTTCAGCTTCACTAAAAAAGTGAGACAACTTAGAGACATTTTTAGCGTTGAAAATGCATTTTAACGTCTGTCATAATCGCTTACAACTATCGGAAAAACGATGCTGACGACTATATTACCTTTTATTATCATTTAAATGTTGTACTATGATAACTTTTTAATCAAATCCTGCACAGAAGATCAGTTTAAATTGCTGATGTGTATTGCAGGACTTCAATTTCAAAAGAGTTCGTACATTCGTAAGCGTTTACTTTTAAGACTGAACCAGTACATCTCTCATGACGGAATGCCGACGTTTATTAAGTCTTAAACGTTACACTCTGATTGTATAGCATACCAATAAAAATATCTGATTAACCTCCTATAAAAAAGAGTCTATTATTGTGCTTGCTAAAATGGCGGCGAGATGCATTTTGCGTGCTTTTTTATTTAAGAAGCATAATTGTGAGAAATACTTAAATTATAGATACGAAGAAATATTGTCTGATCCTCAGAAACACAAAACGTCTAACAGACACAAAGGTCATTTGACACACACACATAAATGAAACAGACTGGAAAGAAATCAAATTATAATTCTGTGTCTGCAACATTCTTAATCGATTTCCTGTCTCGCAGAAAATGTATTACTATTATTATCAATAGCAGCCAAGCTCGCTTTCTCTTTTTACATGACTTCAGATGTAACCCTTATGTTACGCTATATATTGGGATATATTAGAAAGTCAGTGTGAACAGTACCATATCATATAGGTAAAGTGCGCCAGACAACACAATTCAAATGACGTGTTAATTAAATTGCGAGCACACTTTTTGAGAACATGCAATCTTTTTGATAATTCTGATTTAAATTTACCTGATTTGTATTAGACATGGGAATTTTATTATTTCGATACTATTCTCAAGACTGTTTTGACACGTTACATATTTATTCTATATCTGGCATTCAAGCCAGATATAGAATAAATATGTAAACAATCAACATAATTACTCGATGCTAAATTTATCAATGTCTTTGTTAGAAAAGTAAAGGATCTGACATTTGACATAGTAAAAAAAAGGTTGCACCATGCTACAACCTGCTATTTACTCAGCCTTGTCAGCTTTAATTGTTTGGTTAAAAAGCGAATAATAGAGTGAAAATATAGGCTGATTCTTTCACTGAATTGAAGAATTCATTAGATACACATCAGTACCCGTTACCTTAGCAAAAATATATTTCGCAAAATTAAATGGTGGAAATTGTTTTGAAAAAATTGATTTTTCGAATGCCTTCCTGTAGTTAGCGGTTGATAAAGAGTCAGAATAACTTTCAACAATCAACATGCAACAAGTGTCTTTTTATATTCAACCGCCTTCATTTCGGAATCAACTCAGCTTCAGTCATATTCCAGCAAACAATAGATGAAATATTAATAAGATGGACAATAATTGCAGAATTCACCGTTTATATCATCGTCACAGGTGCTACACAACATGAACAACTACAACGTTTGAGTTCTACATTTAAGAGGATTCAGCAGTATGGATTCCATGTAATAGGCTGAAAGATGTGAATTTCACAACAAAAATAAATATATGTGATTTATTTTTGAAAAAATGTTCTTGTGAGCCAGCCCCTGAACATATTTCAGCCATTGACAACATGCTGGCACCGGTAAATATCAAAACTTTACGCGCTTTCCTTATCATAGTTAACAATTACATTTAATTTTTGCCAGAAATTAATCGAGTTTGTGCACCATTCAATAATCTTTTGAAGAAGACGTACGATGAACAGTTTTCACTGAATGCTAGTTTGTCTTTAATAAGATTACATCTTTACTTTCCGCAGATGTGTGGCTCACATACAACATCCGATCCGTGGATATTATTGTTGTTTGGGATGCATCTGATTATGGAGCTGTCATTTCACATAGCTTCCTCGAGGGTAGCAAACACGCACTATCTTATGCACCCACCCAGATCACGGAGACCTGCCAAGCAGAACTTTAGTCATATAGAAAAAGAAGGATTGGCCATATTTTTGCCACAACACTTTTCACAAGACGTAATATGGATGCCACTTTAGCTTGATCACACATCATATAACTCTTGTGTGGATGTTCGCATCCAGGAAAGGTATATGTATCTATAAAGCTAAGTGTCTGCTAAATTGGGGCACTATCTTGTTTGCTTAGGATTTCCACGTCAGATATAATTCCACTGATGCAATCGCACATGGAGATGCTGTATTCAGACTCCTGGATAAGCGAATCTAAGTCAAAAAGGATTCAGTCATTTCCGCAGCATTAAGCGTAGACTCAGAAATACTTCTAGTGCTCGCATTAACTATCCGAGCAATGCCAATGACTTTACAAATGCTCCGCAAAGCAACATCTTCCGCATCCTTACTCAATGCAGTGGTGCCCTCCACCGTACAAAATGGTCAGAGATATATAAAGACAAACACCTTCTATAGTTTCGTATATATGTAATGTAAAAGGTTCCCAATTTCCAGACAAGTGTACATTTCCAGGAGAGTTAACCAAATCAGTTTACTACGAACTCTAAGTACTAGTATCAAGGTTACAAAACCACACGTAATTGCCGGAAAATGTAGACTCCACCCCATCCCAGGTACCAAAAGTTTTCTAAAAGCAATAAAACGCTACACTGGCCCGGAAAAAAAGGAGTAATTTACATTGAATTTAATAAGGAATTGATCCCGCAATATTATTTAAAAAATGATCGTTTATTTTCTTGCACCACCTTTTTTAGAGTGTTCTTATGTAATCGCCTAAAAAGTAAAATCTATTCTTGTAGCAGGGGAAGTAATTTAGTGGAATATGGTAATCTACCATCATACCAACATATGAATCTATTTGTGTCGTAATTTTGAGAGATCAGTACCACTAAACTGTTGCTTTCATTTGTTAATGAGTAATGAACCGATGTTGTAAACATAAAACACTAAAGTTGTTGTTGAACTTAATAAATAGGGGCATTGCCTTTAGTGTAATACTTTGCCAACCTTTTTTTTTGGGTTGTAGTTCTATAGTAATTTTATTCGCACTTATATCTGATTTGTTATGTCAGTTGGTTCAGTACCTTAGGAATGTCATTACAATGCTAGATGTATCGTGAGTCAATCTCACTAATGATTCTATTTTCTCCTCGTCTTTTTTATGGATTTTTAGAAGCTTTTTCTGGTATATTACAGTTACTTTTGATGTTGTATTTTCATATTTGGTAGTCCATTCTCTTTACAAGAAAAGGCTACGTATATATTAAAAACAATTCTCTATTTAAATTTCACTTTTTCATATCCTGTGACTGAGGAGTCTACTATTTAGCAGCTTTTGTTCCCTCTTTATTTACGGAAAAAAACTCATTCAAGCTATCGTGTCTAAAAAATAGATTAATAGTCTGAAAGAGTGTGTCAGTGTTCACTTCAAGGTCTCATCATATGGTATGCCTTGCATGTTTCAACACTGGTCGTTGTTTTTTTGAACCGTTTGTCAGTGTTCAACGGTTCTTAGTGAACTACGTTCCTAAACTATTATGTTATTTTTTTAATAATTTTGCTAGCTTCAGTTATAATGTTGATTACTGTATATATTTCGTTTGCTTTACACGTTTACTAGTAGAGCTTATTACCATTATAATTATCATCAACTCACTAAGAGTTATCACACAGATCATCGTCAGTGATTGCCCACTGACAATAATCGGTGATGTTTCCTAGTATCTGGTTGAAAAACTTGACCCATATTTCCAGTAATCTTTCGTTCATTCTATCACCATTGCAAATGCTTTTTTTCGTTATCGCACCTGCCACATACCATTGATTATTCAATAGAAACGACGATTCGTCTTTTCTAGAGTTTGAGTGACTATAATCTTCGCCGATGTCCCCGTACTCTCGCACTTTTCTAGAGAATGTGTGGCTAGTGTTCTCCCTCCTTGATTTTTCCATCCTCCATGACTCTTCACTACTATTTTGTGTAGCATCAGCTGAGACTAGTACCATCAAATTCCGTTTTTCGGGGGGGGGGGGCTTAATGAGGTGTTATGATGTTTCAGTTCCCCATCGTTCACATCATTTGTGGTTTTGTTTTTTTTACTTTTTCTTCAAAATTCTTAATTCATAGTTTTATTTAATTCGTGCTTATTGCATTGGAGATTGCGATTCCGTTAATCTGTTTAAGTGCGCCGTTTTGTAGCTATATTCATGTGTTTTGCGTACTATTTCATTAATCTTATGAATCGTAAATATAGCCGATTCACTTTCCATTTTATTTTTTCTCATATTATTTCCCGTTTTACTGATCTTCGACAGAATAAACAAAAGTCTTGTCTCTTCATCTCAGATAAAAGACTTGCCCCACGAAAGTCAACATACTAAGTATAATATTATACTTAAAAAAATTAGATCCATACGATCCAACATGTTGTACTTTAATATTTTGGTATAGCGGTATGCAGCCTTTCTGTGTTTCCCTTATGTGTGTTTTGCTAGCATTGTCTACGCAGAATGTTATACTTATATGACCTCTTCTGGCTTCTTTCGCTCTTAGATATATTCGGATATCATCTACTTGTTGCAGTGCACTATGCATGGTCATTAGTAGCCTATTTCTTTGGTACAGGTTTTCCAGTTCTTCTTTTGAAAGGTTCACACGATCTAAATAGATGCACTGCTAATTTCGATATAACTGTTATTAGGTTTCTGCAATATATTTTTGTCTTAATTTGTTTACTTTTTCTTCGCCAATTTTAATTTTCTGTTCTTTTCTGTCGTGTCTGCTTCCAGAACTACTATATCTTTCTAATTACTGTGTCTGTCAAGTGCCCCCAGCATGCCTAAATCGGGAAGCTTATTAATAATAATAATAATAATAATAATAATAATAATAATAATAATAATAATAATAATAATAATAATAATAATAATAATAAGACTAGGAGAAATAGGAATCAAAGGGATAACTGAGACCATACAAAGGACAGTAATGATCAAAACAGCTACAATCCTGAGAAATGTCCTCGAATGCGGAAACCAACCCACATAAGCAACGAATGGAGAACAAACACATGGAAGCACAAAACAACAGAACCGGGGAAAATACAACCGAACGAGAGAGGCGCAAGCATAGGCTGACGCCACGAAAATTATGGACTTAGGGTCGAGGAGGGAAAGCGCAAAACCAGACCTCCACTGGAAGAGCGCGGACAGCTCTGGGACCTTGGGAAGGCTTGTATCCACTCGGGCCCCAGAGGGGACCAATGGCCCTTATCAGCGGGAAATCGTTGGTAGGTGGCTGTTGCGATTACCGCAAGGTCATCAGCGGTGATGAACGAAAAGAGGTGGAGCATACTGGAGGCCTGAGGAGACTTGTTGTCACTCAGACTCCAGGGAATACCACAGGTTGTCGGCAGTGGGTGACCACTGACGATGACCAGTGTGATAACTCCTAGTGAGTAAATAATAATAATCAAAGAGACGGAAAAAAGAAGCATGAAGATCAAAGAGACGGAAAAAAGAAGCAAATATACTAAACTTGCCAGAGAATTGAAAGGAATATGGAACATGAAGAAAGTCAGTATAACACCAATAATCATAGGTGCACTAGGAACAGTCCCCAAACACATGGAGAAAAGACTAGGAGAAATAGGAATCAAAGGGATAACTGAGACCATACAAAGGACAGTAATGATCAAAACAGCTAC
>OY744515.1:4331303-4363803 GCA_963556195.1 Sepiola atlantica
CACTGAAATTATAATTCTTTTCTCATAATGAGAATTCGATATCCTGCACTTATTTTTGATACGGCACATTGCCGGACAGTTCAGTCTCATGCTATATAATACCTCGTTATTAATTCAAAAACTTTATTAAAATTTCACAGTTTATAATCATAATTATTCTTTGATTTCGTCCGTGCCAAAATCTACGATCAAATCATCGATATCGTTCACTTTGGGATTCCAGAGTTATCAGTACTGGATTGTTTTAGTATGTTTGTTCTAGCAGAAGGGCATACTGCATGATTTTCAGACATCATTCTTTATCTAAAATGAGTATAATTATTTTTTAACTCGCGTTCTTTCACTTACAGTTCATTTTCCTGCCGTCTTTAAATCGTTCATACTATTGTTTTTTTTAAATATATTCAACTGTTCTGTTCAAGATTTGATCCCGTCATTCCATCTTATTATAATGCACAAATTTGCTTTTTTATTCAGTTGTCATTGTATTTAATCAAGTACAGACTCCAAACGGAAACTTGTAAGCTTTTTGTATTAATCAGTATAATCTATCAGACTGACCAATGTTTATTATACTAAAACAATTATAACCTTACTTGCTTGATGTGTGTTTTACTCATTGAATGTTTTCGAGGCTTGTAGCACGAACGGATTAGAAGAAAAGTAAAGAGAGGGTGTAAATGAATGGATTAATTGCAGTAGCAATTGCAGCATGAAGCTAGGAATGTAAGAGGACCGCGTAAATAAATGAATAACGTAAATAAAGAAAAAGAAAATGAAAGGTACAGCAGCGGCGTCTGTTTTGCCAATGAAGACCGACTGGGACGATTTTAATTATAGAGGTAGACGCACTAGCAGTTTCTACATGAATGAAAGTAAGAGGATTACGCAACAATTATATTACGTAAATAAAAAAGAAAAACATAGTACGAGGTTAGAAAGAAGTAGAAATGATAAAAAGCATACTAATGTGGATATCGGTCACAATTTAATTAAATGTTTACATTTATTTGACCGTCTACCTTTCATTTTATTTTAAACCAAATTTGGACACAATGAAGTGGTTGATTATCTCTTTATAATACACATTTTCTGCCATGAATTATTTAATAACCAGTTTTATTGGAAATATTATCGCTACACTTCCTTTGTCTATTTGGTGGGAATTTTCTGTCTGCTCGTAGTAACGTGTTTGAAGCATATGCGACAAATTAAAAGTATTCCTCATTAAAAGTATGTAACTGAGCAGAACGTACTCCGTATGCGAAAGCGTTTATATTCACTTTCATATCTAAATTAGTGTCAAAATATGTCAGTGAGCAATTTCGGGGCAATATGTTTTTAATGTCGTCAGATGATAATTCTCAACCAAATGTTTTTAATAAAATAGGATGTTTTTGAATGTGTATGCCACCCGGTTTCGCTGTTTATATATAAACCACGCCTTCCGTTGTCTGCAACACACGCTTCCTGACCGATTCACCAAACAACAATATTTTTAACTTTCAATTCTTTTTATTACAAGCGTTAGTTATTTAATCAGCTGGGAAACATTCACTACGTCGAGAGAGAGAGAGAGAGAGAGAGAGAGAGAGAGAGAGAGAGAGGGCAAATCACTACTTTATCGTAGTTACTGAACAATTATTTCGTTAACCATTCATGGAGGGTGGATATCTCTCGCCTCTATTTTCTTAGGTAAATATTCTCCTTATCTGTTATAGTTTACATGTTTACAATCACGTCTCATCGGTTCGCCTCCAAAACCTAGACTGACTAAACTTCGCTTCTCTCAAAGAACGAGTGACGCCAGGGATCCTTGTTTCCCACGCAAGGGCCCGTGACGTCACAGAGCCTCTCGCAGGTGCACATTGCCCCTTGATCTGGAATCTCGTTACACGGTGACCTTGTCACGTCTGTGGTTTCTGACTGTGATAACATGCCCTATTCTGCACTCGACTGCAGGTACACCCCGCGTTAATTCGCGCAAGTCCAACCAACGATTTCCAACAGATACGCCCATTCCCATAAGGCCATTATCCAACATTCGTACCCCCTAGATTATATTATTGCTTTCGCAGGTTTACCTGTTTATTCTAATAAACTTGAAATAATCGTTTATTGCAATATAAGATAGTTAAGTTCACTCTCTTTTTAAATATTAATAAGAAAGCACTTTATAAAATATTAGACGTTTCCCGGGTGCAGACATATTTTCGGGATGGAAGGTCAAAAGAATAAATAATTCAATGCGAATTCAAAAAAATATTTCATTTAATGGAGAAACACGCACAGTTATGCACAATACATATTGTCAAACAGCTGTGTTTTATTAATAAAGAGATAATAAAACGTTTCAGAAATACAACCGAAAAGAATAAAAATAAATGAAGCTGAAAAGTATAAAAAGCATATTTTTAATTGTATGTAATAAGAGCCTTGTCATGCTTACCATTTTTGAAAAGAGGATTTAAAAAATCGGCTTAGTGTTCCCTTATTTTTATTTGAATAAATATTCCATTATTTGTAAGGAAAAATGTGTATTCATCAAAGTTATGTATAGGGGAGAAAGGCAAACTTACACATGCTATCTTTTATCATAGTTTTCTTTATATTAAGATAAGTATAATATATTTTCTTTTACTCCGAGAGATTTTAATGCTAGAGAAACTCTATGGAAAATTAGTACATATTGGGTAATACTCGTATGAATATTTGTTAAACAATAATTAGTCAACTGGATCTTGCGTTATTGGGTATACAGGATATGGTCTAGAAATAAATCGCTGATATGTTACAAGCAAGACCCTACCTGAAAAAAAAGCTGGAAGGGCGTGATAATTAGCTGGCATAAGAATTATGCGGAAATGACGTCAAATATGCGACTGGCGAAGGTTGCCAATCACGTTGACTCTCTGTGGAATCTTCGATGGGAGAATACACGTTTTTGAGATGGACTAATATAATTTCATATACATCAATATTTCTATCTAGCTATTTTTAACCTTGCAATTTGCTAAACATCATGATGAATAAATCATTCATCTTCGAAAATGTCCCGTGTTTTATTAATTGAATTATTCATATCAGATGTGTGTCAAATGGAAGTCTATCGCAGTAGCAAAACTATCTCTCGTCTAACAAGATAACTACAATACAGGTTTACATGGTGATGTCATAGAATAGGAGACATTATTTTTAGTTCGACTGAAGCATTTATTATGAACTCACATTTTACGACTAAATGAAAAGGCTATGTAACAATATTGTGTCTGCCATTCATCAGATCTCTCTCTAAATGTTTTGCCACAAATACGTGTAATATATTCATCACTTAAATTAGCATTTATAAAATAGGCAGGGTGTATTTATTTTGATAACGAATTCATAGTTTATTACAATAAGAAATCCAGTTTCACTTCGATTAAAATCTGTAATCTGATCTGCAGCAAAACTTAATTGGCTAATGCTGAGCGAATCGTACTTGAAAAAAGCTGACAAATCTCGTGCCGTAGGATTTTTAGGTTCACATAAACTCCTCCCTGATAGCCCTGACTATACGTTATACCTGCAACGTTGCAGGTTTACTCCCGACAACCAGTGCAGTAGGGCCCAGAAATAGTATATGAAGTAGGTCAAGAACACAGACGGAAATGGTGATCGTGCGTGCGTAGAAACAACGTTGTTATTCTCATTTCTATCAATATGCTGTTTCACACTTCATATATCTTTGCTAGTATAAGGAAAATGCAGAGATGACCAGAGGACGACGGATCCTGATGTCGATTGTTCCTGGATGTTCACCAGAGATTTAGTTGGGTAACTCTGAAATCAGCACCTTTATACCGCGTCTACCACGGTGATAAAGGATTGCTTCTATCTGGAGGAGTGCTCTTTTGTAGACAACTGGCACTGTGTTCTACTAAGTTTTCTAAAAGTTGGCTGAATATTTCTTGCATAATCGAAAAAGTTACTGAAACACAAATAGATAGGCATAGAAGAGAACACACATGATGGTGAAAGGAACCCCGACGCTTACCTTTCAGAGAATAGGGGTTAATTGTAAAGTAAACCTAAAAAATGGAAGAAATAAAAAGATGAACGAAATAAAAGAACAACCAGTAATGAAGGGTCGAGTTATAGAGTTAAATGAAAAATAACATTATTTAAAAAGAAAATCAAATGAAAATATTTAATGTACACAGTATATAAGAATCAAAAACTAAGTTTTAAGAATTAGAATTTCTTAAATATCGAAATAGAAAATAGAACGTGCAAGAACACAGAAGCGATAAAATAAGAAAAACGAAAGACGAAAAGAGATGAAGTAAATACGGAGAGATTGAGGGAAGGAGAAAGACTAGAAAGGAAGAAATTAAGCACAACTGAAGTGGGGGATATTAGATCAGAAAAGCGGGATGTCACCCCTGCCGCACCTCGCTTGACAGAAATCGGTCAACAGTCTGCAGGAGACGTTGTCTTTTCTGTCGAGCGTATCACTCCTCCCTCAAATCTGACAGGTCACAGTGTGTCACCTCGCCCGACCGACGCCCCTGGGAGATGGAGACTAAAATAGTGTGAGAGGGAGAGAGAGAGAGAAAGAGAGAGAGGAAGATATATATATATAGAGAGAGAGGGAGGTACAGAAAGAGAGAGAGAGAAGGAAATAAAAATAAAATAATATAGAAGCTGCTTTAGACAGAAATAACTCTGCAAGTACGGTAAGAGGGAGAGGTAGTGAAGAGCGGCGGAAGCAAGTCTTAGATAGACACAAATCGACAAAACGAAATCTGACTCTTAATTTTACTAAAGCTTCACTTATCTTTTATACGTCTTTATTTGTTCTTGGTGGCCATTTTGTTTTGTATTTTTATTGTTCTACTCTTTTAACAATTTTCTTTATAGATTTGAATGTTATTTTGCATGATTGTTTACTGTTTTTTTGTTTGTTTTTCGTTTTAAAGAAAAAAAAACACATCTTTGCTCCCCTGACAAGACATCAACTAAAAAAAAATAAAATAAGATTTGATTTAGATTTTTATTCTTCAATTTTAATTTTGCCATTTTTTTTACAAATTCTTTCTCGTCTGCCGATCTCTTTCCTTTTTTAATAGCGGAATGATCTATTCAGAAAGCCCCCACCCCCTAGCAATTGAGGAATTAGACAAGGAAAAATGATAAGATTTTAGAAGCACACAAAGGCGCAGTTTGGATTGAAATAACTTGTCAAATTCAATGTGTGATAAAAAAATTCCAAGTTTAGATAACGTAACACTAATATAGCACGATGCCCTTCAAAAGCGGGGCGTGTGTCTAATGACAAACATTTACCAGTGCACATAAACAACAAGTATGGCAGCTACACCAAAACTTGTACTACTACTACCACTGTACTACTATTATTATTACTACTACTACTACTACTACTACTACTACTGATAATAATAATAATAATAATATTATTAATAATAATAATAATAATAATAGCCCTCAACATAAAAACACGTGCACACATATACATTCACATGTGATAGCACCAGCCCTCGTTGTCACAACACGCAATTTTCACGCAGGGGCAAGGAGGATGGAATAGGCGAAAAGGGAGATAACCATGCCTCCATTGTCAGATTGTAGACAAGAATGGACACTTGGGAAGGCTTATTCTCACTCAAATACTAGGAAGACAAGGTGTCTGCTAACGAGAAATGAATAGTAACCATCTGTTGCGATAATGCAAAATGATTTACATACGTCATCGAACAAGAAAACGGGTGCTGGAAATCTAAAGAGATCTACCTCCAGGGAAATCAATGATAATGACCGCGAGAAAATTCCTAGACATTAAATAAAAGCAAGAGTAACTAAACCCAAGAGCATGGTAATAACACATTAAAGAAACAGAATAGGTGTTTAATCCTATTATTTTTATGTGCTTGCCAATATTTGTTGGTTCTTTATTTAAATGTAAATTTGCGTCGCGATGACTGTAAGAAAAACGATGCGAACTATAAAATTATCGATACTTATTTAAAATAGTATGTTACTAACATCATCTATGACGCGGTTGTGGAGCCTGCAAGAGATATATTCCGCCAATATTAATGCACGTGAAATGAGGAGACACGGAAAGCAAATATTAACAAAAAACGGTTATATATATATATATATATATATATATATATATATATATATATATATATATATATATATATATATATATATAAAGTATAAGGGTATACTCAAAAAAAGAATAAAAAAGAAATACCAGCAGAGTGCTCAATTAAATTAAATTAAGACCGTAATATTTTTTATTTATAAATACAGATTTTAATCAGACATGTGGACCAGTGGTTTCTGAGAAGAAAATAGTTGAATCTCCAATTCCGTCTTTGTCAGCACTGTTTTAAATCGTAAAATAATGGAATTTCTTCAAAAAACAGTCTTTACTCGTTATGAAACGCTATGCACAAATAATTTGAAATGAAGAGGCGGTGAGACGCTTAAACCGGAGAAATAGTCGTTATGTAAGAGATTCTATATTTAGAAGTGAGGAAAAGAGGGAGAAAAAAGAAAAATTACAATAAGAAGAAATTAAGAGAAAATTAAAATTAAATAAAATATAAAAATAAAAATAAAAAAATAAACAAATTTATAAAATATGAATATATATATATATATATATATATATTTATATATATATATATATATATATATAGTCATATTGTTTATTTTTTTATATGTATGTATATAAAAAAATAAAATGAAAAAAAGTTTATATTGTGTTATAACTTTTTATTATTTATTTTTCTATTTATTTATTTTGTGACGTGTAGGAATATAAGTTGTTCTGTAAAGAAAAATAGTTTTTCTTGTTGATGGTATGGAGAACAAAATTTTCGACTGATCCTTCAGTCTTCATCGGTGTTTGGGGTTTGCGTGTGTACGGTGGGAGGTTTTCCCAGGCAATGAGGGGGAAAGAGTAGAAAAATCATAAATTAAATATGTGTATAAATGAGCACACGCACATACGCGTCCACACACACGTAATGGGACGTGTACATGTACATTGATACACACACACACACATTCACCGACACGTGCCTATGCGCGTAAGCATACATACATATATACATAAACCCATTCACAAATACCTTTTTTTATTTCTCCTTTTCTTTCTCTCTTACTGCTCGATACATACACACACACACACACACATACATACATACACACACACACACACCATGCGATCAATAATACACATCTCTTAGCGTTGTAGTTGACTTAATTGTTTTAAAATTACTACTACTGCGTTCAATTTAACCGTTTAATGAATAGTTGTTTTTCCCTTTCACTCTTTCTCTCTTCGTCTGGGCTTGCGTGCCTTTTTTCTTTCTCTCTTTCTTTGTCTCTTACTGCTCGATACACACACACACACACACACACACACACATACACACACACTCATACAAACACACACACACACTCATACAAACACACACACACTCGTACGTGCCTGTGCAGGCCAGCATACACATTCCTATGGTTAAAGGTACGTAACTCTATTTAATTAAATTATCTAAAAAATTGCGGTAACTATTTATTATATATATATACATATATATATATATATATATATATATATATATATATATATATATATATATATAATTTAATAAATATATAAAAAATATATTAAAAAAATAATATATAAAAAAATTTTTTTAAAATAAATGAATGAAAAATATAAAACACAAAAAAAAAAATAAATAAATAAAAATGAAAAAAAAAAATGTTTTTAATTTAAAAAAGAAAAAGAAAAAAAGAAAAAAAGAAAAAATGTAAAAAATATGAAAAAATTTTAAATCCAAGAAAATCAAAGGAATTAAAAATTTAAAAATATTTTAAAATCTCTAAAACTTCAAAAAAATGTTAAAGTTTAAATCTCCCATAACTTTCAAAATTTCATTTAAATCAAATTATTATATTATTTTTAATAAAAAAAAAATTATATTATTTCCAATTAAAAATATAAAAGTTAATTAGAGGGAATATAAAAAAAGTTTAGTCGAGGGAATATAACAATTTTGTTTATCATAAATGTTGTTTTTTTAATTATTTGTTTTATACTTTTTATATTTTTATATATTATTTATATTTTTTGTGTATTTTTTTATATTTTTTATATTTTAAAAATGTTTTTAATTTTTTTAATTTTTATAATTTTTATAGTTTAAATGTTGTAGATTAAAAATTTTTAAATTTTCATATTTTTAATTTCGATAATTTTTTATAATTTTTAGAATTTTTATAAAATATATATATTTTATCCAGTTTTTCTACTCTGTTTATTGCACCCGCACAAAAAAAGTTCGTGTAAAAAGGATATGTGATTTGTCCAGATAGTAATTGTCCGTTAAAGGATTGTCCGTTGAGGAAATTTTTGAGAAGACGAAAAAAAAGAAAATCTTCCGTAGGAGCAGTATGGAGAAGGTGTTCAAAAAGAAAGAAATCCAAAAGTAAAATGTTGAAATCTAAAATGTTGATGGAGCGCACTTAAATGGTATTGAAGTAAGATATCCGGCCATGTTTTGCAACTTCCTGGGCCATGGTTGAAAAAACGAAAGGAATAATTGAACAGATATGCTAGCGAGCGAATCCAAGAAAAACTAAGTTCAACGGACAATTGCCATCTGGACAAATCACATATCCTTTTTACACGAGCTTTTTTTCACCCCATTTTTAATAATATTTTAATATTTATCAAATATTTGAACTTTGGCTTTTTCTACAGCCAACTTATCTATCTGTATTTCTCCTCTGATGATAAGATTTCGATCTTTGAAAAGTCTACAGACCATATATAACATAATTTGACAGTATTTAACTACATCAAAACACTTAATCTAGTCACCCTTCAATGTTCATAATGAAATAGTTTCTGTGAAACTTAACAAACCGTACTTTCCAGCCCAGGCTATTGGCGAAAAAACACACACCAACGAGTGCATGTATAATTGCTAATGATGGGGGATTCCTTCGAAAATTTAAATAAACCACGGAAGAGACACCACCCTACAATCACGGTTTAAACTAAACAATGGTTCTTCAGAAGTAAGTGATCTATTAACTGCTTGTTTTCTATCAGCTCGTTAAACTGGTTCGTGTAGCAGTATTCATCAATTCGATGTTTTGATACCTCATTGTAATACAGGTTTCCATTCCAGTAGCCTATTTCCAAGAACAGCACGCTTGTGGAACTCTCCTCTGTCTACTGTTGTCCTCTTAGCTCCCACTTGGCCTTTCAACACTAAGTCCAATAGGCATTTCTTTTCTTTGCGATAATCATCTCTCGTTTTTGTTACGTCCTTACCTCAAGTGTCTTCATGTCTTGTCTGGAGCGATTTCCATTAAAAAATAATGTTTATAAATTCCATTCTGCAAACTGGAAATTTATAAATGTTATAATTTAGTGTTTATATTTTTTCATTATTTTAAAACTATAAGTCGGAAATGTTGCGGGACTGTTTATGTAGATGATTGATTTAACTTTTAAAAAAAACTAACAAGGTGATTTTGCTTCAGAATGATACTTTTTCAGTGTAGATTTTTCCATTCATTTTCTTCTATAATTATATGCCGAACTAGAAGTATTTGTTGGCGATTCTTCTTGTAAATAAAAACAATTAATGGCTAAATGATAATAAAAATATATTTCCTTGCCAATAATTACTAAATGTGAGTAGGTGCATTTTCATAGTGAAAGTAAAGTGTAAACAGAAGCACAATAACAAATTCAATGATTGAATAAACGTTTTATACTCTCGAGATAAACAATTATATAGTAATAATCATTACTTCTCCCATAGCTCACATGGCACACTCAGTTGTGTTACTTGTTTGACGCAGCTTTTATAAAATAAGCGGGATTAGTAATGATGGGTTTATGGATCTGTATACATGTTTAAAATCTAAAGACTGCAAATCGACTGATATTTGTAATTTAAAAATACATTTTAGAATGAGGCGATGAGGAATTCTGTTTATATCAGGCTTTATGGGATACAACTGGGTTGAATTGATTCAGCCCGCATCATCCTCTGCAGGTGACTTTATTCTGATTATTTCAGGGAGCTCACCTGCTGGCAAACACCTTAAAACATACCGTATCATATGATTAACACACAGCTTGATTAACATGTATACACAAGCTCCCCAGCTAGTCTATACATTCATGTTACATATTATTTTACCACAGTGTGCATCACAATACGAACTTCATGTTCTTATCTATCAAGGGTGTTTCATTATATTTTCACTTCAACGTCATCCTTGTTTCGTCATGGAAAATCTTATCAAAGTTTGACAATAAAATATACCCTCAAGCAAAATACGCATCAATATCACCTATTTTCTCATGTAACACGTTTACGTCTCTTTTATATATATACATATATATATATATATATATATATATATATATATATATATATATATATATATATATATATATATTGTTGCTGATTACTCTTCGCTGCTCGTTGTAAATACCTGCGACTTGGCATTTACAAAGTTAAATTCCTCCTAACTTCCAAGCTAATTTGTGGTGGGCAACGGCTAATACTCTTGATTGCCAATTAGTGGCGATTTGTGATTCGAGTTCGCGCCTGCCGACCGTCTAAAATTAGCTTCATGCACTGAAGATTGTGTAAGCATGCACTATCGATGTCTGTAGGTAATAACTAATTAATATTTATTTATAAAGTAATATTATTATTATCTCTCTCTCACTCTCTCTCTCTCTCTCTCTCTCTCTCTCTCTATATATATATATATATATATATATATATATATATATAATATAATAACTTAATATACGTAACTTAATATTTAGACGATAATAAATCGTACATATTTCGTGCAAAGGATCATCGCTTGATTGTAAAACGTTCTTGTCCTGCCTAGCCATGCTGATTACGCTTGAAAGCCAGAATATCGTGTTCATGGATAACTTTCATGTACGTTAAAAATAATGTATATATATGTATATATATATATATATATATATATATATATATATATATATATATATATATTCTGTTTTTTTGTGGTATATCAATTCATATCAATTCAGTTTTTTGGGTTCGTTCTTTTTCTTCTTGATTTATTTATAAAAATTGTAATTTTCTCCATATTTATTAATGTTTGATGTGTTTTATTATATTTCTTTCAAAATGTGTTGAGTTATTTTCACTTTTTTGTGTGCATTTCAATAACTTCTTCGCTTTTGTCATCATTGTAGTTGTACTTACCCAGTGGATGGAAGAGAGAAAACATATTTTAATACTTGTAAATAATAATTTTCAATTTATTTTTCGTGTATTTGCATTTAAATTAATCATAACTCAAACTAATTCCATTACTGAGAGTTAGTTATTTGCGAGAAACACATAAGTACATATAAGTTGTCTGTATATAGAGATTGTGTCGTTCTGTCATTCTATTTCTTTCTACCTATATAATTACTTCTCTTTATTCATTATTTCACATTTGTTCCTCATTTCTTTTCAGTCTTTGCCGTACACAGTTCCCCCGATCTTTTTTCATCTTTCCCTTTTTCCGGCATATCACTTTAGATCTAAGAAAATAAAGTCCGCTTAATGATATTAACTGAAGTATTGAACTGTTAACGTTATTTCGCGAATCTAACACCGCCATTTATCTGACACCGCTATTCATATAACCAATCGTTACAATCGATGAGACGCTTCAATTTTAGGAAATCTCGTCCATTACGAACTGAAGGACCAGACACCGCTTCAAATTACCATTGAAGTTTGATCCGTTGCATTCTAGAAGATTCATTTGTACGTTTTTGGCTTCAGCTGAAAATGGATACAAGATAACGTGACGTATGGCAGACATTGACAGAAAATAATCGATGCGTGAGACGAATGCGCAACCGAATAGTTTTGAAGGCGTGTCATTGTCTTATTGTTTGTTTCACTACTTTTATTGTTCATTTGTTTTTTCAAACATTTTTTCTGTATTAAAAGTGCTAATTATATATAACGGTTAATTTTGCGTTGATATCTTTAAAAGTGTCTATATTGAAATTAGAAAAACGCATAAAAAAGCAAATACACATATGAGGAAGAGAATTAATAGAAAATACCAAATAAAGAACATAGTTGAGAAATGTAAACAACCACATTGGTTGTTTACTCTTACGGGCTGTCAACTGTCATTAGGCTATTTCATACAAAAGAGCCCTTATATTTGTATACGTTATTTTATATATAATTCGTAGATAGGACCCTGACGAGTACTACTACTCATATAGAAAGTACCGGGTCTACTGACAACACTGGGTTTACTTCATACTTCATACTTCATACTTCATACTTGGAGTTTAGCAAGGGACTATAGAACGAAAAGAAAATTAAATAAAAATACACTGCAAAGTTAAAATTTAAAAAATCAACCCATTAAAACTACGTAATTTAAAAATACGACAATAAAAGAAAAAGTGAAATAAATAAGAAAATAAGACAGAGTAAACATGAACGTGAATATATAGAGAAATATAAAAGTACTATGTGTCTATTTTCTTGACTATGCTTTTCGTTTTAGTGAATATATTCACAACATTTCGGCTGAAGATAACCTCCAACAACATAATTTGAAAAGCTTTCTAGTCCAAGGCAGAGTATTCAACCAGAAAAGGTTAAAATAGAACAACAACATACAACTTTTTATATAATATATTTTTGGCATAACGGAAGGCAGTTGTCATTGTTTCTCAATGTCAACGAAGACCTTGAAATGGCTTTATTTCGAAGTAAAATAAAATAAAAAATAACAAAAGATTATAGATGCAACATTTTTTTAAAAATCCATGAAACTAAGATTGACATGAGGGAAAGAGACAAGAAAAATATTAAAAAAAAAAAAAAAAACAAAGTAAGAAAACGCAAGGAAATGTGTTTTTATACGAAACGGAATGAATTTAAAAAGATGAGGAATACATTAAAATAGGAAAAGATAAAAAAGTGAATTAAATACGGAAATAAATGAAGTCAACCAAGTAAATACTAACGTGTTTTTATACGATTAACATTATAATAAATGATAATACATTACGGATTCGCGTAATAAGATAAAGAGAATTAACGAAAAAAAGGGAGGTGTGAACAATCAACAATGAAACGAAATATATTGAAAATCAAATCAAGGAAGAAACTAAATAAACTGCAATTGTAAAATATTAAGAAAATAAAAATGAAAAAGTTTAATGTCAAAGGGGAAGTTGAAATGATTCTATTCGTAACATCAAATGATTGTAAATAGAAGTGAAAACAAACTAACAAGTACAGAACTAGGAGACTTGTGCCTATTTGTTTAAGGTGGATTATTCTATATTATTATTTACATTTAGTGGATTCAACCGATGTTGATGACAAATAGATATCATCAAAGTGTATTAATAAAGTTGTTGTACATCGAATGGTAAATACTCACCTTGAAGCAATTTTGCAACTATTTACAACATGGATAATTTTGGTTATTCAGACTATTTTTATCTTGAGTGTTATCATCACAACGTTTCGGTCGCTGTAACCTCCAGTGTTCTTCAGGTGTATATTTTCTAACTCGGGAATATTTCTGTCAAACTTTGAAATCTGGACAGAATTTCGAACAGAACCCTTCATTTAATCCATGGGGAGTGCATGCTCTTTTTCCGTCAGCCGTGACTGGGAGAAGTCTTCAGTTATTCACAATTAGTTGTATCACCTGCACTGAGGATTGCACCTTCAACCTTCAGATGACTATCACTTAGAACGTAATTTAACTTAGTACCATACCTACTGCATCAAGGGCGCTTGCGCGTAGTTGTAGTATGGATTTTGGGAGCCTTAAACAAATTCTTGTTTTTTTTTAGGTGTAGTCTTACTACTTATCACTATATATCAGTAGTATATATCCGTATATATATACCTATATATATATATATATATATATATATATATATATATATATATATATATATATATATATATTTATATATTTATAAATATACATATATATACATATATATATGTATATATATATAAATATATATTTATAAATATACATCATTTATAAATATATATGCATATTTATTTATATATATATATATATATATATTATAACATTATCTATTATGTATAAGTAATGGTTCACATATTGTATTACATTCTATACTAGGTCTGCTTAGTAGGCCATTATTGCTCAACATATGCACTGCTTCTTCAGAAGTATATTTACACAATTTTATTATATGTGTTATACATTCCTTAAGGAACGCTGTTTTAATCAATGTCAATTGATACTTAATATTTTTTATACTGAAATACTGAAATACTGAAAGTTATCAAACGAACATACAACTTTAAAACGTAAGCTTAATAAACCTCAAAACAATGAGAGAAAGACAAATTGAATGAATATATATTATACGAAATGTGAGTGCATCGAGAGTGTTTCTCCTAAATCATTTCAATATATAAGTAGAAAATTATATTTTAATTGCTCTAATTAGCCTTAATTTATTATAAACTGAATGAGGCACCTATATCTCTCTTAGCTATCTATGTATTTATTTCTATTATTATGGTGAGTAAATCACTTTCTAATATTTCCCAATGTTTCTGTGACTATTTAGAGAAATAATACTTTGTTTTTATGGGCGAGACCATCAAGTTTACATACGAGTTGCAATAACCACCAGTAACAGGTATGTAGATGAGATAGCAACATAATGGATCCTGTTACTTCTATTAAAAAACAAATACTACTACTAATAATTATACTACTATGAATAATTATTTTATAAATAATAATAATAATAATAATAATAATAATAAAAAAATACTACTACTACTACTAATAATAATAATAATAATAAAATTAATAATAATAATAATAATTCCACTACTTATAATAAGTATGATAACTATGATAATAATTTAAAATGGATGTATTAGTTTTTAGTCTAGAAAAATATAATTACAGATATGTTACAGTTTCTTTCTTTCCGAATGCAATAAAAGTAAATAAAATGCATATGTGTAAGTTGAGAAAGTTTGATAAAGAAGAAGACATATTCAAAACGAGAAAAATTTATACATATTTGAAACAAATGAAATCTAAACAAAATACAAATAACATATGCAACATTTCAAAAGTTTATATTATCAAATGTCATGAAATAAAAAGTATTAATTAGTAAATAATTACGTAAACATTAAATATGAATAAGCACATTAAGATTATACTTTGAAATGTGAAAAGCGAGTGTGGAGAATATATACAAATATATTATATAGGTAAGAATATTAATGAACACAGTAAAACAAATTCACGTAGACGAATAAAGAGGTAAACGTAGAAATTAATTAATTCCAAAAAGAAATACAAAAAGGAATCATGTGAAAAGGTTATATCTTCAAATATATGAAACATAATATGTAGTTAATATATAATACAATGGTACATAACTAAATAAATCAAAGAAAAGTAACAGATAAAATAAACTTAACATAAGTAACCAGAATATGAACGAGAAAAAAACTGTCATATAAAGTTCAATGTTTTTTTACGAAGATTAACAAATTGTGAAAAATATTAACTGAAAATTAGGACTAATGAAAAAGTTTAAAAAATTCAAGCTTCGTTTTTTTAATTATTTTTCAAATCTTCAAAAGAAAAATATTAAACATGTTGCTACACAAGAAGATCTATTTTTATAATATTTATCTAGTGGCTATTTATAATTAATTTTAGGTAGAATTTCGGTTGAGTTATCTGTCTTATTTTTTGCCTTTCTGCCTACATACAACAATTAATCAAATATGCTTCATCCGAGCGCCCGAAAAGCCTTGCGTTTACCATATCGGCTGATTTACTATTAGATTTTAGATATTGCATTTGAAAGAAATTGTTTCAGGACTGATGAGTTTGTTTTTATATTCATGTATATAGTCATTCTTTTTGTTCTTCTCTCGGATAGGGACGTGATTATTTTCTATGTTGTATGAATGTGCCAGGCCGAGAGGATGACGGTTTTGTATGATTTTCTCACGATAAACGTCGTGTCTAACAGAAAGACTGCATCAGTCACTTCATTAACCTCAAACTCTATTATTTGCACGAGACTGAGTCGCGAATATAGAGTGGAAAGCTTCAAAATAAACAAAATTCGTCACACTTGGCTACACTTAGTATTATTTGGATTGTTCGGACTACTATTCTCATCTTTGACGTTTATCTCACAACGTTTCGGCCGATGTAATCTCCGATATTCTTTAGGTGCATCTTGTCGAACTCAGAGATATTTCTGTAGAACTCGATTATCTCGAGAGGATTTCGAACAGAACCAATATTTGTCCACGGGGTAGCTTTCTCTCGTTCCTTAAAGAGCTCAGAGTTGGAGAAGGTGCACCTAAAGAATGTCGGAGGGTACATCGGCCGAAACGTTGTGTAAATAACATCGAAGATGAAAACAGTAGTTCAAATTAGCAGTGCTAAGCAGCTATCTACCTTAGACTGCAACGCTCGCAGATAGACATGTGTGTTTATTTACACAACGGGTCTTCGAGACGACTGACGAATTTACAACTTTTTGCTCTCAAAACAATCAGACCCAGCACGAGTGAGTCGCGAAATTAATCTTACTGGCTGTGAAAGCTGTGTAGTTCTAGATTTTCGCCTACGCTCGCTTACAATCTGAGTCAGGTAAAACCTACACAATTTTTTACAGACATATAAAACTAAATCTATGAAATAAATAGCATCAGAAAGGATTTAATAGAAACACGAAAAAGGGCGACTGTTCTGACAACTAATTTTTGTATAACCCATTTCAGTTGTTAAAGGTTAACGTTTGAGTAAATATTTCTATGAATTTTATTTTTATTACCAAATTAGATAAAATAAAATAAATGAAAATTTAAAAAAAATGAGAAATATAAGAAATGAGAAAAAACGACAGATAAAGTAAACGTAATATTTAGAAAGGTTAATAGTGATAGAGAAAGAAAAAATCGAAAATCGAAGAAGGTCATATGAAGTTAGGAAAGGTCAAAAACCAAAGAAAAAATGATAAAGACGGAAGAACGTGAAATCAACAAAAAACGAATGAAACTAAATTCATGACAACATTCGATAACATCCTATTTTATATGAAATAAACTAGAAAAAAACGAAAATATGAAACGAGATGAAATGAAAACCATAAACTAAAACAAAGAGAACACTTTGAATCATAGTTTTAAAAGAAGTAAATGTTGGAAAATAAGACAAGGCAAGCAGTACGCACATGTACGATTAAGTAAATGTGTGTAGGCTCACGTGTTTTTCATTACTGACGCATAGAACAGCTCCAGAATCAGAATGTATTCTTATCGGATATATATACTTGCCTTCTTTCGGTTATTGAGGACTAGCAATGTTCAGTTGGAACCATTTAAAATATCACGAGTTGCGTGACACAGAAAAAGGAGCGCAGGAGCAACATGTTTCCTAGACCTTCAAATGTGTTTACCATCTACAGACATCCGTCTTTTCAAATTCCAGTTGAGAGCTTTCTTTTTACTTCGCACTTCGATTTTTCAAAACTGTTATGGTACCTTACCTATAACGGGTCCTTAAACTTTTCCACTCCCCATAAATACTGAAGGTGTCTGCTTCGTAGTGTAGGATGCAGTCCAGCCCGACAGGAATTGGGCCATTTGAGTGGCTTTTTATATTCATTAGTCCTGGGTAGTCCTAAGAGCACTACTCTTCCAAACTTCGCATCCCCTTTTACGGGTGGAGTAAGTTTATTGCTCACTGACTGAGGCGCCCAACCAGTAATTGCCGACGGGGTTTACTAGGCAATTTTTAAGGGCGAGTGTGCTTCGTCTTTAAAGGCGCTGGCTTGACCCCCCCACCCCAATCTTCCGGCCCTGTGCCTTTTCTTCTTGCAGTGGGAAAGAAGGAACTACCTGGAACAACGCCAGTCTATACCGCAAGACAAGACTGACGTACACTCACACTTGTCTTCTGTTGTGATGTTTCAATATACTTGTTTTCTCTAAACTCCCAGTTCGTGTCGTCCTTCCAGCCTCTATACAGAATCACAAATACTAGCGAGGAGGTAGAGTAAGGGATTCTTGAGAACCTTAAAATGGACGCAACAACTAGCGACGATGTAAATTAACGATTCTTTGTACAACCTTAAAAAAGGACAAACGTGGATAAATAAACGCCAAATTAACCCGACAACGTCCTAGTTCTAAAAATAAATTGGCTTTACCGGCGGACCAAAAAGAAAACAACATGTAAAATACCAACTTATTTTCTCTCATTAAAGAAAAGGTCAGCGTATTTTTATTGCTATTCCGACACGCTTTGACTTTTTAACAAGATCAGAATAAATTATACTTTTTTCTTCAAAAGAGAAAAGTCCTGTCGCCGGATATAAGAAAGGTACGTAAGAAAACACATTTTTACTTTTTTTCAAAAAAAATTAAAAACAAAAAGAATGATTATTTTCACGCTCCAACAAAAACAAGCCAGACCAATAAACAAAACAAGGTAAATTCCCGCCAAGCCCCCGTTTCTATTATTGACCACTCAATCAGGTGACGGATAGCCCGTCACGTTTTACAACCTGTCTAACTTGTAATAAAGTCGGACCCAATAGTTCACAGTGAATAACGAATAACACAACTTAGACGTGAATTAAATCCACAAAAAATAACCATTAGGAAGACAGAATTATAATAACATATGCACTGGTAATACATTGTTAATAAAATTGTAAAATTAACATTGGATTCTTGTTCAGACGTGCTCATTATCAACATCCACACATGGTGAAGGTTAGAAAAACAACCATGCTAAGAACCAAACAAAGGCCCAGAACAGTTAGTTGTGAAAAAAAAAATACGAGGGTGAAATTATTACCGACATTACTTTAAACAGAACAACGAAACAAAGATGAAAAAAATCATATTTAAAAATAACAACAGTTTATTTGGCACAGACTTATTCCAGCGGTTCAACCTATGGTGGTTTCTAACTAAAATTTGTGGCCAGAAAATACAGAATTGGACAACTGAATCAGAAAAAAAATGCAGGAACTTTTTCAACCATTAAAAATCATAATAATACAATATTCACACTGTAAATAGCTAACACTAAACTGAAAGAAAGTTAGCTATATTCTATAGATAACTAGTTGATGGTTCAAGAGCTCGAATTGCTTTTAACTCAAAGATGTCTTAGAAGAGCAAAATATTATTAAAGATAAGATGACTCGCCTTGAAGTTGAATGTCGAAGCAAAGAAAACAGTTTTCAAAATTTAAAGAATTGCTCGGAAATCAGAAGTCTAGAATTTGAAAGCTGGACTATATCAAACCTTAATATTATAGAGACTCTCAGTTTTCTTATCAATTTAGCGAACGATGAAGAATTTATGGTTAGCAGATACGACCCTTTTGACATACTACAACACCTAAGGAGGTAAAGCTTGGGAGGTGGTGTGATAGTACCTGAACTATAACGGACTACGTGAACATTTCTACTTAGCATAAATACTGGAAGCATATGCTTCTCAGTGTTGGAACCACCCCAGTCTATATCGGCAGTCCATACTAGCGTATAACCACTATGTACTCTGTTGTATAATATTTATTTCATTATACTTGATTCATCTAAACTCAGAGTCGGTGTCTTCTTCCGGACCCTTTACAGATGCACAATCAACACAAAGGAACATTTTAACCTGATTATATATTTGACATTCGAAACATAAACGAGGTCTCAGAACTATACACTGTTTTAGAAACTCAAGATAATAGACTTGGTAACCACCGCTACTTATACGTGGTTATTGAAACGTGCGCGCATTTCGTATTTAGCTACGCTAACACGGTGATTAAAAGGGGTGACTTTCACTATAGCCGCTGTTGAATTATAGGATCGGCTTTTTCCGCCACAATTTGGAGTAAATTGCATGTTGTAATTATATTTTTATTATCGTTTTACGTTTGAAGTCTTAACATGTTTAATTTAGTTTAATATGTTATTCACAGTGTGTTTTGAATGTAGTTGAAGGGTCTGAAATATGGTTACTATTCCAAAATAGTATTACACACAGAAAACATATCATTGACGCAATAAATAGATTTGAATCGTTTTTGTCCACAAGGAAAACACAAGTTGAAACGAATGTAAAAGCAAACGTTGATATGCTATAACATACAAATCAATGCTCCAGAATAGTCTATCACGGTAAATATACTGGTCAAATAATTAGCATATAAGTTGAATCTAATATACGAAATATGACAAGTAAATTTTAAATGTTGTTTTGCGGTCAAAGAGCAATGCTATCAATTACTTAAAAAAAACCGAGTTGAATCCTATTGATAAGCTAGACGTATTTGCTATACAATTAAGGACGTGTGCCTTTTGAAATTTAGCATGGAAATAAATGAGAAAATATTTATTTTTAAATGAAAGAAACAGAGAACACGGCAACACGCATTTGATGAAGATTTATATTAAATCAATGAATATTAAATATGACAGTTAAAGAACAACAGAAAAAGAAAATGAAACAGTAAAACAGCTGAATATTAAATTATGTAAGTTAAACCAGAAGTAGGGACAAATAGTGACTGTTAGGTTAGGACTTAGGAACTAAGGGTAGAAGTTTTCACAAATCAAACATAAAAATCCATATGAAAATACCTCGGATATCGAACAAACACAAACAGAAACAGAAACATATTTAGTTGATTTTTGTGGCTTTTCCGGCATTAGGCGTTTTTGAAATGCTTATGACTTGACGGAAATTGATGCTAAAACTTGTTTTGCATCCGACCTTGCTGTTTTTGTTGATGAATATGAACAACCAAGCACACCAGAATAGAAAAAAACTAACACTCCTTAATAGTATGTATTTGTGCACGTCTTAATACGAAACACAATAACTTCCCATCTGTAATAGACTGCGCATTTTCATCTGATATAATAACAGGCATTATTTATTTTAATATTGACATTTAATTAATAATTATGGTAATATTAGTTTTTTCTGATCCACTGATTGTTTTCATTCTATTGTGAACTAAATTAACATTCTAGAATGTGTTTACATTCTTGATAGAGCATTAGCATTTTAGTTGAGAAGCGTTTAATTTTTTCTTTAGTCGTGTGCAAAATGGTGGGACTTAGATAGACTACGTATTTTTAAACCAATTGATAATACTAGATTATTTGTCGAAATGAGAATGTAATTGTGTTTAAAATTTAATGCAAGAAAAATATTTTAACGTCTAACATAAATTGTAAAATTAAAACAGTATTCACAGCGTCTGAAAACACATACATGTTGTGAAATTTTAAATTTTAAGAAATGAATTTCAATATTAAAAAAAATATATATACCAATTTTCTGAAACTATTTAAAATATAATTAGTAAATTAAAATCGTAAGATACAAAATTAATTTTAAAAAATACTTACGTTTTACTAAAAATGTCCAAACAAGAAACATTTAAATGGCAATTCAGTTGTTGATCAGTCATGTTAAGAGATTTAACAAAAATAGCTATCGAGATTGAAACAAGTATTGGAAGATAAAAACCGCAATAATATTTCATTTTATTATTACTGATCTTATATAAAAGATATGGTTTCGTAAAAGTGTATAGAAATTGAATAATTATTAGTTTTTAATTTCCTCAGATAATAAAAAATATCTCAAAGTATTGAACACCAAACCACGATTTGGAGTTTTAGTATGTTTAACCTCATATAAAACCGATAGTTTTGTAATAATTTTAATTTATCTATTTTTGGTAATATTACACACATTGCTAATTTGTTTTATTAAAAAGGTACGTCGACAGTTTTAATTGTTTTACCTATTAATGTCATTTAATATTACATTGAACTCAATAAAGTGTTTAACCATCTAATTTTATCAAGATATTTGAAATTAAATGCAATTTCTCTATAATAAAATAATGTCAGCTTTTCCTGTGGAACTTAAGTCATTACAACAAAATAAGCAAGCACTCCCTATGATAAACTGGCACGCTAACAATTACCATATGTCATCATGAGAACAATTATTTAGTACGTGTACACAATTTCAACAACAGTTTTATTTTATCCGGGGTATCTTACTTTCACAACAAAACGTTCCGAGGACAAAGTAGTTACATAGTTTAACAACTTCAAATGTTCTACTGTAATCGCTACGAAACTCAACAGGTCCTTTGTTTCCCAAATTTACACTTACCAGCGACCATATGCGATTTAAGTTCAATTTTAAAGCGACCTTTACACCGTTAGTCCACACAACATCGGACGTCACTTATAGAAGACCATGGAGGATTATTACCAAAACAAATAAGTGTAATACATTTTATTTGTCTAAAGCTCTGTCAAGGCTTGCTATATCAAGCGAAATATTAGATAAAAAAGTCAAGACAAAAAAAGAGAAAAAATCTTTTAATTTTTTTTTTGTATGTTAATAAAAATATCTGCATCTAACATTTTGCCATTTTCTGTAATTTTTATATATATATATATATATATATATATATAGAGAGAGAGAGAGAGAGAGAGAGAGAAATCACTAATTACATTTATATAATTGTTCATTCGTTTCTTGTTTTTTGTTTTTCAATGTCAATTTTTATTTATATGCCATAAATAATCTATAAATGTTGCTATTTGCTAAATATTTTTATTCAGATTTCCAAGTTTTTTTTCAATCCTGTAAACAGGATTTAGTAGACAGTTATTTTCGATTACATTTTTTAATAATTACGATATATTAATGCAATTGATTATTTTCAAAATAATAGTTTGATTTCTAAAATACAAGCTGCTTAGTAAGTGCTTTGCGTCTACGCTTTTAAAACCCACATGTGTTAATGGATATTAAGCACTATCGCTCTATAACTATGTTAACTATGGTATATATACATATATATATATATATATATATATATATATATATATATATATATATATATATATTAGATTGTTTAACGTGTGATGATATATACAATTATTTCCACAATCAGAAGACGCCACAGCCTACAACTTATAAAAGAAACACACCAGCAGTCCTTGACTTGCGTTTCGTTCTCTTTTAGGCTGATCAGAAGAAGCCATCCGAACTCAGGATTCGAAACTCGAGTCAGTTGCCTGTTAGACGAGTACTCTTCCATTGTATTTCGCTTCTTCTCTCTCTCTCTCTATTTCTCTCTCTCTCTATCTCTTTCCCTCGCTCTTTCTCTCTCTCTATCGCTCTTTCTCTCTCTCTCTCTCTCTCTCTCTCTCTCTCTCTCTCTCTCTCTCTATATATATATATATATATAGCTCTGTGTACATGCATGTATGCCTGCTAAGCTATAGTCCAAATATATTTCCTAACCTTGTATTTGCAATCGACTCAAACACTAATCTACTTTAGTTCAAAATCGATTCTAACATGAATAGTTGTCTAATACATACGTGGGACGCCTATCCAATTAGTAGTTTTCATTTGTGAAATGTTACTAAACCAAGTGCGACTCACGGGTTAATTTTGCTTCTGGTATAAGGCCAATATAAGCATATAATGGTGGATACGTTAGCGTTACACACGAATGAATCATGTGCGGTGCTGCAAAGGCTATACGCCACCTTTAATTTTATTTAGTCGCGTTCATTGAGTTGATGTACCATGATGTGAAAGAATTTAATAATGCATCGCTGATAATTCACGTAAACAGACGAGGTTAGAAACGAGTACACAAGGCATAGAAAGGGTATGTATTTTCTATTCTCAGTGTTGGTTTGGATAGCACCGATTGTGTACAAACTGACAACTACTCTAACAGTGGTCGAGTCCTGTCTAATTCAGAGCATTAGCTTTACTACAGGTATTCATAACCGTAACTTCTGTAGTTAATTCATTTCGTTTAAGAAGGATAGACACGTATATATTTTGTAAATATCGATTCGTTATCAACTCCATTTTCTTTCCCGGTGAATTGTATGCATATAATATGAATTTAATGAAAATATGGATATTTGCAGTTTTGAAGGACGTTCGATCCCCAACGCTCGCTTAGGTTAGAAAGACACTTAGGTATTCGTTGCCACTTTCATTGTCATCACCTATAATATTAATACATATGATTTCAAATAGATAAAAATCAGATATATTTGAAGTTTTATAGCGCGTATGCACTCACAACCCTCTTACACGTTCATTGCCCTGTTTTTTCCCGCAATATTTTACTTGAGAATACACTTTTAGATTGTATGAAGATTATTTAACCTTACTTTCTATAAGGAACACACGCATATCATACACAGACACACTGATGTTGAGTTGAATATATATATATATATATATATATATATATATATATATATATATATATATATATATTAGCAACACATCAATCTTATAGACATTTTGTTTACCGCTAAAGCGCGTGTTGAGCCACAATAACAACTTGAAAAAAAAGTGTTCTTGTAGGAAAATTATGTGAAGCATGAAACGCATGTCGTAGGTAAATACAATAACATCTATAATAACATGTATTTACTTGTTGTTCTAATAGGAACATGCGCACTGATGTTTATTTCTGATCAAGTAAACAGTATAATCTCATGCCTCTCTTTTCCCCTCTCTCTCTCTCTCTTTCTCTCTCTGACTCTCTCACTCTATCTATTTACCATTCTCTTTCTCTCTCTCTCTATATATATATACATATCTCTCTCTGGGTTTGTCTCTGTCTCTGTCTCTGTCTGACTGTATCTCTCTGTCTCTGTCTCTCTCTCTCTCTTTCTATCTCTCTTTATATATATATATATATATATATATATATATATATATAATTAGATAATTAGACGCTATATATATACATTATATATAAGGTGTTAAAAACGTCATCACAAGATAATTGTTAGGAGTGTATCCAAATAACTGTTGGTTTAGATGTTATTCTCTTTCATACCTGTTTCCGTTTATTCGTTTCCATTCAATCTTTAAAAATGACCAATAAATGATCGTAATAACTATTTTTCATGGAATTCTTATCTACATTAACATATTTTTTATCATTTGTTTGGAATCGTCAGTGTAAAGAATGAGTCGTCCACTGGTCGCAAGATTCCATCCTCAGACCAAAATCACCATCAACTTTCCAGTCTATACCACTCGGCAAACGCAAGAGCCATGGAGTGAAAGGATAATTAGACGTTATTTATATCTATACACGCGGACATATTTTAGTAGGCCGCCATTATAGTATTCAACAATCGAGATAGACGGGAATATGCATTACGCATGTAATTGACAACCTATCAATCAGCTGTTGAAGTAGCAATAATGGGTTAAAGCTAGCTATAAACAATATTATGATGAATATTTTTATTTAATTCTCATCCACATGGCCATGTGTTTTATCCGTTCTCGGTAGTGGTATATATATATATATATATATATATATATATATATATATATATATATATTTGGTTATTTTTAATAATACGTGTCTTAAAGAAAAAATGCTGCCTCGATACACACACACACACACATATATATATATATATATATATATATATATATATATATATATATATATATATATTCGCTTCTATATAGGTGTAAAACACTTCTGGAGGAAAAAGTAACTTTTACTAAGCCAATACTCTTTCGAAAAATAATTGAGTGTTCTCGGTGATCAAGATAGTACATATAATGAACTGAGTGTATTCATTTTAAAATTTAACACGGCCTTTTGGCTAAGATCAAAGTGTAGTATCTGTTCCGATGGACTGATATTGTCTTGGCCTTCGGGGCTTGATTAAAGCCGGTCTATGGGGTTGTCCTGTGCAGTTCTAGGAAGTCCACCCTTCCAGGCTTTGCCTCTCCTCTTTGGGGAGGAGTAAGTTTATTGCTTACTGCCTGACGCGCCCCTACCGGGGAATGCCGACGGGGCAGCCCAGGCAATTTTTAATGACCAGAATGCTCAACTTCTCGAGTGCTGGTTTTTCTAATCCCACTTTCCCGACCTTGTGTCACATCTTACCTTGTGGGAGGTAGATACATAAAACACGGCCTTTTGGCTAAGATCAAAGTGTAGTATCTGTTCCGATGGATACTGCACCTCATAGACTGGTATTGTCTTGGCCATCGGGCCTTGATTTACGCTGGTCTATGGATCTGTCCTGTGCAGTTCTAGGAGGTCCACTCTCCCAGGCTTCGCCTCCCTCTCTTTGGGGAGGAGTAAGTTTATTGTTTACTGCCTGAGGCGCCCCTACCGGGAAATGCCGACGGGGCTGCACAGGCAAATTTTAAACCCCACTTTCCCGACCCGACCTTGGGTCACATCTTACTTGAGGGAGTAAGATAAAAACTGTCCTTGTGCCTAACTCCTGGAGAGAGGTAAATCATTATTCTCAGTAACGGGTTCGTCAATTAAGAAGGTAGATTATCAGACAATATTTAAGATGCTAGATGTTCAGACAATAAAACAAACACATCACGTGAAGCATAAGACACCCACTTCCACGATTAGTAAGTAGTCTTCTTGATTATATAACATTAAAAATAAACATAACATGATGATAATATTTGTATTCAAACCAAGTAATACATATTTTATTTGCTAACATTAAAAATAGATTTCTTTCGGATTTAATATTATACGTGTTACGTTATCGATTTCATTGCAGTTTCAAGATCGCCAGAATTGTAAACGAGCACGTTGTCACATTACATAGATCATCATTATTTCAACAGTAAACACTTTCGTTGTTTTACAATATATTTTTTTTTTTCAGTAACGTTTCCTTTGTACTTCTATGTCTTCAATCCTATGTGCCTAAAAAAGACTTTATTTTCGTTACACAAATAATTTGTTATTTCTTTTTTCCTTCTTATTACAAAACGTATATTTATCTTGCGTGCCTAAAATAGAATGTATTTTCGTTACAAGTTGCCCACTTGAAGTAATTTAATAAATTGTTGTATTTATTTTATGAATTTATTACAGTGTAACCTCACTTCAATCAGAGTCGTGACCAACGCATCAGATTTATTTTGATTGTCAAGCTCATAACGAACATATAATTCACGTGACTTTTCTCAATTAATCGCCATCGCAAACATTAAGTTAACTACAGTTTTTTTTCATAATTAACATAATGTTCTGTGATAAAAATTGAAAGGGAACTTTAAAACAAAATTCCAAAGACAGTAGTTCACAAGCTAACAAAAAAGAACATTGTAATTTGTTTTTAATTATGGTATTTATTTACTATTTAGACACCCATTCTAAACATAATAATAAGAGCCTAGTTAACTATTCTCTACTTTCAGCTAACAATTTGTTAAACAAAAGATAACGTAAGCATTTAATTTAACTTGTAAATCCTCTTTTCTTCTCGGTCAGTTAAGAAGAAATCTTTCTGGACAATTTTTACCTTTCTGTGCGTAGATAGATTTTCGAATAAAATGACACAATCCTCAGATATTAAAATGCGCTTTTTTCGATTCGTTTTTTCTTATATTCTTTTAAAAGAGAATTAAAAGAAAAAGGAATCGCAAGTTCTAATTTAAAACAGAAACAATTACATTTTTATTATCATCCTTCTCCAGAAGATAATACAAACAACCAACAAGCGAACTCCATGTATGAATAATTACATTTAGTGCTTTTAGGAATAGGCTTGAAAATCCATCAACATTAATACTATTTTGAAAACAAAGAAAAAATAATAAACGGGCATCACTTTTAGTATCTACCACTATCCGCCACTATCCGCCACTATCCGCCAGGGTTTGTTTCACGTAACTCAAAGGAACCAATATCGCAATCATTTAAAAATAGAGAATCGTCTTCATTATTAAAAATACGCACAGAGTTGTCATGTTATTGCTCCTCACCATATGAATACAATATTTTCTATTCTCTGTTTTTTTTTTTTTTTTGATACTTTTAAAAATAGAGTTAAGGTAGATGGATTCCCCATATAACTAGGTATTTTTTTACTTTTCGTTTTTTTATTAAGTGTATGATCTTATAATTATATTTAATATTTTGTCAGTACTTTTTCAGTTTACGGACAGTGCTAAAATAATAACGTTATCATTTCAAAGCATATTATAGATAAAATTACAAATGCTTAACTATACAAAATCAAAACAAATACTACACAGAGAATTTGTAAAGAACGGCAATTAAAAAAAGTATATTTTTAAAGGGAATTATTTGACCTAATAGTAAAGGCTACAAAAAATAAAAATAGATCCATAAAACGAACAAAATTACAAATTCATGAATGTTATTGTAATAAATAAATTAATTAATGAAAACAAAATTGTAAATATATATATTAAAACAAACAAATACATTAATACAGGGAGGTAGAAAAGTACTTTATCTTGCCTTCATACAATTATTTGTTGTCTATTCAATTTTAAATCTTATCTTTTATTAATTTAAATTACTTCAATCGAGAGCAGTCTTAGTAACGTGGGGAAAATTCATCAATGTTAACTCTATTTTGAAAAGTAATAACAAAATAAATGGAAAAGAAAAATAATGTATTCAGAGGGAAAAGAGGCAATAAAATGATAACTCGGTGCTTATTTTTAATAATACTTACAACTTTCTACTTTTAAATTAGTGCGATTGAGTGTTTCATTAAAGTCACATGAGACAAATGCTGGCCGATAGTGGCGGATACAAAAAGTGCTACAAAAAAAAGAAAAATATTGTATTAATATAATAATTGTTGTTTCTTCAACCAATATATATATATATATATATATATATATATATTGTACATGTATTTATTAGTTTCTGTACATGTAAATCCGCTGAAACTCAAGTAGAAGTAAAGTAATGTTGATGTGTGTAGATTAAAACATAAAGTATTGTAGTGAAATGAAGATTACTGACCAGTTTGAGGAATATAAAAAAACTCGGGGTGGGTCACAATTGGATCACATTAAGTCCTTGAACCAACACATCTTGCTTACATAAGGCGGGGTTTAATAACTTAATATAACTTTTTTCAAGATCTTTGAGATGAATAAACGACATGATATACTTATGAGAGAAAAGTACTCGCTATTTATGATGTTTTGGACAATAACTGATACAGATGTGTTGACCAAACGAGTCGGTCCAGGCATTTTGCAGGCGGCTATGTTATTTAGTTCAGGATTCAAATGTTTACAGTGTCCTAGCAAAGTATTCGACATCGCATCGACATTTAAATTCCTAAATACTATTATTAACATAGTGGTGTCTGAGAACATATCTGTGCACGGATTTGAATAAATGTCGAGCAGACAAAGATTGTAGGTTTCGAATCCAGATATCATCGACGTACAACTGTAGAAAGTTGGTTAGCAAATGTCATGCTAACATTATCGCACGAAGCTAATCTGAGGTACATCGAACTTTTTAGAGACCTACCAAGTTTAGCTTGATAAAATAGGTTGTCTTGGCGTCAATAATGTAACTCCCTTGATCAAAAGGGTAACTATCACTGATAAGAGCCTCTTTGATGAATAAAATCTCCGAATACATTCATCTCAAATTATTGAGGGACAATGAACATTACATTTGATCAGATTTATTTGTCTTCGTTTGAATCAGTGAATATCGCAAACTCATGTGTCTTCCATGCATTTTACTTTCCATCTTTGACTTTTGTACATATTATTTCATCATTTTGTAATTTATGAAAGGCTCTTGTAAATACATGTCTATATCGGCAACATACACTTCGAAAATAAGTGTAACCACAGTCGTTATAACAATCAAGAGTCGATCACTAAAGCAAGTTTGCATATATTAATGCATAGTTCCAATATATTCATTATATTATGTAAGATATGTTTACTTGGACATGCCATGGGATATATATATATATATATATATATATATATATATATATATATATATATATATATACAGCTGGGAAACAGAGGGCATTGTCAATTTCTGAGGCAAAACTGTTAAATTAAAATGTTACTAATGCATAGTTCCAATATATTCACTATATTATGTAAGATATATTTACTTGGATACGCCATGTGATATGCACTTGTCTGTGGACCCCAATAAATACTCCATGGACCCTTCCAAAGGGCATGTGTACCCCGGTGGATAATTCATGCTTCACACACTAATAAAATATTACGTCAAAGAAAATTTCACATGAAACTTAAGCTTGAGAACCGTGTACTATCCTATTTCGAAGTTAAGTGTGATGTATCCAGGAAAATACATTTTATAACTTAACCCTTACAGAACAACGATGCTGATTTTTTTAAGTTAAGCTTGACAGACTAATTAAAATGATGTTTCCAGCTTAACCGTAGGATGCTGACGACGATGATATTTTAAAACTAAGCGTGACGGACGTGTAGGCCGTGTTTTGAAAACTTAAGCCTGGCAGACCGATTGTCGATTATAGGCTATTATAGAGAAAATGTAGTGAACAACAAATAAAATATATCCATTGAATCTGCGCGTTTAGTGATGTAAATCCAATTTAATATTACAGCGAGATCGACTGACTAACATATATTAGTGTAGATATGTCAGAACCTATCTAGACAACTTAGAGAAAACCCAAGGATGAAAAGTGTTGTATAACACTGTGATATGCTTACACGCAGACGATTATTCATATTTAGGAAATCTGATTATGTCAACATGCTTTCCAAACAAGTCAATAATCAATTAATGCAATTTATATAATGCCCTGCGAATGCTCTCTGCTTCTTCGCTATTACACTGCAAAAATGTCATGCGTTTATGTTGTCGGCCATTTTGTTTCGGATTTAAATCATCCCATTGTATCGGCCCCGTCAGCCACTTGGCTAGCATCTGCTGCATTGTTTCGGTAACAAAAGACACGAATTGAATTCGGCCGAGAGAAATCGAACTGCGACTGTTCAATATGTTTTTTTCGCACGGACATCCAAGTTATTTGTGATGTAAACAAGCATATGCATACAAGGATGATTGATGAAGGAAGTATCGGAGAAACACGTGTTTCTGATTTGTTTGATGAATCAATACATTACTTCAGTTGATTTAGTGTAGAATATGTATATATTGATTTTGTTTGAGTAAGGTTTCACGTTAAATCAACGTGTTAGCGTCATGTAATGCCAACGAACAAAATCTACTGTCAACGATTTATTACATACAATACACTAGTTTATACATGCGTGGGAATATTGTGAGTTACTACTTTTTCTAATGAAATTGGTGGCTAAATAAATAGGTGGGTTATATAGTAAGTATTTTACTATATAAATTGCTAAATACAGAATAAGGTTTCTCCGAAATAGAACTTGTTTCAATTGCTTGTTTATTTTTATTCTCCGTGTTTGCTAACCTAGCTTATTTTTTGACACAGCAAGTACATTGATTGGGGCACTGCGAACTTTAAACATAAATAAATCAAACGTTTTTTACGCATGCATTTATCTCACACACACACACAGCTGATGTTATTGAACAACATGTAAATTTAACATTTATTTAACATCTTATAAATTATTTAATGAATGGGTTCGTGGATGTGAGGCGTACGCATGCGTGTGTACGCATACGTACGCACCACATCAACGAAACCATTCATTAAATAATTTATGAAATATCATTGTTTTGTTTACATGTTGTTCACTAAATGAAATGCTAATATATATATATATATATTGATATTAACCATAACAGCGCCATAAGGGTTATTTTACTATACTATATCGATGTTACTTATTTTGCGTATTATCTAATATAATATTGCATATAAATAAGTATTTTCTTTTCCAGCTATCCTTTAGGCAACCACCTTTATCTGGATTTCGTCTGGCATAAAATTGCATTTTGTTTTCAAAGACAGCGAGTATATGAAGAAGTTTTTAAAAAATATTTTTCATGTAGAAATTTTGCCATTTAATACCAATGTCGGTACTATAACAACTAAATATAAAAATATTTCTCTCTCTCACTCTCTCTCTCCCTCCCCTCTCTCTCTCTCTCTCTCTCTCTATATATATATATATATATATATATATATATATAGTGTGTTTATTTACGCGTGTGTGGGTGTATTTGGTTGTATAACCAGTGGAAACACTACTATACTTGAGATATAATATTTTTACAAACACTGCACTACTTATATTCACACAAATAATAAACCACTGCGATATTTCCATTCTATCCATTGCACTCTAGTTTAATTTTAATATTTTAATTACCATAATATTATTATATATTGCATTATTTAGAGTGATTTGTATTCTTTATTTTGTATTTATGTATATTTTTATCTAATTGTTATTATTATTATTGTAAGTATAAGTAGAAAAGTGTTAGTTTATAAGTAAACAAGTATTAAAGTGCTTTTTTATGTTTCTGA
>OY744515.1:4368803-4373803 GCA_963556195.1 Sepiola atlantica
AATAGTCAGTAATGTGTAATATATTTGTACAAATAAGCGTGTGCTTATGACATTTGTATGTAATATTCAGACGAAATGGAATCAGTGGAAGGGTTTTCCAGGTAAAAATGCATGTTGATTTAGAGGGCTTGTGTTTATAACATTTGTGTGCTATACTTTATTTTACCTAGCTATGAATTTTGTGGAGATATTCTGTATTTTTCCTATGTAAGTCTTGTTATGATAGTGAACGCTGTAACTATTAAGGTCTCGAAGTATATATTGTTGTTATGTTGCATGTTATAACCACGTATACCCTTTTGTTTTAACAAAACTGTTGTTTTGTTATTAAAGACACATTATGCCCCACCACCTCAATAATTTTACCAAATTTCATACCGTTGGCTATAACCCATTCTAATATTGAGAAATGTTATGACATTTTAGAAAACAACCCAAAAATAGGCTCGTTGTATATGTGTTGCTTAATTACTCAATAGAAATTAACTACTAGTATGATGTCAAAAATGATATTCCTTCAAACTCTTCAAAAATCAGCCGGTATATATATATATATATATATATATATATATATATATATATATATATATATATATATATTTAAATGTTTTACATTATTTTTACATTGGAAAACAGCTAAATTGGGCATATGAAACTACTATCCCTTACCATCTAAATATTTTTACAGCATAGTAATATTGATGTTAAAATACAAAATAATTACTGCACTTCAAAGTATATTCCCTGTAAATCCGATGTTGGTGATATTAAAACTTATTCGGGATAAAGAAACTGTTGTTAAAGGTTAGTAATCAAGGGAGGCGCGAGAGCGCTCTATCCCTTAATAGACTTCAAAAACGGCCTATGCTAGAACTCTCATTTATTTGATAAATCATAACTCAAAAACCAATAAACTAAATTAGTTAAAACTTTGCACAACATTATTATTTGATAGGTGCTATAAGTGAGTAAAATGTCAGCATCATTAGTCAAGGCAACCAAAAGATTCACAAAGGGCAATCATGATTTTGTGTTATCCGTGTGTACGTACGTACGTACGTACGTATGTGCCACCCTGTATCTCATCAACTATTTGATGGATTCAGCTGATTTTAGGAAGAGATAGAAGTTCTAGGGTCTAGTTTATTGCATTTTGATTTCAATATACCATATACCTTAGTTTTCCAGAAAATTCTAAAAAACCTTTAAAATGACCATTGTATTGAGGCATCGCCTTTACAAAAGTAGTGACATTCCATGATAAATGCCAGTATACTGAAACCATATGTCCTTAATAGAGTAAATATGAAAATTCATATACACTAAATGTACAAAAGCAAGGGAATTCCCAATGTGTACACTTTAATTGTCATTAAGGGTATTCGAGCACAACAGGGCTATGTATTTTACTTGTAGGAATTTTTTTTCAGCGCACTTTACACACTTCATCAACTCATGTATATATATTTTTACTGTAGTGATGTAATAATGCAATGGTTTAGTTGATATGTAGTCATACACTTAATTAATGGCAATACAAGTGTAAAAATGTGGAAATTTCCTTGCTTTTGTACTTTTAGTGTATATGAAGTTTCATCTTTACTCTATTAAGGGCATATGATATCAGTATACTGGCATTTATTATGGAATTTATGTTGAGTTATGTTTTATTAAAAAAGAAAACCGTCGATTAAACTTAGTAATAAAGTTTCACTTTTGTTTTATTATAGAAAAAACTATCGTTAAAAGTTAGTATGCTATTTTTCTCTATTGTTTTGGTTTAAGTCGATAAAATTTCGTCAGCAATAAAGTGTTTTTTTTTAGTAATACAAACACAACCGTTAAGAATCAGTAAGATATGTTAGATTATGTTTAAGTAAAATACCACAGTTCTTATGAGTTAGTCAGCGATTTTGTTTTTGGTTTTAGAAAAAAACAGTAGTTAAATGTTGGTAAGCAATCTTCTGTTGTATTTTTGTAAACATATAACAGCTGATTTGATTTGGTGTAGTAAATAGAAAACGGGCGATAATATATACTAATTGATTGCCGATTTTGTTTTATTATTAAGTATACTTAAAAAAAGGATTTTTCTTGTTAAAATAAGACAACATTTTTCTACTCTCTTTCTATTTTAACAACTAAGATTACGTTTAGCAGGGTAATATTACAGACATAACTTATAAGACGCCGTACTCTATAAACACACATTTTAAATGTGGAAGATTCTAAAACCAAATGACAGAACTCGTAAACTTCCAAATGCAACAGAAAAAGGAAACATCAGAAATACTTAAAGGACAAACCAGTTTCCGACGAAAGGCAACAGAAAAATTCAGAACGATTCGAAAGCTCCCACTAGTATAAAAGAAAATAAGCGGAAGAAAAGATACAAAAATAGAAGGAATTTTAAAATACGATAGAAAGATTAAAGTATTAATGCAAAGAATATCGCATAGTTGTCAAAATACTGAGCACGAATATGTTTTTTCTCAGAGTGTCGTTTGGAATGCAATTGACTATTACACTTATTCCAGAGACAAGTCTAAACCTTATTCAGAAAGTATAAGGATCGATATACACTCGTGAACATTGTGTAGATTCTAAAAGAGGTTCCCTACTTTTCCAAAAATTAGGCACCACTAAACAACACAATTCGTAGACGTTATATTACTCCGACGATATAGCGACTTGACTTTTCTAAAAACTTCTGTTTCACAAACGGTCAAAATTTCTGCATTTAGTAAAAAAATATGTAAAAATATAAAACAACGTTTGCGTCAATAGTTAATACACACAGTGACGATTTCTAAATTTTCTGAACTTAGTGCGTATAACTTTTACTGTTTAATTTTAGTGCAAGGACGTGTATAAGAAAACACGCAGAAATCAGACGTAGGGTTCTAAACAAGTTATACAGTGAACAAAATTTAACATTACATAAATTAGCTTAATACTGACAGGGGTGTGTAAGTATTAAACAAGATTCTAAAGGCATTGAACAGTCGGGCATTTGGCATATCAGAAAATTTCGTCAAAAATTACATTTCAACTATCTTTATAAAACAAGTCAAAACAAAAGAGTGGGTAATTTTCACGGGCCTACGAAACAATCCAGCCCACTAAAACAGAAGATTACTTACTGCTTGGTCTCTATTCCCGTTGTGGATCACGTCATTGGGAAACGGAGCGCCCATACTGTTTTAAAACTTGTCAAACTTGTACATTCAGACAAAAGAGTTCACATTGCAGAACAAATAGAGGAAATAAAACTCGATTTAAATCCTCAAAAACGTACGAAGAGAACCGCAGAATTACCAAAAAATGAAAATCATTAATTAAAAATGTAACATTACAATAACATTCTAGTTCAAATTATCAACATGCATACATGGAGAAGGTTGGAAAAATCAACCATGCTCAGAACCAACCATATACCAAGAACGGTGACAAATGAAAAAATGAAATACGAAGATGAAATTATTACCGAGATTACAGTAAACAGAACTTCTAACACTTTGTTTTAAATTCCAACACTGATTTAATGCAGCGGTTTTACCTATAGGAGTTATTAACCAATATTTTGCCAGAAAAAAATGTCTAACGCCCTAGTAAAAAAAACGTAAGAACACATTTGTTTCAACCATTAAAAATCCTATGAAATGGACTGAAAAAATATTCTGCAGAAACAAATGCACATAAGGATACAGAATTCACATTCACAATAGCTAACATCTAACTGATAGAAATCAAGTCAACTACTTTGGATAACCAGTTAGAGGTTAAAGACAATGAACTCATCATTCAAGAACTGGAATCACTAAAGTTAAACGTTAAATATAACTTAGAAAAGCTACAGACTATGAAAGATGACGTGACTTGCTTTGAAGTTGAATGTCGGATCTGGGAAGACAGTTTTCAAAGTAAAATGATGTGCTCGAAAATCAGAAGTCAAGAATCTAAAGCTGGATCATATACAATCTGAATATGATATAGGCGGTCAGTTATCTCATAAGAGACAGCTAAATCAAATTAGAGAATGACAATTGCAAAACACCGACAGCACAGGAACAAATTATAGTTACCAACACGACACTTTTGACATGCAGGTACCTCAAACAGCCTCAGCATAGCGTAAATCCTAAAAAAGTAAACGATTATGTGATGCATGAGAAGGTATGGCTTGGTAAGAGGTGTTAAGGTTCCTTTCCTATGCTGACTACTTTAAATCTTTGAATCATTATAAATACTGAGAGCACTAGCCTCTTAGTTGTTGGTACAATATTCGCCTATACTGACAGTCAAGAGTTACGTAAAACCACTCTTGTTCTTTGTTGTGTTATACTTTTTTCAATATCCTTGTTTTTGTGAACCCCGACTTATTGTGGTCCTTCCCTTTACAGATCCGCAATATATATATATATATATATATATATATATATATATATATATATATATATATATATATATATTTTATATATGTATGTATATATATATATATTTATGTATATATATGTATATATATATATATATATATTTTATATATGTATGTATATATATGTATATATATGTATATATATTATATATGTATATATATATATGTATATATATGTATATATATATATTTTATATATGTATGTATATATATATATGTATATATATGTATATATATATATATATTATATATGTATGTATATATATATGTATATATATGTATATATATATATATTATATGTATGTATATATATATATGTATATATATGTATATATATATATTTTATATATGTATGTATATATATATATGTATATATATGTATACATATACATATACATATACATGTATATATATATATATATATATATATATATATATATATATATATATATATATATATGATTAAAATTATTGAAATAATATCACGACATTATAGGAAGATGAAAGAAGGTGCATTAAAGCTATTTATATATTCCTCAACTTTTTGTCTTAATTTCAAGCATTT
>OY744515.1:4381303-4413803 GCA_963556195.1 Sepiola atlantica
CTTCAACACCCTTAAAGAGGTTCGAAAGGCGAGATCTGCTGAAATTGTAACCGTCGAATAGGGAATCGAAGCACTGAGATCGCCGTTTTCGGACTGCTTCCGGATAATTAATGTTATTTTGGGGAGATCATTGGTCATTTCTGCCTTTTTATTCACGTGTGTTCATTTCATGCCCTCCTAGATTATCAGCATTTTATGAGATGTCGCCTTTTGAACCTCACCCCCCAAAAAACGTGCAGGTCTACTAATAGATTTTTTAAGTAAAACTATGGGTGTTGTTTTATATAAGACCAACATAATGTATTATAAATCCACGTCGAATGCAGAAATAAAGAATTGAATAAACCGGTGTAAATCATGTCGGTGTATTGCTTTTTTACATAGTCTTTGGAATTGAATTAATATAATATATTATATATATATATATATATATATATATATATATATATATATATATATATATATATATATATATATATTTGTACAGTATGCTATATACTAAGCTGCTATCTTTTGTTTATGCTATTGTTTTCGCGGATAATATTACAACAAGGGTTATTTAATCCTTGACACGCAAGTGTTTACAGACGGCGCTCATGTTTTGCTGTCCCCATCTTGATGCAGATGGTCAAAACATGTACGAGTCTGATTTTAAACTTTTTGGTAGTGTTTACTTCTTTACACCCAGTGCACTAAATGATGACTTGTGTAATTCTATTATTTAGACAAACAATATCGTGAAGAGTAACAGCGTAATACTATATAACATACTATGTACTGTCGGAAGCAAATTTATTTTCTTAATATATATATATATATATATATATATATAAGTGTAAATTAGTCGTCCAAGGCTATAGCAATGCTATAGCCTTGGACGACTAATTTACACTTACATTTACCAGCAATGCTTCAAGCAAATTACAATCTCCTTTTACATATATATATATATATATATATATATATATATATATATATATATATATGTGTGTGTGTGTGGGTGTGTGAGTATGTGTGTGTGTGTGTGGGTGTCGGTGGATGTGTGCGTATGTGGGTGTTTGTGTACATTTTACGGATATTAAATATATAATGCAGAACACAAGACAAAAAAAGAAATAAGATGACTAAAAACCCGAAGGAAAAAGGAAATAACGAAACAGCAAAGTAAGTGAAAATATATGTTTTAATTAAATAATATTTAGATTATTTATAATAGCTGATGGTGAATGATTATCCATGAAGTAACCATATACCTATGTGAACATTTATATATATATATATATATATATATATATATATATGTAGAAACATGTGTACTGATTGTAATGTAGGCTCTGCTTGTATCGGTGTTCAGGTTTTTTTGCGTGTTTCCCTTGTGTGTACATCTATCACTAAAGATAGGCACAGCAAGAAATAAGTACACATGATCATTTTACATATATATTGGTGTTAGCCGAAACAATTATATGCTTATCAAAAAAACAGTTCATGAAATGACATTATTCTGTATTTTATAACATTGACAAGCGAAAATAGACCCCCTCTTGTCGTCTATTTTTGCCAGAAATGAACGCTCACACGTAAACATATTAACGTAAAATATTTGTAGTTAAAAAAAAAGAAAATAAATTTTTGCGACACTCCCCCATCCAGAAATTGTAGGTTACCCTCCCCCACGCAAATAAATACTTTTTGTTTAAAAAGGGAAAAACATTTCGAAACCCCTCCCCAATTTATACGCCTTAGATGTGTACAAATGTCACGATGTCCTTTCATCGTGCACTCAGTTTCGTTTCGGCGTACCAAATATCTCACACGAGCGCAGCGAATTATTTTTCATGGAAGATTTTTCTGACACGATGAACCGTCACAAGAAACCATAGATAAAATAAATACCTTTTAACAAACGGTTGACTGCGTCAGTGTGTGAAAGTGACAGCGATAGAAAGAGCATATTCAAACGGCTTTGGACGTGCACTAATTAATTTTCACTGTGCGTCTACTTTGGCCTTTTGGCTAAAATCAAAGTGTAGTATCTGTTCCGGTGGATACTGCACCCCATAGACCGGGGAATGCCGACGGGGCTGCCCAGGCAATTTTTAATGGCCAGAGTGCTCACCTTCTCGAGCGCTAGCTTTTCAAATCCCACTTTCCGACCTTGTGTCACATATTTCTATTGTGGGTAGGGGTTAAATAACGCCTTTTGGCTAAGATCAAAGTGTAGTATCTGTTCCGATGGATACTGCACCTCATAGACCGGTATTGTCTTGGCCTTCGGGGCTTGATTTACGCCGGTCTATGGGTTTGTCCTGTGCAGTTCTAGGAGGTCCACCCTCCCAGGCTTCGCCGCCCCTCTTTGGGGAGGAGTAAATTTATTGCTTACTGTCTGAGGCGCCCTACCGGGGAATGCCGACGGGACGGCTCAGGCAATTTTTAATGGCCAGAGTGCTCACCTTCTTCGGGCGCTGGCTTTTCAAACCCCACTTTCCCGACCCGACCTTGGGTCACATCTTACTTGTAGGAGTAAGATAACACTGGCCTTGTGTCAAACCTCTTGGAGAGGAGTAAACAAATACTCTTACATTCAATAGTGATGTATGAGGAGCGTTTACTTTTCTTATCTGCTTCGTTTGAGTTGTTGCAAATAGGAAGAGTATATTTCCCCAAGGGGGCACGTGATTTCGCGAAATTCCGTTTGATTTTACCTTGACCTGTAACTCATCTCCTCCATTCAAACTTCTAGCTTTAGTTCTATTACCCATACATATAAAATATTTACGAGCACATAAGTATGACAAGGACGACAATTTCTAAGAGACGAAATACTAACATAAAACGTAATAATATATAGAGAAGTTAAACTACGTAGTTTTAAAGAAAAAACGAACAATTTCAGTATTTTTACGTCATTTTTTACTAAAGCCAAAACATTCGTCCAGAAACGAACGGAATTATTCACAAGTTCTAATTTTAACAAGAATATTAAATCAAAACCCTAACCCTAACCATAACCCTATTTGAAATAGTTAGCTCACGCTAACAGATATGAAAATAGCCAAGCCAAATAAATTCCGGAAAATATAATCAAACCAGTATTCATACGAACATTCATAGAACTGGCATTGTGTATGTCCCGAATATTCGGTATGTAAAATAGATATTGTATAATTAGATGTAAAGAGGAGCTACTATCAAAAATGAAGGAAATAACGCTAAAATAAATTGTAAAAAGGGCACTTTGTTTAGGTGTTATAAAATATAATATGGATAAAAGTTGTTCGTTTAGTGTTATGAATAGACTAGCGATATAAACCAAAAACAATGCATTTTATTAACATTCTGATTTATAAAACTAAAAAAAGAGAAGAAAGTTGAAAATGTCGGCAGTCTTGTCAGTAAACCGTTGGGAAGGGAGGCTTCGTTAGTCCTGATCGACAACTTTCCTAGAGTTGGAATCGCGAACAAAATATCCGGTTTGCAAACCTACAATTGCTTAAGGAGTAGATAGGTTCTGCCTATCGCCGGCCTTTGTACACCTTCTTTGTGTATTAGTAAGACGCAGAGGTAACAGCACTGGGAAACCTCTAAACACTCAGTGCCTTGCCTTGTTTCTAAGTCCCCGTATATTTGAGAATGCAAGCCTCAAGGGCGGAGGCCAAAGTGTTTTTTGGGTGTCTGGTTTAGGTTTGCTTTTATTTCTTTGTAATGACATGTTTGATTTGATTATAGAGTTAGTTGGCCAAGGTGGGTACTTGTTTGGTGCCCATAAGCTCACACAACCAGTCCACTAGGACAATGAACGCCGTTGTCTTTCTCTCTATTTGGGCAACTTGGGGAAAGATTTTTCGTTACTAAGTCTTACATGACCAGTCTGGGTCTCTCTTGTTCCGACAGGTTGAGGGTACAGGTTAGAGAACTTGTCTGGCTGCTGTTTCCGACTGATAGGACGGAGCCCAAACTCTTGGGTAGCGCCAAGAACAGCTGCTCTCTCATCAGTTGCATAATACCGTGGGTAGTTGTATGTGCCATGTCGCGCATGGAAACGGACCCTGCAATCATCTCCGGTAGGCTTTCCCAAGGTCACAACCCCCATGGACCAGGTCGTGACTAATGAGCTGGTTGTGTGTGCTTATTGGCCAACCCACTCTATAATCAAATCAAACATATCATTACAAAGAAATAAAAACAAACCTAAACCAGACACCCAAAACACACTTTCGCCACCGCTCTTGAGGCTTGCATTCTCAAATATGCGGGGACTTAGAACCAACATCAACGACGTAGAAACCTTTCTCCTGACAAACTCACCGGATATCCTAACTCTTAGTGAAACTAACCGTCAATCCTCAATCTCCTCTCACCACTTTGACATGACTGACTACCTCCAACTCTACCGGAAATACTCTGACAAACACACGCACGGGCTAGGAGTTTATGTTCGGAACACCCTCCCCCTGACTAGAGAACATAGGTTAGAATCAGATGACTACGACTACATGTGCTTTAGATTGACTTTGCACCACAACGTCAGTTACTTATATTTCCTATACCGCTTCCCGTCGAGCCAGGACTGTACTCTGCTAAACGCTGTCTCTGAAAACATAGATAGAGCACTCTTAATTGACTCGAATGCCAAGATACATGTACTTGGGGATTTCAATGCCCACCACCGCGACTGGTTGGGATTCTCCAGCCTTACTGACGCAGCCGGCAACTCTACGTATAATTTCTCCTTAGCTCACTCCCTCTCTCAGACTGTCGATTTTCCGACCGGCATCCCCGATCGAGTAGACCAAAAAGCCTCACTTCTAGACCTCTTCTTGAACCTCAATACCCGAGGCTTGCGTGACGAAAGCTCATAGCCTACTCGGGAATGCTTATCACATTGTGCTAATGGTACATATCACCCTAAAAAGTCGTCCAAAAGCTGATGAACAGTTGCTCACAACAACAAGATACTACGAGCAAGCTTATCTTGAGTCAATCAGAGATCACATCAGTGACGCCCCATGGAGGGAAACCTTCTCACTCCCTGCCAACCAGTGTGCAAACGAATTAACTGAATGGGTCAAAGTAGGCATTGAAACCTATGTCCCCATGCGAAAATTCTTTAGCAAGCCCCACTCTCCTCAAATGTTCACTTCGGAATGTGCAGCTGCCATTTCTAAGAGGCAACAAGCATTCCGTAAATTCGGTCGCCATAAATCAGCTACTAATATGCATACATTTTAAGAGTCAAGAAATAATTGCAAGGCCGTTATAGGAGAAGCGAAGAGAAGGTATGATGAGTTAACAAAAAAAAACGCATCCAGTCATAGAAACTAGGTACTCGCGATTTCTGGAAAATCTACAATAATGTAGTGAATAATGATCAATCTACGGTTCCCCCACTTTCAAACCACAATGATGTCGTTTGCACAGCCACTGATAAGGCTGAACTACTTGCATAGTGTTTCGCTCCTAACTCTACTTTAGACTCAGATAACCACCCTCTCCCTGAATTCCCTTTGCGGACCAGAGCCACACTTGATAACCTGTTCATCACCCCATCCCAGGTCAGAGACAGCATAAACAAACCTAGACACCTCGAAAGCGTGTGGACATGATCTTATACCTGTAATAGTAATAAAGAAATGCTCTGCTATCTGACCCCTGTCCTCTCCAAACTCTACAATAAATGCCTAGCCGAATCTTGCTTCTCCGATAGCTGGAAAATTGCCTCTGTGGTACTAGTCTACATATGTTCTGGGAATAGAACCGCCCCTCAGAACTACCGCCCAATCAGTCTACTGCCAATATTTGCCAAAATCTTGTAATCCTTAATCAATCTAGCGATAGTATGGCACTTAGTTAATGCTAAACTTCTATCTGACCGGCAGTATGGATTTAGACAGGGCGATCTACTTCAGACATCCTAACGGTTATCTCTAAACGCATGTATCATACACTCGACAAGGAAGGTAAAGCTAGCGCAGTAGCGCTTGATATATCCAAGGCCTTTGACAAGGTATGGCATAAAGGACTTTTCCTGAAAATACGCTTATACGGTATTACGGGGCAACAATTAATATAATTAGATCTTTCCTAGACCAAAGAAAAATCCAGGTTGTCCTCGATGGCCGTTCATCTAAGACACATGACATACATGCTGGTGTACCCCAGGGATCTATTCTTGACCCATTGTTGTTCCTGATCTATATAAACGATCTCCCTGATGACATAGAGTCTGAGATTGGTTTATTCGCTTTACTCTCGCCATGTTGGCAAAACAGACGCGATCATATCCGAGGCAATGGCTGAATCTTTTGAAAATGACCTCCAGGCTATAGTGGATTAGGGGGATAAATGGTTGTTAACTTTTAATGCCGCGAAGACAAAGCTCCTTTCCTTCAATAACTACAAGAAGCCTCTCCAACCACCGATTGTCATGGCAAATAACACCCTACCTGCGAGTTCATCATTAACACTCCTCGGCCTAACCTTCATAGGTACCATGCATTGGAACAAATATATTGAACACATTGCCAAGGCTGCCGCAAAGAAGGTTGCCTCCCTCTACCGTGCTAGTAAACTCCTTACACCTGACATTATCCTGTATCTCTACAAAGCCACCATCCGCCCATGCATGAAGTATTGTTGCCACATCTGGGCTGGTGCATCATCTACTAGTCTCTTCCTCCTTGACAAGGTCTAAAAAAGAGTCGCCAACCTAATAGGTCCCTCATTGTCAGCTAAGCTCCAGTCCCTGTCCCATCGCCGCAATGTAGCATCTTTATGTTTGTTTTACAAATACTTCAATGGATTATGCTCCGATAAGTTGGCTACTCTGGTGCCCCTTCGACGTAAATTCACTAGTCTAACTCGACAATCTACTAAATCTCATTCATTCACTGTGGAGGTCCCCATATGCCGGAAAGCATTCTACTCAAATAGCTTCTTTCCTCGTGCTGCTGGCCTCTGGAACTCTCTCCCTGCCCCCTGTTTCCCCGACAGTACTGACATGAAAAAATTAAAAACTGATGTAAACATAATCCCGCTGATCAGATCCCAATTTAGGTTGACCCCCCAAACCTTCTCCCCTTTTCTTTTTTCTCAGTAGCCCCTTACGTTTACAGTGGCGGCCTACCTTGTTTCGACTGAACAATGTTAATATATATATATATATATATATATATATATATATATATATATATATATATATGATCCAAATATGATCTGAGGTTAAGATCGGATTCTAACTCTGCCTGATGAGATCTCAGTTTATAGTAACTGTTGATCGATAACATCGACATGCCAGTGTCGCAGATTTTGTACATGTCTGTGTAAATAAAATTATCATATATATATATATATATATAAAATGAGATTACTATAGAAAGAGATAGAGAAAGAGAAGTGGTTAGAGAGAGATATAGCGATAATTACACGTTCATATTATGTCGGAGAAGTATATATATATATATATATATATATATATATATATATATATATATAAACTGCATGAAAATTACAAAGCAATATATATATATATATATATACATATATATATATATTTCTTTGTAATTTTCATGCAGTTTTTAAATCAATTTTTTATGTTCAATTACGTATTTGGCGTTTTCATCTTTAAAGTACATAGCATGTTCTGACGTACGAATTGATTGCTGATGTGCATCGTTGAAGTCTGCATTTACTTAGTTTAACATTGAGCATTTTTTAGCCCGTAAGATCTGTCTAAAATCTAATAACCTACAACTTGCTTTCCATCACTATATCAGATACAGACGCCCGCTGCCTCATGTAATTACATCTCACACTTCAATTGAAGCTAACGTTCATACGAACCGACGCATCAATACTACTACTACTATACACTATTACAACATCTACTACTAGTACTACTACTACTAATAATAATAACAAATTAAATGGAGGTTTAGATTAAAATCACAGTATTACATATAATTGGAATATCGTGTGGATTGAAACATACAATTCAAACTGATTTAAATGAATAAACTCGCTATATGTTCATTTTCGTTTTACGGGACAGTTGCACTTAGTGTTTCAATCGTCCCCAAAGCAGACTTATTGGGCAAGAGAGAAGAATAGTCTCATGCTTTGTCTAGTTCAAGAACTCATCTTAATATGAGGTATCTAATTTTTACTTATCTTATTTAGCAACTAGCCGGGCCACCTTACGTTTCCTGGGACCATAATAAAGAAAATATGAAAAGATAACTAGTATGTGTAACGTGTTTATATTAAATAGTCTATTTCCCTATCGCTGGAGCCATCTCTATATCGTTCTCTCCCTCCTCCCATATTATTTACCCATTTTCCCAAACACTTTGTTTCTCCCCCGCAGAAATCATTTCTCTCTATATTAATTTGTTTAAAATGATAATAATATAATTCATTCATCAGAACTATTTGTTTTAAATGTAATATTGTAATCTTACCTGTAATTCGTCTGGACAAGGACAAGTAGAATTTAACAAAATTATACTCTCCAGTCCGGCTAATTTCGTTCTCCTCACTCGCTTTCACAATAATAGGAAGAGATATACTGTTGATAATGAAAGAGTCCAAAGAGTAAACAGACCTTGCCAACAACATCCAAAAATCCAGTTAAATCATAGGATGAGTAGAAATGATGTTGATGATAAACATTCTATTGCTACCAGATAACGTCGAGTAAAACAAGAAAATGTTTTTACCTATCTCACATATCAAATCCACTAATGTACTGCTAGTAAGGAGGCCTACACAGAACTGATAAAAGTACGGTTAAAATCAAAGTGTGAACAGAAATAATGAGTATAATGATTATTGATAATGGATAAAACTGAGTAGAACAAATAATTCCGATCTAATTCATAATGTGTTGCCCCTCTTCATTTGAACACGTTAAGAAAATGCCTAATGAGTACGGAGATAGGTAATGTATCTATATGACTATGTTTACATATATACCACTCATTCTATATGTATATGTAACTATTAATCTGTATTTCATGAGAGCACATATTTTAAGACGTATATACATAGTATAGAAGATTAAATAATTACGTATTTTGATTGCTTAAATTAAAAGTTAACAAAAGTAATCTTACAATCATCGATCTCTAACAATACCGAGTAGAACATATGGTCCTCCTAAATTCCTATTTTTCCCACCCATCTCTCTCGATGTCAACATATCTAGAGAATACGTAAAAAACACCGGTGTTCAGTTTTTTTTTAAATATTCAAAACAGAGATAAATAAACCCATTGGTATTCATGTATTTAAATATTCAAAGCAGACGTAAAATACACTGGTTTTCATTTTGTAAATATTTAAAGCAGACGTAAAATACAATGGGGTGTATATTTTTTTACATCCAAAACCCGTGTAACAAAACAAAAACTAGCTTACATTTCTGTTAATATTAATATCAAACAAAAAAAATACTGGTTTAATTTTTTTTAAATGTTCACAGAAGACGTAAAAATACCCTTGGTTCTTTTTTTTACATTCAGGCGTAATGAAAAAGGCACTAGAATCATTCTCTTAATATTCAAATCAAATGACAAAAAAACACTGTTTTTCATTTTATAACTATACAAAGCAAACGTACAGAAACACTGGGTGTAATTTTGTGTTCATATTTAAAGCAAATGTAAACAACCACCCAATGGTGTTCAAATATTCTAATATTCAAAGCAGACGTAAGAACACACTGCCATTATTTTTTAATATTCAAAGAAGGCTTAAAATGCACTGATTTTTATTTATTTTAACATTCAAGGCAACTGTAAAACACAGTGGTTTTGATTTTTTAAATATTTAATGAAGATTTAAAAAATACTGCTTTTCATTTTGTTATATTGATAGCAGACTTAAAAATAGTTGTTTTCATTTTTTTAAAAGGTTCGAAGCAGACTAAAAACACACTGGTTTTCATGTTTTTTACATATCCATGGTAGTAATAAAACACTATTTTTCATTGTTTTTAATATTAAAAGCAGACATAAAAAAACACTGGTGTTAATTTTCTCGCCTCACTATAGACTTGGTGGGTTAGAAGAGGAGGTGCGTTTCTGATTAGACAACCCTTGCTTAACTATAGACTCATGAATCAGTGCTGGTTTTGAAGAGGATATGCTATTGGGATTAGGCAACCCTTGTTTCTATATATACTCATCAAGCAATGCCGTTTAATAAATATGGTGTTATCCTGTACTGAAATTTAAATTTGATTAACAAAATGCTTACTAATTATCTGTGCTGAAGAATGAGTCGGAAGCTCCTTTTCAAATTAATAGATAATACCCTTAGAAAACGGATGAAAAACTACCGACCTTTAAAATTTAGCTCAGCAAAAATGACGGGCATGCAGTTATCAACCTAATAGATGTGTTTCCTAAACGACATAATACTAATGATGACCGTTAGTAAAGTTTTAGTATTACTATTGTTTGCAACGATAACCACAACTGTTTCCCAATTCATTTTAATTATAACAATTTTATGTACATTGGACACCTGTAAAAGTAACATCCTCAATTTTGACGACATAGCCAGACAAGTAATTAAGCTGATATCGTACTAGCACAATTACGTCTGAAAAAGTGTACCACAAGTTATTGTCTAACTGTTGTGTGCAGATAGTAACAAAATAGTAAGCGTAATACTAACCTTTTCCTTTCATAGCTAATGTTTGTTTTTGCTTAACAACTTGTTTTATCCGGTAAAAAGAAAGAAACACCACATCTGCGTCCACCACATTTCTGACGCCAACTTACACGTTTGCCGTTTACTGTCTCGCTTGGGTTTTCCATTCCCTTCAAAAACGCCGACACATAAAAACATGCACCTGATCTGGAATCACGTACTTTGTTCTTATTTTGTCTCTTTACTTCCTAAAGTTAAAATTCTATTTCTTCTAAAAATGTAGCGTCCGATTTATTATCGTCTCACCGAAAGCCCATATGATATATTTAAACAGTTTTATTGGGCTTCTCTGACATTAGACAATCATATAATAATTGCTAAACATGAAAGTGTTGGTTTAGTTAGTCTGTTTTACGGCAGGTCGAACATTTTTAAGTTCTTTAATTATGAAACCTAATAGTTTAAAACATTATATAAACACATGAGAGTATTTAATGATTTCAAAGCATACGTTCAACATGACCTCCATTTAGCTCTGTGTGCCCATAGTATTATTACAAACCGAGTCATCGTGCTTAATTATTTCCTTATAACGTCCTTCCACATCATAGGGTCTACATGCATATGTCTGCACCAGAGAAACACATATAAGGGCTAAAGATTAGGCATTTAAGCTGCCTGCTCAAAATCAGCTTTTAAACTGATAACACAGTCTCGAAAGTTCTCTTTATGCTAATACCATGAGATATATGAAGGTGGGGAGGAGCTGGCTCTATCTTGCTGTCACCAGACATTAACAATAAGTAGCGCGTACAAAGCTTGCTTGTTTTTGCCTATAGTGTGTATCCTGAACTGCCGCTTTAAGACTATCGATCAGTTCAGCTGTACACTTTCTAATGAGTCTTCAATTGTTTGAAGATCGTCGCTGACTGCTATAAGGTTATCCACTGCCCTATAGATCTCACTATGGTCAACCGAATCCAGAATGTTACTCTTGGTAGGGTTTTTCCCACATGTGAACGTATTAACGAAAGTGTCTTGCATTTTCGAAAACAAGCATGCCTTGTAGAAATGTTGCAGGCTATACAAAATGAAAGTGATTCATGAATTAATGAACGGTATATGACAACAAGTAAACACAGAACATGTTTTGGGTCTATACTGAATATATTTTTTAAAAATAATTCGATAAGATTATTTAAACCAACTAACTCAAATATGTGGCATTTAATGGCGCTATGCTTTTAATAAAAGTACTAGTGATTTAATCGCAAACAAAATTGTTGTAGAACATGTTTATGAGATAGGCGGTTTCATGTTTTCAAAAAAATATCTATTTGAAATTGACATATGAAACCAATGCATTATATCGATGTTTCGCAATAATTATGGAGAAATGGTTACACTATATCGTGGCTGTACATCGTTTTATATCATATTTTCCTTGTATAACTATTGACTAGAACTCAGTTTGTTTCGACGTAATGGTTAAATCCAGTCAATATTGCTAGGGTAGAGAACACAGCGGAAGATGGTTGTTTGTTTAAATGTTTGTATTATTCCAACTCTTATTCTTTCCTTGGTTGGTATATTAACTACATTTTGGCCGATGTAACATTCGCAGTTTGCATGAACATCTTTTCGAACTCGGTAACGTAGTCAAACCTTAGTATATTTTAAGATTACATTTTGAAATCTTTATGGAATGTCGAACTGTATACTTTATTTAATCCACGATGTACATAGTTCTCAATCTGTTAGCGAGGCAGGTAAAGCGTGTTAATTTAACTTATTCTTAATCAGTATCGCTTGTAGTAAAGATTGGATATTCAACTCTCAGAATACGGTCACCTAGAACTTATTGAGAGCCTAACATATAGTTAATAATATGTTAGTATAAACTTAAGCGTAATCCTGTGTAGTATTGCTACATATTATTATAGAATAATTCTCATCTTATCGTTACTCATATTGCAATATTCGTGGTGTGATCTATATTACTATTTATAATTATTGTTTCCCATAGTATATCAAAAAGATGCACGGAAATGGTTCGATGTTATATTTAGAATATAACAACCAACATAAGAATAGTTGTCCTTGAATAATTTAGATACTCACATAATAGAAAACCTAACTTAAAAAACTCAGATCATGATAGTTTGTTATGCTTCCATTCTCCATGTTCAAAAACGGATAACAAGACAGTATCTGGCAATCTTATATTTCTCAGTGTTCTCCTCCTGAAAGCTTATCTGCTTTACTAATAAAATATGCTGCATTGCCTAATTTTTGTGTCCCCCTTCAATTCGCAACACTGACCAAGTTCTTCGACACTTTCTTTGTTAAAGAAAATGTAAACTCCTTTATGATGCTAACGGTAATTACTGTTCGGACTGATCCGATAAAAATGTAACATGCCTATAAAGTCGAACTATTATAATATTTAAATGAGGGTGTGTAACTTAAGGTTAGCATGCTTCATGTCAACGTAAAGTTCAAAGTTTAGTAGGATGGAATTGTTCAATTTGAATTCGAGTAAGGCGATGTGTCCTGGCAGTGACGTCACACAGAGAGAAATCCTTCAGCTTTACGTGGCGAATGTAAAAGGAGATTTTTCTATTTCGGTTGAATCAACAGAGATAAAAAAAAGCGAGTGAGACAGATTAGTGATTTTATATAGCTACTGCTTCAAACAAATCCGGGAGACTTGGCATTTTTTGCGTATACATATATACACTCAAAAACAAGTGATACGAGAGGCAGTACTGGTTTATAGAAAGGATATCAATATCTGCAAAATAGTTTTTGAAAAAAGAATACGAAGTTATTCAAATATAAATATTATGAAATAAAACACAGTTAAAGGGTGCAATTCAAGATACCCATGACGTATCACATATTATATGTCGTGGTATTGACACTTTCGGGATAAACACGAACATTTACAGGCCATCTTACAGCATTTTCCAGGTAGTTCAATCATTAATAAATTTAAAAAAAATGCTAGTTGTATGGCAAAAACAATTATTTATCGTTGTAAAACCCTCTTATTTATTGTTTGTACACAACAGTAACACCTTATTAAGGCTCAAATGCCACTTGAGGATAAATGTTACGGATTTGTGGTTACTTCAGAAATTGATTACTAAAGATGATGTATCAACAACAATGTGCTTACATTGGACATAAAAACGGTAAATGTTATATTCATCTGAGAAGAGCATGCATAGTACTGTGTTCCACAGGCGGGCAGTTCCTGAAAAGAAACTGTGTATGTAAAAGTTCCGCTTAGTTCGAGGTGCAGAGAGGGAAAGTATCTATCTCTTTATTGTTTTACATTATTTTTTTTTTCAGGAATATATATGCATATATATATATATATATATATATATATATATATATATATATAAATAATATGATATTATACTTATTTGTACTCACTAGGAATTATCACAACAGTCATCGGTAGTGATTGCTCACTAATAACAACGTGTGTATTCTAATCATCATCATCATCATCATCATCATCATCATCATTATTATCCTTTTTATTATCATTATTATAATTGTCATTATTATTATCAGTATCATCATCATCATCATACTAAACTTAAATTTCTGAACGTTTGTTTCTTTTTCAGTTTAGTTGATATATATTATAATCATATACAATACCTATTAATATATAACTTGGTTTAGGAAAACATTTAAATTATATATTACGTCAAACAGTATTATGTTTGACATAATATATATTTTAAATGTTTTACTTAGCTGTAATTTGCAATTAGTAACTCATGCTTTACTATGTTCATGTCTATTACTCACATCGCAATGTATCTTTTTCTTTCATTACTGTCGATAATTTCTCGCTTCTTTATCTGACTCCGCCGCTCTCTGTTCTTCTCATTCACTTTGTAAGTGTCGAAGGTAATACAATATAAGATTACAATAATTCGTTATAAGCAATAGGGTGAATCAAGACGAGTAGTAATACTATTTAACCAATAGTTGAAGAAAAAGAGAAGTAAAGAGAGAAAGAAAGAGAGATGGTGAGAGAGAAAGAGAGAGGGGGAGAGAGAACGTGCATACGTTTATTTTTACATTTTAAAATTGAACTAACTTTTCAAACTCACTTTTTCATAAGAGGCGGGACATTTTTTTGTATAATTATTGCAACCTTGGGACTATCTTCTCTATTAGCGGATCTTTTCTTGTTTGAATGAGGTTATGTTCATTTTTTTTAATGAATAGCCATTTTTTCATGAATTACCTCCTCCTTCAGCCGGGAAGGCGTGTTTTATTACTTGACTCCTTAGGCGTCCCTACCGTTAAATTATGATAGGTATCTTCTTGACGTGTGTTTTGCTCTCAAAGAGTACCCGCTTGAGGGAGCTTGGTTTACGACATCAAACTGGCGTTATGACATCATGCTGTCGTTTGTGATAGCTAAATAAAATGGCTTTCTTTCTTCTGTTCATACCAGCTCGAGAATCCTTACTTCATCCGGATGCTATAGTCTGCCTCTTAAACTGCATCAAAATATATGAACAACAATCTATCATTATAGAATATAAGTTTTTTTAAACCTTCTTTGAACATTTTAAAAGTAAAAGAAAACTCGATTCGATCACATCATCATTCTTGGAAATACATAATTCTTACTTATTTATAAGAAAATTTTGTTGTGAATTTAGGGCATTATTTGAATTCTTTCTTAATAACTACGAAATTAAATCCAATTTTTCAAAGTAGAGCCCGATTTTCTATTTAATGTATTCATGGTGGTCCAAAAACCGTGTAATTCATGATAGGAGTAAGTTAAGAGTTCGATATTTGTGAGATTTTAGTACTTAGATAAATAGAAGAGGAATTAAGAAACCTTACCCACTTGCGCTTTCTCCTTCTTAAGAGTACAGAGAGATAAAAATGCAAACCAATCGATATATTTTATATACGCTCTCCTTTTTTATTTTAAGAAATCCCATGTGCATTTTGAACAGAAATCTTATCATCACCGCTCTTTTTGAGAAATAACAAATTACCATTTCTATATAAAAAATGTTTGAAGTCTATCGTGTATTTTCATTACGTTGCTAAGTAACTATTGCATGAAAGTAAAAATTCAGATGAATACCAGTGAAAATAGGAAGAACAAATATAGAAATACGTATTTTTTTTAGAAGAGTCACGATTTTAATGATAAAAAATAATCCATGTTATAACATTTGGTGGCATATATCCATTTTATATTGTGACAATAGTATATATATATATATATATATATATATATATAAATATGATATTAATATATTTAAATGAATAAATGCAAAAGTGTATTTCATCTATCTTAACTATATTTACACCCACATTAGTTAAGCATATTTAATTTTTATGATACAAAAGTACTTTGACATACCATATATTTATATACCAACCTCCAAAGTCCCAAAAAGAAAATATGCATAATTCTCAGCAGCATATTTATTCCTTTTTACTTTTTAATAAAATGATATACTGGTGTGTACATTTCTAATTTGTCTTGCAGACTTTTGTTCTATATACACACACATTTTATCCATAGAACTATTATTATAATTATTAATATAATTAATTAATAAAAATTAGGTCGGCAAAAAAAAGTCGAGAAAGGCTAGCTAAGGAAGAACATATAACTCAATTCAAAAAGAAAGCTCTCTTTTTTAACAGGAAAATAACGAATAAAGTTGTCGGTCTTCCTTAGCTAGCCTATTTCTTTTGGTTTATAAAAATGGTGACTATATTGTCCGCCTAATTTTCATTTCAGCGTTTCACGTGGAGAATGAATCTTGAAATTGTTTTCAATGTGATCCAAATTAATAAATGCGAATTTGATCCCCCCTACTATCCTAAGTATATTTACATTAAAACGGTGTATGCTTATTTAATTGTGTGTAGTATATTTTCATTCATAATGATGCATTCTTCCTAGGCATCATCTCATTTTTAATATCATTTAATATATTATTCGTCCGTTCTCAACAATATATCCTACCAGGATAACCCTATCTTTTTATGTTGATGGGGTTTGTGTACTATCAATTTTGTTGTTACGAAACCATGCTCCTGAGCACTGACTACTACTTTTTTTCTAGGGGGGGGGCGGGGGGAATTATATCATCCTCTTTTTCATTGCCTCCTCCTTTTCGGTCAGTGCATTTAGTTTGTTCATCATGATATAACTTCAGCTTAGCAAACTATGCAACCATGAGAAGCATATATTTGCTAGTATATATATATATATATATATATATATCACAATAAACATATACATACTATAACATACGTTTAAAAAGAGAACATATCAACAATTTATTTTAAAGAAAATGTATTAATGTTTCCGCTGCGGATACGTAAGTGTCATCTATCTGAGCAATCCAAGATTTTTTCAATTTCCACCAAGGAAATGTTTCAAGTAAATGGTAAGAAAAAAAACAATTATTATCCCCCTAAAACAAGGTCATAATATGCCACAAATTTACGACATCCTTCTTCGTCAGACTTGTCCTAAACATCGGCCATAATTTGAAAACTACTCGAAAATGAGTAGACCTAATTGTTATTACTATGGTAAATGAATATAAAATGAAAGGTCAAAGAAACCGCTAAGCCCACACATCCAACTTGGCTCAGTATTTGAAATTAAATCTCTATATTAAATTTTCTGGCCTGACAGACTATTATCACTTTCCACACAAAATATATACTGAAGTTTTTTTGTATTTATACTAGCCAAACTGAAAGTATTCTGAACAAATACTTAAGAAATAACTCACGTTGTAATTGAACCCTAGGCGAAAATATTTTCAAAAATGTACTTTGAACGTAAAAGTTTGTAGTTGTACGACTGTTATATTTACTTTTAATAGCAATTTATTGTCATATATTTGTTGGCTACAGAATTGAACAATACATTTTTATAATTTTAAAATGATTTTATGAAAAATAAAATGTGTCTATATCTTATAATGTATTAATGTTTTGAATATTTTGAGTAAGAACATATAAACGATGCATCTGAATTTTATTTGTAAAGATATACGTTCTAAAGAAAGTTTCAATTTACATTAGCTAAAAATATAATACTGCAATAATACGTTATAAACAATAGGGTGAATGAAGACGAGTAGTAATACTATTTAACCAATAGTGTGTGTGTGTGTTTGTGTGAGAGTGAGTGGAAGGGTGTGTGTGTGTGTGTGTGTGCGTGCGTGCGTGTGTGATGCCTTGATGTATGTTTTTTATTTGGAACTACAATTGAAAAATATTTTGAATCGCTAAAATCTCTCTCTTTCCTTCTCTCTTTCTCTCTCTCTTTCTCTCCCCCTCTCTCTCTCTCTCTCTCTCTCTCTCTCTCTCTCTCTCTCTATATATATATATATATATATATATATATATTGTCTCTTTTTTACGCTTAAGAATCTTTTTGTTGGGGAGTCCGAGTTTTCGAATTAAGAAATGAGGGTTAGTGTTAGTGTAAGGGTTACGGAATTAGTTTTATAGAATAATGGTTAGGTTAGTGTCGTAATTAGGTGTAGAGAAAAAGGGTTTGGGTTAGGGTTAAGTTTAGGGTTAAGGTTAGGTTTAGACAATGTTTTTGTGGAAGAAGGATCCAAATTTTTTTAAGTAAAAGAATGTATTCAGAGGTGTTAAACTTTCTTCTTCCAAGTTACAATACGCCTTCTACCAGTCCGAAACAATTATGGTCGTGTGAAGAATATGTATTTCATTATGGGTAGCGGACTTTCTGCTTTCCGGTTGGGCACTTTAACCAGAAACCTTACTTTGTTTTCTGGGGCATACTCCCTCAAAAACACAAAGACATACTTTGTTTGGTTGACCGTCAGATGTGTGAATCCTTCTTCTTCTAAGTTATCATACGCCTTCGAGCAGTCTAAAACAAGTGTTGCCCCTGGAAGAATATATTTTATATTATGTATCCATAGCAGAGTGGTGGCTTTTCGGTTGGGTACCATACGTAACGGCACCATTTTTCAAAGATCGATGTTGAAATTGGACCAGATGCTAACGTTTCTCTATTGTGTGGTGGTACCACGAAACCACGAGCTACAACGAGATACGTCGGATGACTTCACTGGAGTCGCCAACCTAACTAATTAAACTTGACATAAAATTCAACTAATAAAATGTTAAACCTGGGAGGGGGCTTCGGTAACATTGGGAACTACGTACCTTCTTTCGTCCATTTTTGTTCGCTTTGTACATACGTCATGCTTGTAAATGTTTTGTCGTATTTCCTGAAACTGTACCATTATGTTATATATATATATATATATATATATATATATATATATATATATATATATATATATATATATATATATCGTCGGGGAAAGTAGATTCTTAAATCTTATCATCTAAGATTTCATTGGATGTTTTGCTCACCTTTTCAAACTTTGAGTAGTGGTAGCAAAACAATAGCTACTTCTTTTGTTCAACAGTCCATGGTTGAGCTTTTAATCTCTTATGTTTATTTTTTCTGTTGCCTTATTTGATGGGTATAGGGGACCACATGTTTTTGTCTCAAGGTCTGATAGCTGACCCTGGTTAGCCTCTGTCATAGCTGGACCACCATTTCCAGAGGCAGGAACGTTCACACCATCGCTAACATCTTCCCGCCGGGTGTATGAACGGGTTGATGAGCCCTTTTTATCCTGGGTGTCGGCCTGCCAGCATATATTTTTTTGTTTTTATTAACAAAAATATTCTTATTTCCTTTTTGTCAACGGCTACTTATCCATTATTAAAACATGCTTTATATTAATAAAAGGTGATTCTCCGTCCGCAATTAGGGATACGTGCTGGATGGCTTGAGGAGACAGCATACAATTTTTTTGAATATTTAGTCAGGGTTTACTTCAAATAAAGAAAGGATTCTCATGTCAGAGTCTCTGAAAAACTCCTGTACAGAGAGACCGAAGACACCCGAGTGTGGTATATAGTAGGCAGTCTTCTCCTCTGCTATATATATATATATATATATATATATATATATATATATATATATATATATATATATATATATATATATATATATATATATAAATATATATATATATAAATATATATATATATATATATATATATATATATAAATATATATATATATTAGGGTAGGTCGATTTTACACTTTTTTTTAAATATTAAAAAAAGGCACGTTCCGAAAGTTGTATATAGACCTATTAAATACTCATGCAAAAAATTAGATCAAAAACTTCAGCGGTTTTTTGAGCGTTTGGTATCAAAGATCGTAGACAAGAATATACTGAAAATTCCTCGTTTTTGCAAGATTTGCTTGAATATTGGTGTGAAAACCAAATAGTTTTAGCATTTAAAAGCAGGGAATGTCCTTTTACTTTATAAAAATGATATGAATTAAAGAAATCTTCAAATTGAAAATCCCCCCCCTCATTTTCAGTATCTGCTTTTGTAAACTACCTTTTAACGTTATGAATTAAACAGTAATATTTGAATACCTAAAAAAATGATTTTTTCTGTTATTAGTGAAAATATAACAAGCAAAGAAATAAGGAAAAACCTAACACTATTTTAATGAAGCTTAATATAGAGAGTCAAATTGCTCCATATAAGACCCCTTAGACAAAAATGCTGGTCTCAATTTCTGACTCAAAACTTTGGCTGTAATGTGTTGATGCCTTGCTTAAAAACCATATACAGTTTGTGAAGCTTCTGTTATTAACTTAACTGCCCGTTCCACACCCTGAGAATGTGAGGGCAAATCTGGCAAGTCAAGCTTGGTTCCATTCATCAACGATTCTCGAAGTTCAGATTCAGTAAAATCTTCCGTCATTGGTGGTTCAAAAATGCCGCATAATTTTAAATCTATTAATTGTGTCCAATGTGTGGCATTAAAATTAATAGGTAGTATTCTTTTTAATCTTTTTCTGGTTGACTCCTCACTCCTGAAAGCACAAATTAATTAATTGAATTATTAAAAAATTCCAATCTGTACTGCTTTAATAATTATGGTGAAATTAGATAAAATCTTTAAAAATCATTCTATAAATTGGAATAAATAATTGAGTCAGAGATATATGAATAAATATTACTTACCTAATGGCCAAAATTCTTTTTAAAGTTTCTTCTCTTACTTCAATCTCCTCAGATTTAACCATGGAATATAGAAAGTTTTCAGGCAGTAAACAAAATGTATTACCTTGTATATTTCTAAATGTGATATCTTGGATTTCCTGAGGCTGCTCCTTAATCCTCTGGATCATATTAAAAATGTGCACTTACTAATTGTGGAATTTACTATTTCTTTTAATTTCAAACCAAGAAGTGGCATACACATTTACAATAAAATTTACTACATAGTGTAGTTTTATTGTGTGCCTTTGTGGGTATGCACCACGAGTCCATAAACACATAAGCCTGATGGCCAAAGTTAACCATCTTGCTTGGTTTAAAGGACCAATTTTCCAGGAGGCATATCTAGAGTCAACCTTACCTCTAGAAATACCTACTGTGTATTCATAAAGGAGTCTTTGGTCAGAACTAAGATCATGTATTTCATCAATTTTAAAAATTGACTCTAGAGGATTGCTAATAGTGGAAAATGATATTTGGGGTAAATCATATCAATCATTTGAGCATAATTTCCCCAGAGGGCTACTGAATGTTGTAGGGCCCTTTGCGCAACCATCTATGTTTTTAAAAAGGGCTCTGAAAGGTAGTTCATTATGATGCAAAGAGCAACCAATTGTGTGAAGAGTTTTAAAAAGTTTTTTTTCTAAAATTGCAACCATTCCACCATCGCAACTTGTGTTGGTATTAGTGTTGTCAACAAGTATAGCCTTGATACTGTTCTCACTGTGGAATTCATGCAAAACATCCACCACTTGATCTGCATGAACAGCACCTGTTGCACCACTATTCGGAAGAACTCTATGTGTCAGATATTTACTTTCACATGGTGTTTCTTTTGTAAAAGTTAAATGGTGTTCTGGTCCCTTAGTTTTTTTCATAATTCTCTGTCTATTTTCATCCACAATTTCTTATACATCAATGTGTCCTTATCCATTCTCCCATCAACTCCAATACATATATTTTAGGTGGGGTAAAAACTCCTGGCTGAAATAGTTTTATTTATCTACCTCCAACAAGGTAAGATGTGACACAAGGTCAGGAAAGTGGGATTAGATAACCCTGCGCTATAGAGGTGAGCACTCTGGCCATTAAAAAATTGACTGGGCATCCCCGTCGGCATTCCCCTGTAGGGGCGCCTCAGACAGTTAGCAATAAACTTACTCCTCCCCAAAGAGGAAAGGCAAAGCCTGGGAGGATGCACCTCCTAGAATTGCACAGGACGGACAAGCCCCAATAGACGGGCGTAAATCCAGACCCAAAGGCCCGGACGATACCGGTTTATTTGGTGGGGTAAAAACCCCTGGCTGAACTAGATTTTATTTATCTACCCCCAACAAGGTAAGATTGACAAAAGGTCAGGAAAGTGGGATGAGAAAGCCAGTGCTCGAGAGGTGAGCACTCTGGCCATTTAAAAATTGCCTGGGCAGCTTCGTCGGCATTCTCCGGTAGGGCCGCCTCAGACAGTAAGCAATAAACTTACTCCTCCCCAAAGAGGGAAGACAAAACCTGGGAGGATGCACCTCCTAGAACTTCACAGGACGGACAAGCCCCAATAGACGGGCGTGAATCCAGACCCAAAGGCCCGGACGATACCGGTTTATTTGGTGGGGTAAAACCCCCTGGCTGAACTAGTTTTTATTTATCTAACTCCCACAAGGTAAGGTGTGAGAAAAGGTCGGGAAAGTGGGATTAGATAAGCCAGCGCTCGACAATTCAATATATATGTGTGATAATTAAACAGAGAATCAACACGGGAAGTCAAATTCGGCCGATGAATTTTCAACCGGTGAATACCATAAAAAATATCCAATAAATAAAACGCCTATGTAAACAAATAATTATTTATATATAACATTAAATATCATAGTGTTTTATTCCTTTTTAATTTGAATATATACATGTAATTTCTTAAGAAAAATAATAATAAACTTTAAAATATTTATTATAAAGTAATGTATTACTTTTTTTTGTTAAAACCCGGGTTTAATTTAAGGCGACACATCTGCCGGTGAAATCTCGGCAGTGATAAAAAATCTCGATTTATTTGATCTTAAAGTTGCAATGCTCAAATAAATACAAAATTTTGAAGAAAAATATTTCTTGTGGTAACTTTTGACATTATTTGGCAACTTTCTTCGAGTGCGATAATTTACAGTTTCAAAATCGACCTCCCCTAATATATATATATATATATATATTTATATATATATATGTATATTTTAGCGTGTGTGTATATATATATAAATATATATATATATATATATATATATATATATATATGTGTGCGTTTGTATATATACGTACATATATATATATATATATTTATATATATGTATATTCTAGCGTGTATATATATATAAATATACATATATATATATATATATACATATTTATATATATGTATATTCTAGCGTGTATATATATATATGTATATATATATATATATATATATATACGTGTGTGCGTATGTATATATACGTATATATATATATATATATATGTGCGTGCGTTTATATATATATATATATATATATATATATATATATATATATATATATATATATAAATGTTAGTAATCCGAGGCAGGAGCAATGTGATATATGTACTGGAAGATGGAACAGGTGAACAAAAATTAATGAGAAGATAGAATATGAATGGAATCTCAAATCAATGTATTAATATTTCACGGTAAATGTTTAAATAACAGAACAGTAAATCGAAAAAAGTTCACTGCGGTATTTCGTCAACAGTTGTATTCATCTCCTTTTTCGACCATTCGGTCATATTTTTTATTTTTACCTTTTGATGATGAGCGGTATCACTCTCGAAAATGTAAGGTTGCCTTTTTCCTGAAATTTTTAAAATTGCTTAACAGCGAACTTTTTTCTATTTACTGTTCTGTTATTTAAACATTTACCGTGAAATATTAATAAATTGATTTGAGATTCCATTCATATTCTCTTTTTTCATTTATTTTTGTTCACCTGTTCCATCTTCCGGTACTTATATCACATTGCTCCTGCCTCGGATTACTAACATTTATATTTACAAGCAATGCTTCAACCAAACTACAACTTCCTTTTATATATATATATATATATATATACATTACTCTTTCATGTATCCACATGATATTTTATAAGGATATATATATATATATATATATATATATATATATATATATATATATATATATATATATATATATATATATCTATATGTTTCAATTTTAAGTATTTACTTCAACGGTGCTCGATACGTAAGTAGAGCTAAGTAGTATGACAAGCTAAACAGAGGCTACCGCGTTTCAGCATCTGGGGGCATCTTCAGTATGTCCAGATACTCCTCAATAACTACTCGGCAAACTGTCAACAAGTTGACATCTCTAGGACCGGACAACACCTGGGAGCATAATATCTCAAAATTACAAAAAATAAATGTTGCTGGGTGTCAACGGGGCTAGTTTTCGGGGGCGAGTCTGGTTTTTAGAAACTTTTTCATTGTTATTTACTAGGTATTTTGAAATCAGCCAATGTATTCCTGTAAGAACTTGATAAAAATGCAGACTACTGAACATCCCCAGCATATCTTCTTGCCCTAAAATAGTTTTTTGGGGGGAGGGGGGGAATATTTGGGACGCAGGTCAGGGGGGGGGGAGAATTTGGAAAGTGCGGTTGGAGGGGATCATTTTTGGGGGGCGGCTGGTTGGGGGGAATTATCAACATCTTCATCCTGTGGGGGTACTGATAAAATATAGGACCCGGAGGTTTCTGAAGTATAGGGACCGGGGGCGGGGGTTGCTTCTGCAGTATAAGCACGAGAAGGTGCTTCTACAGTATAGGACCCAAGGGCTTCTGCAGTGTGCTTCTACAGTATAGGACCCAACACCGGGGGTGCTTCTACAATATAGGACACGGGTGCTTCTTCAGAATAGGGACCATGGGTGCTTCTTCAGAATAGGGACCAGGGGTGCTTCTAAAGTATAGGGACCAGGGGTGCCTCTACAGTATAGGACCCAGCACCGGGGGTGCTTCTATAATATAGGACCATAGGTGCTTCGGCAGAATAGGGACCAGTGGTGCTTCTACAATACAGGACCCAGAGGCTTCTGCAGTATAGAGACACGGTGTGCTTCTGCAGTATACGGACTATGAGTGCTTCTGCAGTATAGGGACCGGGAGGCTTCTACAGTATAGGACCAAACCCCGGGGTGCTTCTACAGTATAGGACCAGGAGGCTTCTGCAGTACAAGGCCGGGGGGGCGGGTTTCTTCTGCAGTATAGCTACCTGGGCGCTTCTACAGTGTAGGACCCAGCACCGAGGGTTCTTCTACAGAATAGGATCCAGCACCGGGGGGGGGGCTTCTTCAATATAGGACCCATGGGCTTCGGCGTTGTCCGGGAGAAACGTGTTAAAAGTCCTAGATAGAGCTACTGTAGTGTTTCTCTTCAGACTATTGTGCAGATTAAAAGGAAGAGGGATCGGTAAGAGTGATTTTAGTAGTGCTCTGGAGGCCGTCTTAGATTTCTAAATACTCGGCGTTGTTCGGGAGAAAAGTGCTCAATATCCTATTTTGCTTGCGGAGAGGAGGGAGAGCCTCGGGCAACGCCAGGTACCCCTGCTAGTATATATATAAATTATTAAAAAATCACCCTTTTGCACTATAAACAAAATCGAGCTAAAATAGAAAGGTTCAGCAAAAGGCTCAATATTCTTGTAGATAGAGCCATATAAATAATAATAATAATAATAATAATAATAATAATGATAATAATAATAATAATAATAATGATAATAATAATAATAATAATAATAATAATATAATAAACTACATTCAGTTTCACCCTTTACTTTAGGTTCGTGGGATACAGTATGTAAGAAATTCGGGATCGATTGGTACGCATTTGATGAGTTTGAGCTGCTATGAAACAATAGTAACGTCTAATGTTTTTGTCAAAAAGTGTTTATATATATATATATATATATATATATATATATATATATATATATATATATATATATATATATATATATAAGAAAGAGAGAGTCAGAAAGAGAGAAATAGAGAGAGAGAGAGAGAGAGAGAGAGAGGGGTGTTACACAATATGTTTAATAGAACATATAGTTCTATCAATATTGTAAAACATCGGTTCTCGGTCATTAACTTAACTCTTTGCTGTTGTACGTTGATCGATAATAATGTCCTTTACGTACTCATTAATAACATTTTATCGAATTTATATAACAGAACGTACCAACTCACAGCCATTAGGATATTGTACTTCAGATACGCTTTGAAAAAGACATCATCAAATATATGTTCCATTAAATAATGCATATTAGAAATGAAAGAAAAAGAACACATTTTTCTATTGATTATTTCACGATTAATTGTGTATTTTATGTAAACAATATATTTAAACACAAGAAGAAATGTTATTATTGAGCTTCTGTCAAACTTTTGCGTTTAGAGGTGAAATACCCATAGCAAATTTGAAAGAAACACATAGATGAAAATGCTATTCCTCGCTTAGGCAATGCTGTTTTAAAACTTAAGCATTACAGAAAATAAAAAAGACAATTTCAATGTTCGGCATTGCAGATAAACAAAACATAGCTTATAACTTGGGTATTACACACAATAATGATGCTATTTCAATATTGGTCATTACAGACAAAACGAAAATGCTACTTAAACGTGAGTGTTGCCGACAAATGAAAATGCTTCTTTAAAACCTTACCGTGACAGGCACAACAGTTATCTCTCAAAGTTGGACATTAAAAACAAACAAAAATGCTATTTAAAACTTGTTAATTACAGACAAACAAAAATGCTTTTTTAAACTTGTTAATTACAGACAAACAAACATGCTATTTTAAACTTGTTAATTACAGACAAGAAAAAATGCTATTTAAAACTTGTTAATTACAGACAAACAAACATGCTATTTTAAACTTGTTAATTACAGACAAACAAACATGCTATTTTAAACTTGTTAATTACAGACAAAGAAACATGCTATTTTAAACTTGTTAATTACAGACAAACAAACATGCCATTTTAAACTTGTTAATTACAGACAAACAAAATGCCATTTTGAACTTGTTAATTACAGACAAACAAACATGCTATTTTAAACTTGTTAATTACAGACAAACAAAATGCCATTTTAAACTTGTTAATTACAGACAAACAAACATGCCATTTTAAACTTGTTAATTACAGACAAACAAACATGCTATTTTAAACTTGTTAATTACAGACAAACAAAATGCCATTTTAAACTTGTTAATTACAGACAAACAAAAATGCTATTTTGAACTTGTTAATTCCAGACAAACAAAAATGCTATTTTAAACTTGTTAATTACAGACAAGCAAACATGCTATTTTAAACTTGTTAATTACAGACAAAGAAAAATGCTATTTTAAACTTGTTAATTACAGACAAAACAAAAATGATATTTCAAAATTGGACATTGCAGAAAAAATTATATTTCAAATTTGGACATTCCAGAAAAACGAAAATGCTATTACACAACGATGAATATGAATTGTTGTTACCGCTACAGAGCGACGAAAAATCGTATTGCTCGTTACATAGTGACGAATATGTTATTTCAAATGTGAGTGTTATAGACCCACGAATATGTTATAAAACTTGCGCGTTAAAAACCCACGAAAATGCTATTCATACATAAACGATGACAGACCAATAAATATGCTATCCAAGCGTGAGCGATACATTGCCTCTCTTAATAAGAAAGAATATAGTAAATGTTCTGTCTTACTGTAACTATAAGTGTCAGACAAATAAATGAATGTCACATTTAATTCGACGGCGACAACAGAATTCTATTTTCTCACTTTAGTCGATTTTTAAACAATTGTTTGAGAATGGGTAAAGCAGATACTTATCAATTTCTTTCATATTTGGTAATTGGACGATCTAATGTTTAAAAAGAGATGGAAGGTGATAACGCATGTAACAAGGAACTTACCAAAATATTATTGAAAGGATATGTACTTCTTATCATCATGCATTTTTATCTAATTCAAAAATATTCTCATATATACTGTGTGTTTAGGTCTTGTGCAAATCTAATTAGAATATCATGGATAATATTAGATACTGGCGGCACCTACTACATATAGTTAAGCTATAAATGCAACTAGCGGATATACGGATTAAGAGTAACATATCAAAGAAACTGTTATAAAATATGTATACGATGATAAATAAAAGAGAGTAATAGACTTTTCAAATTCAAACCTATGAATTCATCACCAGAACAACGTTAATGTATGTGTTGAGTGTATATGATAAAATGGGAACGAAGTGATCACAGAAAATATAACAATTAACACAACTCGTAAAGGGATCCGGTGAGAAATTGTTTGTAAAATCTGTTTATTCCCTTTTATCAAACAACAATGTTTTATAAAAGAGTGACGACTGGTAGAAACATTAACATTCTAAAAAGTATAACTTACTTGCGTACATGCTTACTAACTTACATCATTTTTTCCCAGAAGATGTACTGATTTCAACACTAATTCGGTTCCCAGCCATTACCTATCATCAGACATGTAGCTAGTGCGGAAGCGCTAGCTATTTCTAAGAATGGCATGGATCTTTTATAAACACTTTTCTAGTTTAATTTTATAAAAAATATAGAACGCATCGTCATGCATAATGTTTCCCGATTAATACAATATAATCGTACATATACATTTACAAACATGATATATACATAGATAAACCTTATATATATATATATATATATATATATATATATATATATATATATATATATATATATATATATATATATATACGGGTGTGTGTGTGTCTGTGTAATGTGTATTTATGTATCATGTTGTATAATATATATATATATATATATATATATATATATATATATATATATATATATATATATATATAATAAGATATAGGTAAAATAAATACCTTTTGAAGCATTAAAGATGCGATATCAATTTTTTTTTTAAAGAAAAATAATGAATCGAAACCGATTTTTTTTCCTGTTTTATTATAAACTAGCATTTTTTTTGTTAGTTTAAAGTGATACAGATATTTTGCCAAAAACTTGGCATCATCGGTGTGTAATCTATCCTGATGTCATCGGATTTGTATTTTTTTCCTACCGGGTTTTGTTGTTCCAGCCGGGCCAAAGGGGTTAGCTGTTGTTTCCCCACTTTCAAATATGAGAACGTGAATGCGCACGTGATTTGTATAAGTGTTTTAAGGTTCATATTTTTTTTAAGAAGCATCTATTGTTAAATTTAATAAGAAATAGGTAAAATAAATACCTTTTGAAGCATTAAAGATGCGATATCAATTTTTTTTTTAAAAAAGAAAAATAATAAATCGAAACCGATTGTTTTTCTTTTTTTTTTATAAACCAGCATTTTTTTGTTAGTTTAAAGTGATACAGATATTTCGCCAAAAACTTGACATCATCGGTGTGTAATATATCCTGATGTCATCGGATTTGTATTTTTTTTCCTACCGGCTTTTGTTGTTCCAGCCAGGCCAAAGGGGTTAGCTGTTGTTTCCTCACTTTCAAATATGAGAACGTGAATGCGCACGTGATCTGTATAAGTGTTTTACGGTTCATGTTTTTTTAAAGAAAAAATGCTAGTTTATAATAAAAAATCAAAAAAATCGGTTTCGATTCATTATTTTTCCTTAAAAAAAAAATTGATATCGCATCTTTAATGCTTCAAAAGGTATTTAATTTACCTATTTCACCAGTACCACCAGAACCTACAACTCCAATAACCACCTATCTAGCCCCCTCCCCCCTGGTAACTGACCTCACCGGCTCCCTTACTACTGCCGAGACTGAGCTTCTCAGCCTTGGCCCCAAATTCATAACCACCCAAAAGCTAAACGACCACAGAAAACTTAAGATTGAGACTCAATTCTGTAGAACAGCTTATCACCTCAAATGGCTCACAGCATTTAATCAACCTACCCAAGACATCCCAAATAATACAACCAACGCTATTAATTCCTTCCCTGTCTACCAGCTTGACCACCCACTACACCCTCCACCTAGTAACCATCTAATTGATTAAACACTTTCTAGATTAAAACAGAGGATCCTTGATATACTCCGACAAGAACAACCCCACACCACCCCTAACATCACCAGATCCAACGCCTTACCCTAGAAAACCTGAAAAATAAAAACCTAGTTTACTTACTCTCTGATAAAGGTAAGGAATTCTGTATCATCTCTCAAGACTCACTCGCTCTCGAACACCTTAACAGCAACAACAACCTATACACCCCCGCCCCAACATTTCAGCCACATTAGTCCAAAACTTCATTAACAACACCTGGTCTCACCCGTAACCTCCCCAAAAAATACAAAATCAACTTCACCACTCAAAACAGCAGACTTCCCACCTTCTACCACCTCATTTAAACACACAAGACAAACACACACACACAAATTAGACCTATAGGCTCTAGTATTGAAGGGCCACTCTATAAAATCTCTTGGCTTCTCTCTCAACTACTCAAACCACTACTCTCCACCTGCCCCGCACATGTCAGCAGCTCCGACCAAGTAGTTAGCAGACTATACTCACTCCAACGCTAACAACTACAAACAAACAACTATATATTAAGCCTAGACGTAATCTCCCTCTACACCTCAATACCCGCACACCAAGCCATATACCTCATCACCGACCACATATCTTCCTCTGAAAACCTAGAACTCTTCGGACTAACACCTACTGACATTCACAATCTCTTATGCATCATCATCGACAACATATACTTTACCTTGCAGCAGCACACTTTCAAACAACTCTCCGGCCTCCCCATGGGTTCTAGCCTTTCCGGTCTCTTAGCCATCACCTACATGAACCGGTTAGAGCAACGAACACTTAACTCCTGCCTCTCCTATATATTCTTCTCCAGATATATAGATGACATTCTAATCCTTACATCATCTCAAGACGAAGCCACACAAATATTCAACATCTTCAACAACACCGACTACCACATACAATTCATCAAAGAACACCCCAACGAGTCCGGCTCACTCTCTCTCCTTGATTTCAACCATACCATCACCGAAGACGGCTTTATACATACTAACTTCTATAGGAAACCTTCCTGCAAAAACCTTTTCATAAACTTTAAGTCTGCCCTGCCCACAAAAGCCACATTAAATTATGTCCATAATGAAATCACCCGAATACAAAATAAATGCTCTTCTGCTGCTGACAAAATATTACACATTAAAAACTTCCACCAAACCCTCCAAGATAATGGCTACCCCGCCCCACCATAGCCCACCTAAATAAGCCCAAAACACGTAGACACCGCACCCTCACTAACACCTGCTTCTTAAAACTCCTTTTCCTCAGCGATAAGATCACCACCTCCATCCGCAAGGCAATACATAAGGAACACCTTAACATACAACTAACACATACTGGCACCTCCTTACGCCAACATCTATCTAATAAACGTACTAACCACACACCCGAACCCTGCTCCCTGGCAAATTCCCTTATCCCCAACACAGGTGTGTGCCATCGCACTAACTGTGTTTACAAATTACAGTGCAATAAATGCAAAAAAAATTACATCGGCAATACTACAAGACCGCTACACTTGCGCATAAAGGAGCACTTGAATACCCGTATATCCTCTTTCCACAAACACACAGAGATTTGCTCAAACACTCAGCGTGATATTCATGTTTCCATCTTAGCGTCTGTCAGAAACATTGGTGACCTTAGAATCACAGAATCAATCCTCATCTCCAGATTAAACCCCTAATTCAATCAGCGTCACGAGCTCCACTCACCATTCATTCTATAATATCTACCCCTCATCCACCGACCAACCCTCATATCTGACACTCAACAGACTCCGTTTCCACCACTTCACTCATTACTTACCTCCTATAATAAATCACCACACACCCAGACAATCAAATAGGCCCCTCCCCATATGAACTTCCATCATAACAGACTTTCAACAACAAACCAAAAACCATATTCAACATACTCTTCTAACCCACCAAAATAAGTCACCCCATAACCTAGCATTATTAATTAATTAATCCAAAAACATATAAAATATATAGAAATAACATGCAGATATTAAATAAATAAATAAAATAAATTTTAAAAATAAATAGTAATAATTAAAAAATATGTAAACTAGATGAAAATGAAGAACATATTAATAAAAAATTAAACAAATAATAATACATAAATATGTATATATATATATGTATATATGCATGTATGTGTATATATGTTTTATATATATATATATATATATACATATATATATATATATATACTAATATTGTTATAAAGATTTCCACCTAAAAAAAAACTAAAGTTATTCCCCTTTACCTTATAGTAAATATATCAAGTTAATTCGATAAACAAATGAGACGAAACTCACAATTAGTAAGACTTCTTAAATGGATGATAATCGATAAGTTTGATAGATCCAGAATATTTAAAATGAGAGATTAATTACTTTACTTTATATTAAAACTCTTAAAATACGAAAGAAAGATAAAAAAATAAAAATATGAAGATAACACACACTGAAATAAAAGTAAATAATCAAATATAAACTTAATAAAAAATTGTTTTTTTT
>OY744515.1:4418803-4426303 GCA_963556195.1 Sepiola atlantica
CATATATATATATATATATGTATATATATATACATATATATATATATGTATATATATACATATATATATATATCTGTATATGTATATATATTAGTATATATATATAAATATATATGTACAGACATATATATATATATATATATATATATATATATATATATACATCGAACATGAGAACAAATGTACCCTCCTACAATTCGATATAGTGGACTTCTACCCGTCTATATAAGAAGAACTCTTCAGTGTCGCCTTCGAATTTGCCGAGATTTATATCGATATATGCAAGGATGAAATCCTCATCATTAAAAAATGTAAGAGATCAGTTTTAATCAATAACGATGACAAATGGATTAAACCAAATAGGACACACTCCTTTGATGTGGCCATCGGTACCCTTGACTCTGCATCAGATCTTATGGGGAATTCATTTCATATACACTCACAAACATATTTGATAATACATATATCGGCCTTAATAGAGATGATGCATTAGCGATAATAAGAGATTCCAACTAAGTCAAGTGAGAACACTTCAAGAACAGTATACATATGGAAATGAAAAAAACTTCGCCTAAAAGTAGAAGTACTTGCTAACATAAAAAACTAACTTTCTAGACGTCACGTTAAACTTTAATAAAAAATACTTACGAACCATACATGAAAGATAACTCCAATCAAATATATGTAAACCCAAAGTCTAATCGCCCTCCATCAATTATAAAGATATCCTGAATTCTATCGAAAGTAGGCTTATCAATAATTATAGCAACGAAAGTGTTTTTTGAAAAATCAATCAACATTTACAACATAGCTCTAAAAATAGTGGTTACCATAATACCGAAATTAAATATAAAAAAACAGGACACTAATAATTCCAACAAAATTAAAACGAAAAGAAAAAGAAATATAATCTACTATACACCGCCTTATAACCAGATGCTAAAAACTAAACTGGACAAAAAATTACTGAATCTGAGTGAAAAACACTTCCCCGTGACAAATCCCTTGCATGAAATATTGAATAAAAATTACCTAAAACTATCCTACAGCTGCTCCGAAAACCTAGAAATTATAATTAAGGGACACAATAGCAAAAACTAAAAGAGAACAACAGAGAGGAAAACATAACAAATAACATAAAAAAATAGAAAATATACAAAAAATAACATTAAGGAAAACAAAAATATGAACAATTCAAAGAGAACTGAACAAAACACTAATAGTAAGCACCCGAATAGAAATGAAAAAGTTAGCAATGAAGAAAAAGTATGTAACTCCATAAATCGTACAATTTGCCCACTACAAAATAAATGCCTAACCAAAAGTATTTTTATACCAAACCACAATATTCGCCAAGGAAAGACCGAATAACAAGAAGTACTACGTGGTTATGACCATTACTAGATTTTAAAACCAGATATTATGACCACAAAACATATTTAAAAAAAGAGAACGTCGAATTAAAACAGCACTAGCAAACCACTATTGGGAGCTCAAAAGAAATTGGCGCTCAATAATAATTGAATGCAAAATAATACGACAGGCCAGTACATGTAGACATTTAGACGACACGGTTAGATTATTCCTGAATGAAAAATTTGAAATCCTAAAATTTGAAGATACCCCGAATCTATTAAACTGTAGAAGTGAGATAGAAAACAGCTGCTTACAGAGAAATAAATGTATCTTAGGCTAACGATGAATAAATAAATAAATGAACAAATAAGTTTTAAAAAATCTAAACCAAAACTTAACAATTTAAAAATTAAAACCTAAAATAGTAATACAAGGAACCACGTGTTAAAATAAATTCTCCCATTATATTGACACACCAAAGGAAACAGGATATAGCCCAATCTATGGAAAACGTCACACTAGAACAGAGTATAGGAAGTAACATTAACCAAACCTTTGTTCGCGGGAAGCACAGCGATTAGCTGAGAGAACGACAAAGAATCATATTGGTTTACTAGATAGCCGTGTATATAAATACACCCGGCAAAAGTAACTGCATGCATTTTAGGCTGAAAATACATACCCGGGATGAAAAGCGGAAGCTTATGTGTAGCTTAATTGGCATTAATATATTTTCATAACTTATATATATATATATATATATATATATATATATATATATATATATATAATTTACAACTGAAACTTATAGAAAATTAAACAAAAAGACTAAAAAAGAAAAGATAAAATAAAGGCAATATCACAGAGACTAATACTATTATTAAATACGTAACAGCATAACACAACGAGAACAGAATCTATATAGAAAGTAGCTTATTTTTTTATTTGTAAAAACTTCTTCTATTAAACTGGTTTTGCAGACTCGATATACCCCTCTGATAGTAATTGTGGATGAGATTGAATGCTAGCTTGTTTGACGGTGAAGAATTTCATGGGAACATTGAGTATGATGTAGAAAATTAAATAACTGCGTATATGTGTGAGTAAGATTAATGGCATTAATCTGGTAACATTGGATTTAAATACGAATGTGTTGTAATCTGCAAGGAAGCAGTCCTGCAGCTATGTTTTCCATAGAACAGGAACCCTTCCGAAGAAGCTCTGCTAGTTGAATACAAACAATAAAACCGAGTCCGAGCTCAATATGTTATCCGACGTGTCATATTTCTCAACCATATATATATATATATATATATATATATATATATATATATATATATATATATATATATATATATATATATATATATATATGTGGGGGATGTTAGTATGAATTTATGTACTAATAACAAGAGTACATTAGCATTAATATTATAAATATTTATGTTCTATATTATTGACTAAACCCTTTGCTGCAACATGTTGATCGATATTAATGGATATTTTTATGGTTATTGAGTAGCACTTTAATAAGTTTCCATAATATAATGTACCACCTCACAGCCATATAGATAATTGTACTATCGCATACTGAAAACTACAGCGGATAAGCAATTATGAATACTACACAAGTCAGTAGCATCCAATGTGTTTCTATTCAATTTTTCAACTAATCCCACTTAAATTTATCTTAACATCATATATCTCAAAATTAAACTATAATCTCTGCGTCTTTGTTTTCATTAGTGTGTTTACGCGAACTGAATTAAGATTATTTTGTAAATATATATATATATATATGTTTTTTGTGAATATTAAAACATCCAATAGAATCCCTGATCATTGGTGCAATTGCATACTATTAATTTATAAATGGTTGTGAAATAAATAACATTTCCATTATACGATCCTGAGTAAAAGTGCCCCGCCAGTAAGAAATTATTTCAAACAAAATCCGTGCAAAAAAGATAGAAAGTAGTATAAAGAAGGACTGATACCATGCACATATGGAATAATACTTTAACATTATATATATATATATATATATATATATATATATATATATATATATATATATATATATATAGTAATACAGGTAGAGAAAAAATCCACAGGGTAGAACTCCAAATGGAATCAAACCGGGCTTATAAAAGAGTGCTCAATAAAGATATAGCGCTGTATTGTTAATGCTTTTATTCGAACATGTACAAGGTCTGCTACACTGGCATGTCGATGTTATCGATCTACAGCTATCAAGAGCTGAGGTCTCATCAGGCAGAAAGTGTGTTTGTGATCCGACCAGGTCGGTGAAGTCCAGGAAGAACTCATTGGGTAAAACTAATTCGAGCACCCATCACTTGACAATGTTGACATTGAAATATCACTTACATTGCGTCAGTGTCTTATGATAGCGCAGGGGTAGAGGCGTAAATGAACAACGTGTTTGATATTGGCCTTATGGGAATATACGTATCTGTTGGAAATCGTTGGTCTAACTTGCGCGAGTTAACGCGCGGTGGACCGGCAGTTCAGTGCAGAATAGGGCCTGTTCTCACAGGCGGAAATCACAGACGTGACAAGGTCGCCGTGTGACGAGACCCCGGATCAAGGCCTTGCGTGGGAAACAGAGGGATCCGTGACGTCACCCGTTCTTCGTAGAAGCGAGTTTCGTCAGTCTGGGTTTTGGAGGCAAACCGGTTAGACGTGATTGTTAAAATGTAATTTACAACAGATAAGGGAAATATTTCCTTAAGAAAAGACAAGATATATCCTTCACTCTCCACGAGTGATTAGAAAATAATTGTTAACTAACTACGATAAAGTAGTGATTTTCTCTCTCTCTCTCTCTCTCTCTCTCTCTCTCTCTCGATGTAGTGAATCGCCCAGGCCGATAAATAGCAACGCTTGTAATAAATGGAATTGAAAGTTAAGAGGATTGTTTGTCTTCGGAGTGTGTCATGAAGTGTTGTTGCAGACAACGGATGGCGTGGTTCACGGCAGGAAGGAAAGAAGAAAGAATTCACCCACTAGACGACACGACCCACTACACGGCGAGAGAGAAAACTAAATGTATGCAAACAATATATGAAATATGTGATTTATGATGTTTTAAAAATGACGAGTATTAAACGTGAACTGACACGGCCCGTTCAGGGACGAGTGTGACAAACGAGTAAAGACACGGCACGTAGTATGTGCGAGTGTAAAAAACGCGTACTGCTGCGGTCCAAGAGGGTTGGGGCTATGTAACACAAAAAAAGCTTGGAAAAATAAGAAAATTGTTAAAGATAGCCGGAAACGGGCACGTGAAGTCAGTTTAACGCCAATACACCGTTCTCCCACTGTTCAGAGAAAGACGTAAACGATTTAAATTCTGCGACGCAAAAATCAGCGTCACAGGGTAAAATTGAACTACATTAAGCAATTTAAAATGTTGTTAATGGTTTCATGGTAAGGTAATTGAAGGTTGTGTGCTTTTAATGAAGATAGCTTCGATTATTTTTCATTTTTTAAAAATTTGTTTCGGAGTGTATTATTTTCATGTAGTAACTAAAATTCGTTTTATACTTTTATAAGTGAACGCGTATAACTTTTTTTTATTTCAGCTTTAACTTTTTCGTAGTTTGTGCATTGCCCGTCAGATACAAATAAGTAATAATTGTATTAATTAATCAAGTAAATGCCTTATTTGCAAAGTTTGACAACAAACTTGTTAAAAGTTTACAAACCGCCTTTTCGATATTTTGTTCAAATTACGAAAATAATAGATTTATATTTTGATACCATAGTAGATTGACATACTTCGCTACATAACCCCACCGCTTAAAATAGATTGTACGTCTTTAAGCAATTACGTGTGAACATCCTTAAATACTTGGCGGAAAGAAGAAAAATGTAAAAAGATTAATTTAGAACTTAGAGTAGGGATCAGTTTCGTATTTCAATTTAATACAAACTTATCCTCTCATTTCTGATGAATTCTCGCGTTTGAGGGCAGTTAACTAAATTGTGTTTTTTTGGCTAAGGGAGCTGTGTTTTTTAGGGGTCTACTTTCTTAGGCGATAACATATGGTTTCGTGACTCTACAATGCAGCTTAGCATTAGTGGTAAAAACTTAATTAAGTGCCTTAAAAAGTTAGAATGACCCGAAAAGGAAGAATCATTTTACGTTATCTAAATGAATAAATGCGAAAGCTTTTTCGATATATTCGAATTATATTAACATCAAACCCCGTTAGGCTTATTTACTTCTAATGATGTTAGAGAATATTCAAATGCCGTATATATAGGCATCTTAAACTCACTCAAACAAATATCAATGTGGCTTACTTGCATGTATTTTTATTTTAATGTTTCTAATAAATAAATATGGTGTAATATACCTTTCTAATCCTTATTGCAAACTGTTCGTCTACATACGCAATTGTTTCGTCGATAGTGCTATTATTATAATTAATAATAAAGTGAAATAAAGAGATTTTATTCAAAAACTGATAGCGTTTAAAAACTTTGTAGACTTTCATTTTCAAAGGAAATAATGTACTGCCGGCTCTAGTTAAGCGTCAGATATCGCTGAGATGTCGAGAACAGGTACTACACTTTGATTGTAGCCAATACTATCTATTTGAAAATGTATTTATATATTATGTTTTTATCTTATATTTTGTTAACTATACATTCCTTTTTACATTTTCATTTTTAGTTATTGATTTGTGTATACGTTTTCCGTGTAAATTAAATAGATACTTTCTTTAAAATTAGCTAATTTTAATACCTTATTTTGAAAGCGTAAACACACGTAGAATGTTGTGCATTAATACCCTCAGCTACACTATTCGTCTTATTCCTCTCCCCAGGAAACATACATTCTACTTTTTAAGGCGATTACGTGCGAATACCCGAAAAAACAAAAAACAACAGACACAACAAAAAAGATATTTCCGAAATCAGGCCATTCTTCTAAACTTCTTACATGTGATTCCATCAATCGATAATATGTAAGGAAGTCTAAGAACAGCCAACCAAGACACCCCGCAAAAGAAAGTGTAGATTAAGTGGGTGTCGTATTTAGATGGGAAATATAAGTGATCTAATAGACAATAGAAATATCTTGCAAATAAAATATTAACTGTGCTAGTTGTACTATGAAGACAACGTACTACTATAGACGGATTGTTGTAGTGGTTGTTTATCTAAGCTTGAGAGTGAAAATGCCTCCGTATTTCTTAACGGGTGACTATGTTAAGCCAAGCTGCTGAGTCAGTAAAATTTTAAAAAAAACGAAAGAAACGCATAATTTCAGAAAATAAGTATCACGAATTGTCGCACCAGATTTACATATCGAGCACCCCAAAAGAAAGCTATAGTCGTCAATAAAATAGAAGGACCTCGTTTTACTTTATCATAAAGATAACAAATAATAAATGTGCATTAGCTTGACATTCATTGTAAGAGGAAAATGTACATTTTTGTTTTTTAATTTGTTTTCCTGTAAATAAAAGTACACATAAAGTAAGTGTTTCCCGGAAGGCGGGTTTTTTTTTCTAGGATATATATATATATATATATATATATATATATATATATATATATATATATGTTTCTAGATACTATTATACTGTTATATCAGACATAATTGTAACTTATAACTTTAATTTATTAAAGCATGTTCTTAATTATGTTCAGAAAACACGTGTAAGATTTTTTTTTTGCCTCGAAATTCACATTAAATTACAGTATGATATACATTCATTCATTTATAACTATGATTTGACGGCTGTATTATTGTTTCTAACTGGAGAGTCTGGCTGAAATGGCAACTACAAAAAAATTCTTATGATAGATATTTCATTATTTACAGACGCTTCATCATTTTGAGATCATCACTGTAAGAGATAATTGTTCAAACATATAGCATAATTCGAAATAAGTATATCTATACTTCGTCTATTAGTGGGTGCGTATGTTTTACTAGCTCATTACAAAATAGTAGTTCTAGCTAAGTAATTCAGAAGCGATGATGCTTTGCGTGAACGGATGAAAAACGACTCTAAAAATATAATGATGCAATAAAAATATACTCGCAACGCGCAGACATGTTTCGACATGTGTTTTTAGTCGCAAGCGAAAGATTTGGATAACAGC
>OY744515.1:4431303-4531303 GCA_963556195.1 Sepiola atlantica
CTATTATATAGCGTGACAGACTGACCGAGCCATCTAACGACGAAACGTGCCTTTCAATGAAATATGCCGGCCTATCTAAAATAACAAAAGCTATTATTGGAGTCTCTTTTCGCAGATATCGACCTGCTACTGCTCGTTGTTGCTTTGCAAACAAAAGACCACTAAAGTATTTATTTTATGTTACTTTCCCTTGGAAGCCATTTTCGATTTTTTCCAATATTGAATGTTCCAGGCTTTCAGGGTTCAAAGATAATAACAAAGGTAAAATATCGGATTATTTTATACTACGAGCCAGAGATGTAAATTGGGTCCATGTCCTTTTTTTCAAAGAGTGTCGGTTCGAGTTGCACAGACGGCTTATTGTCTCTGTGTATTGTAACTTTCTCGTTACAACATTCCAATATATAACTCAATAACATTGTTTGAACTTCTCTTTTGTATTGACAAAAGTGCGCGAAATCACCTCAACATATTTCACTGATGCTTTTAATGGGCGCAGAGTACTTTTACGAGATTCTTTTGTTCTATTAGAATTAACCCTCTGTTGATGTATGCCAGTTAGCCGTATGCTTTTCCTCAATACAAATACAAACAATTTTTAATGTAAGGCTCACTTACTATAAGTATATTCTGATGACACTATACAGTTCATGTTTGTATTGAGCACGTTCGGAGTAATTACCAGAACAGAAAATATATATGTAACATAATTCAATATACGTAATTTATTTTTAATAATGTAAGAATATATATATATGAAGAAGAATGGAAAGGAATTAGAGAAGCAAAAGTCAAATCATAATTCAATTCAATTGCTCAGAGCAAGGTATATTCCGCAAAAAAGGCAATTTATTCAAGATTTTCCTTAAGCCAGGCTTTTCAAAGATCAAAATCTTATCATCAGAGGAAGTCGCTGGGATAGATAAGTTGGCAAAGGCCAAGATTTAAAATTTGAAAAAATAAAATAAAAGTTGTAGGGGGAAGAAACACAGGGCAAAATTCTGCCCGAATGCAAGCAAATGTCCGATTGCTAAAAAGTCCGGTGTCGAAAAGTCCAGCGGAGAGAATGAGATGTAGATAGGTAGGTCGTTAAAAGGCCCGAAAGGTTGTGAGAGAGGAATCAAAGTTAAATTCCAAGAAGCCACAACTTCAGTTGCGGCGAAAATAGAAAATCCTAAGGGTAAAATGTCCAATAAGTGCAGGCAGGCAGGCTCAGAAGAGAGTGAGGTGGAAAATATTCGCCATTAACAATACTTCCTGGGCAAAGATGTCAGAGAAAATGCTTTAAAATGGGAAAAAATGTAGCGAAAATATTTGCCTTTTTTGCGGAATATACCTTGCTCTGAGCAATTGAATTGAATTATGATTTGACTTTTGCTTCTCTAATTCATTTCCATTCTTCTTCATTCTACCTGCTCTATCCTGGATATTGAGCTATATACTCTTCACAATAGGTTTTACTTTTCCTAAAAGTTCGCTTTTAGTACACCACTTTATTTATATATATATATATATATATATATATATATATATATATATATATATATATATATATATATATATATATATTACTTCTTTGTAATATAGCAGGAAAAATCCCAGCAGAGTGCTTGATTAATTAAGAATTAAAGTTAAAAAATAAAAAATTAAGTACGTAATCTTTATTTATTTTGATGCAGAAAAATTAGTCCAACATTCGTACCGTCGGTTTCAAACGGCTCAATGCAGCTTATGTTGTCATCTGTTTCGGTAATGTGAAGTAGCGTGTTACTCTCGTTTAGACGCGTTATTTGCTTAGAGCGTTGTTTATTTTTGTATGAATTTAAATTTAGTGTAAGGAACGTTTGAAAAAGGGAGGTGGTGAAAAGTAACAGTTGAGATTCAAACCGGAGGAGATTTAAAGAAATATAAAAATATATAAAAATAAAAATAATAATATTAAAATAAAATTTAAAAAATATATATAAAAATATTTAAAACATGATAAAAATAAAAAATTAAAAAATATGTCTATATAATTCCCGTGAGTCAATATTACAAGTTTCGTATATTTGGCCGTTACTGTTTTGGGTATGATGATGTGTGTTCTAAAGGAATTAGGGGGAGAGAGAGGGTTTAAGGATTAAAGGCGTTTAAAGGGACACAATTACTTCATATCGTGTGTAAATTCTGGATAAAAGGACTTTAAATCAATCCCTAAGGAATTAAAATAACGGTATCATCCGGGCGGTCAAAGGGCAGTAACTCTGTATGGATTTTAAATGGTTTGAAACCGTTTGGGGACTTATGGGAGTAATAATATTGTTTTGAAATGGAGATGTTAGCCTCTTAATGACTGGATAAATATTTTTTGGAAAGTTGAAATAATTGCTCTTGAAAATTAGTTTTAAAATAGGTTTATTAAGGTATTTGTTCGTATTTTTTTAATTTTATTTATATTAATAAAGGGTGATAGTTGGGAAAATGTTCTGGAAGGAAATAGGGCGAAAATGGGGTCAGGTATTTAGCAGAGAGGGTAGTAGCTAAGCCTTTATGGGTATCGGTAAGACCAGTTTATGAGTAGTGCTTGTCACCTGTGGATGCATCCCTTAAATATTTCATCGCGAATATTCAAACAGACTGTATTCGGATCAATGATGACTTTTGATATATGGTATTTTTCTGCGTCCGGCTAAAATACTCGTATTCCGTAGTTGGATTACCTGCACAAACATATCTAATCACTGAATATTCCTGATCAATGTGAGGTGGGCCACAACTTGAACTTTAACAATCATCTCACAACAAAACAAATACTTCTCAAGCTGGTGTTCATGAATTTACTGTTCCGCTTAATTGATACATAGCGCATAAACAATTTAAACAATGACTGCGTCCTACTATGACTTAAACATTTTATCTTCCTTAAAGAGAATGAGGACTTAAGAAATTTGAAAGTGCCTTATTCAATCGTGTCGGGGGATTAAATGAAAAAGAACAGAAACACCTTTCAGACCCTGTTGTACAGAATATTAACACATTTGCTAAAAAAGTTAAAACACAGCATGACATAATTGCCCTTGCCGATAAAACAAAACATACCCTAAACTAGATTATACTTACACACATTAAATTAATAGAGAACTGAATAAATCGTACGAAATTGCGCCCTTTATAATATTAACAATAAAAAGAAGGAAGCTAAAGCTTTACTGACATTTATGAATATCATAAACTGTGCTGAAATAATTACTCCAGCCATTTCACAATTTCCTCTTCAAGACCACAAATAAACTTCCATAACAACCATTTAATTAAGTTAATTTGTCCTTCATATGTCAGACATAGGAAGTATTAGTTAAACTATTCTCGATAGAATTATCACTGTCATTAAAGAGAAACACATTTATCTCAGTCTGGCAATCTTCCGACACTGTAATTAACTGTTTTTATAACCTTAAAGATAAATCTAGATTAAGTGTCATCTATTCTGATATGAGTAATTACTACTAATTGATATCTCAAATCTGCTGAATAAAACACTGCTTTTAACAAAAATTAACACGTATCTCATTGAACTAGAAATTACATTAATCATATTATCAAGAAGATCAATCCTGCAGTTTGACAATAAATGTTGGAAAAGAAAATAATCACCTAGTAATTATGACATGACCATAATGACCTCTGATTCTGACAAAGTTACACATTCTGTTGGATTATTCTGTTTACACGAATTTAGACATATATTCAGAAATATCCGGGAAACATCATACGGAAATTAGACCTTTTTGTTTCCAGAGAAAAACCAAGCAGTTATAACAACACCATCCAAAATGTGCATACATTCTTCAAATATGGTGGCCCTTTTATCAGCATTGACTTAGAGAAAACACCTATGTTTTCCAAGACGTTACACTCAACTTAAATTCTGCATCACACTTCCCTTAATACAAATCTAACTTAGAACTGTTCAACGTACATAAGCTATCTAATCGACCTAAAATTATAAACACATGAATAGTCCCTTAAGTCTTTTGACCAGAACCGTCATTTCTACAATAATGATCGGTGTTACGCTGATTACTCTGATGAAATAACATATATATATAAGGCCATACTTATCATACGTGTAGTGTTATTACACTAAACATGACACAAAACTAAAATAATTCCAGAAATGTAATCAATACGAATAGTACCCAGCTGCATGTACCTATTATTTTTGATGAGGTAGGCATTTATGTTTAGCATCACATTTTTCACTCACGTAAGCGCTTAAGAAGTAAATATAGCAGTTTGTATGATATTCCATATAACAATAATGTTAAAACTAATATCCCTGGGAAATCATTCAAAATAGTTCAAAAGTCATTTAAGTTCTCACATAAATATAGATCTATCCTAAATAAAACTTCATAAAGATCTCTTACTCTACTAATCCTAAAATAGCCCACACTATAACTGTTAATATGAAGAACATTTAATTTGCTCAATCCGTCACTATTCTCTCTGCCATTAATAATAACTGCAATTGGAAAAACTTAGGACTTTGCCCGCTAAATAATAATTGCAAACACTAAGATGAGGTATATGCATCTACTGCAACTGAATAATCCCCGCAGACTACTAATCTTAATGATACCAATAATTCTACATTGCTTTGCCCCTCATGTCTATCAAATCATGGTATGCCCATCCTAATAATTACCTTAACATCTCAGTAAATGATAATAATAAAAAAACATGCTTTAACTGAGAACTATCAGATTACCTCCAAACATATTCATTAATAAGAATAACTTACATAGTGTAAGAGCAACTACCCCTAATATATATACATACAAAGGCTCTTCCTTATTCAGCCCAACCAATCAAAACGCATCTCAACCTACATTTATTCTCTCAATAATAATGCCAAAATATACAAAAGTTCTCTAACTAACCTAATGAAGAATGTTAAATCAAATTGTATATCATCAATTTTAATTACTATATCCTGAAAAAATCAAGACTCCAGGTTCAAATCTTGCCAGTTGTGCACTTTGGAAGTAATGATAGTACTCACTGCTGCTGATGAAAAAAATAGTGTTAACTAAAGAACTCAGGTAATGAGGTAAATAGGTGGTGACACATGAGAAAATATGAATGCGCCCAATTTCTCATCCCAACAAACACTCCGCCACCTTCCCTTTTCTTATCCTAACAGGCATTCCACCACCTCCCAATTCATTGAATTGATATTCTTTGATATTCTCCATAACATATATTCCTTACGGCTTTAGACTTAACTAACTTATCCTTCCATAGCTCAGCTGTACGTCTCTCTATATGCTATATATTGTATATTATATATGATGCATTATATGTTATGTTGTTATGTGTTATGTATTACATCTGTCTTTTTCTCTATATAATGCCTCTGCACCGTCGCATCCTCCCTCTGACGTACCTCTGCTAGTTGTATTTACCCCCCCCCCCTCACGTCTTATAATATTAGATCATAATTATTTTTTCAATTTCAGATTTTAAATTTAATTCCATTTCTTTATGCTTATAACTAATATCTTATGGCTTGTAACTCATAAATTCTTTACTTTTTATTGATAGTTTATATATATATTTGAAGAGTTCGAATGCGAAACGCGATAAATCCAATTTGTTTAAATTGAGCCCATAATCAATAAAATAACGAGTATATAAAATATAGACTTCGAATATGAGCTAATTTTAATTGAAAGCAAAAATTATTTATTTTGGTATCATATTATGTAAAACGCAATTTGAGTATGTGGTCGAGTGTTGAAATGCAGCAATTATTCTAGCGGTAGCTTCGTATTTTTTTAAATGGCGTTTATCGCGTTTTGCATTCAAACTCTTCATTTGTAACTCGTAATATTTTATTCATCTTTTTCTTCATTTCGATTGTTTTTTAATATATATATATATATATATATATATATATATATAAATATATATATATATTAGTACTTCATGTATCAACATAAAATATTATAAGGATATATAATTTTTTATGTGTCAGTTTTTAGTATTTACTTCAACTTTTTTTAGCCTGACGTTTGCCCCAGGGGATGAAACACGGGAGCCTCTGTGCAGCTTGATTGCCATATATATTTTCATTGCTTATTATATATATATATATATATATATATATATATATATATATATATATATATATATATATATATATATATATATATAAAGACAGGCTTCATTAAAATACACGGAGTCCGAAAGCGCTCGAGATTTGACCCAAACCATAACGATGGGTGCTATACTGCACCAGCTACTACCACACGATCGTAACATCGCTCGAAGAGTCGAACGACTAACCAAGAAAATCTCAAAAAAGCTGAACTCCGTGGATATTAATGAAGCCTCTCTTTATAACAATTTGCTGCCAAACTATACGTATATATATATATATATATATATATATATATATATATATATATATATAATTTCATGTATCCACATAACATGTTATAAGGAGGTATAATCTTTTATATACCCATTTCCAGGATTTACTTAAACAGTGCTCTGTACTTGAGTAGAGCTAAGTCGTAACTTATGACAATATAGGTATCGCAATTAAGCTAAACACAGGCGTCCACGTTTCATCCCCGTAGAGAATTGTAAGGCTAAAATGCAGTGAGTTTTGTTGCAGGTTTTCTTTTATATATACGCATGGTGTTTAGTCTAGCAAGTTATCCAATCCGAATATTTTACCTTAGCCAATCGTCGGGATTCTCACACACTAATGTTCGGTTGATTTTACTGCTTAATCCACATTTCTGTGTCCTGTAAGCTGACTTATTTTTGTTTCTTTGTTGTGTGAAATAATGAGTGCCCTTAATTTTACATATTCTTGCTTTGATTTCTATTTCAGGTTTTAGTGTTGTTTTTAATTTATCTATTTGTGCATTTATTTATTTATTTGTGCATTTATATATTATATATTCTTAAACAAATATACGTGTTATTGTTTGTAAGCAGATGCTTTCTATTTAATTTCTACAGTTTAATAGGTGTTTATCTAACCAAATGTAGTATTGGCCAACTTAAAATGTTTGCCAAAGAAAGCCGAATAACAACAAGTACTACGTAGATATTACCTCTGGAGATTTAAAAAAAACATATATTACAACAACAGCAGCACATTTTAAAATAAAACAAAAACACCGAATTAAAACATCAGTAGCGAACCATTATTGGGGGCTCAAAGAAAGCGGGCGCTCCACATGTGGAAACTTAGACAGATTATGTAGATTATATCTGGATGAGAAATTTGTAATCCTAAATTTTAAACCTCTAAAACCTATTAAACTATTACAATAGGAATTTATTTTCACGTCACTTGAAGCATCTTATCAAGGTTGGCTTACCATTGTAAAGTTTAAAGAGACCAATGGCATTTGTGTCGCTTACGTATTTGATGTTACAATGATTTCTCATTCTTTTCTTTATACTGTTGAGATTTCAACCCCTGCCCCACCTAGTAAGAACCACCGCCGAAGACAAGTATTCACTATTTTATTCAAAAAATCGTTAAGACATTTTTATTTTAACGTTTATCAATGGGTTTTTTCTATGCATACTAAACTATGCACATATCACTATTTTGTCTTTATTAAATTTCACAATATCGTGTGCTAATTCTATCAAGCTATTTTCCTAAATGATGAACCACTTCACGTAAAACACAATTATCACTACCTTTCTATAACGCCCAGGGGCAACATGATACTAGTATGATTAAAAATCTATTGATATAAACTAATAAATAAATAAACAAGATATGAATACTTTTATCTGAAAAAGTAGTACTTGATTTTAATGGAAGCTGATTATAGTTATGTTAATATTAATGCTAATCAATATATATTTTTTTTATTAAACTGCCATTTATGTTATCATTGGCTTATTAATAAACTTCTTGTTTAGTAATGCTATTAATTTTCATTATATTATGTAGTATACATTTTAAATGTTGTTTTGTTCAAAAACTCGTTAAGTTATTAATCTGCTCGATTAAGGCAACTTATAAATACATTTTAAATTATAACTCCTGGAATCGTGTCAGTAGGTTGTTTCATTGAACTTTTTCCTCGAAAATAAATATGTGAAATTGACTGATGACATTTTGACAATTAAAATAATTATAGAATTTTGCTAAACTTTCTTAGTAAATTCATTGTTAGACCAACGCGAACTTTTCTAAACAGATTTCTTAGACATATGTTAACTGTTACAAATATCTTAAACAATACGCTTGCATTAAAAAATGTCAACATTAATTCTACTGTTTGGTTGTCAGTTTTAACTTGAACGCCCTACTATAAACGATGCTATGATGTTTGATTGACATGCTGGTATCAATGGCGGCGTAATTACTCGCTTGTAAGGTCACACATAACAAATATGTATAACGATTCATTTGCGTCTTTTCAAGATAGACCATCGATAAATAACGTTACGTTTCCCATGTTATATTCTTTAAAATCGAGGAAAATGTAAGAGAAATGGGTTACACTTTTTGTGAAGTGTATTTTAAAGGTGTTGTTTTTGTGACATATAGCGATTACTAGTATACGATTAATTGAAAACATTTCATTATCTTACCATACGTTTTGGGGAATTGTAGATTCTTCAGAGATGGTTTATTAGATCTTATCAAATGATGTCAATGATCAAGCCTAGACTCACTCATAAGACATTCTGAGTTTGATTTTTGAAAGTTAAAGTTGACACTAAACTCACAATCAATGTGACTGTAAATGATGTTAACACTTCAGATCGTACTATTTACGGTAATAATTTATTAAGTCTATTGTAATTAAGTAGATACTGTTTATTTCAATAATTTTATTAGGGTGAATAAGCCCCCAAACTTCACTCTTAGACGATAACCGAATGACTAAATCGCTCTAATAGAAGTTGAGCGATATATCAAAGGTCATCACTGATGCTGATGTAAGAACCTTACTTGAATTTCATAAAAAAAACACCATTGATAAGAAGACTATATGAAAGTTATCGTAATACAATTACATATGTTTTATTGTAACCCTTCTAAACTTCTCGGAACACTCGGAACGACGAAATAAAATAACAGAAACAACTTCGTCACGATTTGAACGATGTCTGAAAATATGTATATCTTTTGAAGCAATTCCATCCCATGACAAGAAAGGTGAGGAGGGAACGCTGGTAATGCAGATTAATGTCTATAAAACTAAGCACAGATGTCGTGCTATGAACGATAAAAAGATAAATAGCGTTTGAGCACATCACATTTTATCAATATTGCTTTCTGATGCAAATACAACAGGGCATTAAAAAGAAGAACATTGAAACACGGAAATATAGCTTCCAAGAAATAAAGCAGTACATTTAACTATATTTAGCCTAGGTCAACCGTATGTACCTACTATCTCTGTGCCGGTCGACATAATGAAATATAGAACAATGGAAATATAACTCTCTCTACTATCATAATAGTGTGTATATTAATATTCACGATCAGAGGTTCTGCAAACAATGACTTGAATTAAACCATGCCTGTCTTATTGTTAGTCACTAGAAAAAAAACTAAGCACTTGGGAATTTTACAGCCCCTTATCTGAAAACTGATTTTAAAATGATTCCCGCCCCCGAGAATTAGGTATACAAGTTTCGTTTGAATAGAAAAATATTGTTGGTGCAAATAATTTATTTCAATTTTAACTGTGTTGCATGTGATCTCTTTATATCTCGAGTTTGGTTTATGCAGAGTTACTTAATTTCAGCTAGTATGTGATTGACCAGTGTCACCTCATTGTGTTGCTTGTTTTACGCACTCAAGGATTTTTCTTGATATTTCAGTAGTCTTCGTCAGTATCTTGTTTATATATTCTGCTTATCGTTCCCTTGATTGTAATTACCTCTCATATTCTATGGTTTGGGAAACACACCATAGAGGTTCTCTATTTATTGCAACTGCATTAGTTATTTTCATGTTTAATACTTCCTACAACTCTCTGGTAACCTCTGTATATTTGTTAAAATTGATTGCCGTTTTCATAATCAATATGTGTATTGCTGGGACCGTGAGTTCTACCATTTGGTACTTTTTTTGACTATCATCACGCCTAGTCCTCGTGCTTAAAAAAGTATCCGCTTGCATTTCCATGTTCGTGTGTGTTTATTCTTTCTATATTAAACTACGTTTCCTGGTTTGTATCGTGCCCAATTCATGTGTAACTTGTGTACATTTAGTTGCGTCCCTTTTTATTCTGTTTCCTCACCTGTTTGTTTCTATTAAACTGATCTAGTTACTGTTTTATTGACGAGTTTTTTGACGATGGCATTAAACATTTCCTCATTTTGTGGTACACAGTATTTTAGATAGCAAAGAAAGGGACATATTTGGGCGCCATAAATGGAGTGAGGAGCTTCAACACGGAAGACAAGTAATCACGTACCTTCTGTCGGAGAGACGTCTGTCGTTTTATCTTGCCGACATCAACCTGAATAGACATACAAGTTGCGGTTCCGGCCAATCCGGCAGAGAAACGGTTGAGGAAAGTGGGACAAGGTGTCTAAACGTCGGTCTGTCTGTATCTGTTACCGGTATCTCTCCTTTCAATTCATTCTTTGTAACTCTCTTTCTTTCGTACCCAAGCATTTTATGCCTGTCTCGGTTCTGTATAAAGTAAAACTCGTTAAAACAAAAACAATGTCCAAGTGGTTCTTGATCAATGGCAAATAACAGAAAATTATGCATATGGAAATGAAAAAAAACTAGCCTTAATAGTAAAAGTACTGGCTAACCTTAAAACAACTTACTTTCTAGATGTCACCTTAAACTTAAATAAAAATACTCACGAACCATGCCTAAAAGATAACGCCAATCCAATATACGTAAACCCAAAGTCTAATCAAACCATCAATAATAAAACATATTCCGAATTATATCGAACGTAGGCTTATAAATAATTCTAGCAATGAAAATGGTTTTAAAAAATCAAGCAACATTTACAATACAGCTCTGAAAATAGTGGTTACAATAGTACCGACATTAAATATAAGAAACAGGGCACAAATAATTATAATAATAAAATAAAAGAAAGAAAATAAAAAGAAATATCATATTTATACATCGGCCTATAACCAGATGCTAAACACTAAACTGGGAAGAGAATACCTAAATGTGATTGAAAAAACACTTTCCCGTAACCAATCTCCTGCATAAAATAGTCAATAAAGCAACAACCAAAACTGTCTTACAGAAACATAGACAGGATAAATATGGCACACAATAACAAAATACTAAAAGGGAACAGCTGAGAAGAAGAAAAGAAATAACATGAAAAAGAAAACATATAGCAAAATTAACACTAAGAAGAACACATATATACACACTACATATAGAAATACACAAAACCCTAATAGTAATCCCCGAATCTAAATGAAAAAGTTTGCAATGAAGAGAAAAGTTGAAACTGCATTAATCGTACACTTTGTCCACTCAAAATAAATGCCTAACCAACATTATTGTTTACCAACTCCAAATATTTGCCAAAGTAAGCCGAATGACAAAAATTACTATGTGGGTATAAGTTCAACCATTTTATTGACACAGCATAAAAACCCTCTATAGAAAACAGAACAATAGAACAGAAAATTGGAAAACAAAACTAACCGGAAGTTTGTTCGTGAGAAGCCCAACTATTTGCTAAGAGAACAACAAATAATCTGATTTGTTAACTAGCTAGCTGTGTATATAAAACACACCCGGCAAAACACACCTCATGCACTTTAGCCTTAAGTTTCCCAAGCGAATGAAACGCGGGAGCCTCTGTGTAGCTTAATAGCCATACATATATTTTCATGACTTACTACTTACTTATTACACACACACAGATACCTCCACACACAGACACAGACACACACGCACACACATATATATATATATAAATATATATATATATATATATATATATTTGTATATATATAGTAAGTATGAGTGAGTTTAATAACAAGCAGTTCTACTAGCTTCATTGCGAGATCCAACACAGTTTGTTGTTGTAGATTACTATTCGCTGCTCGTTGTAAAATACCCGGCGACTTGGCATTTACAAAGTTAAATTCCTCCTCAATTCCAAGCTAATCTGTGGTTGTCAACGGGAAAGACTCTTGACTGCGAATCAGTGGCGATTTGTGATCGGAGTTTGCGTCCGCCGTCCGTCGGAAATAACTTTCCTGCATTGAAGATTGCGTAAGCTTGAAACATTGATATATGTAGGTAAGAAATAATTGAGATTATATTATATATATATATATATATATATATATATATATATATATATATATATATATGTGTGTGTGTGTGTGTGTGTGTGTGTGTGTGGAGGGGATATGTATATGATATGACATACAGTTATATGCATGAGTGTATGTGGATATATGAACGAATGTGTGTATTTATATATGACTTGATAACCATTAAGTACACCAGCAAATAAGTAATTACTTCTGTAATTAACCACTAATTAGTCACAATTCGTAGATGATTAGTCTAAATATTTAATCGAAACTAAGCAATCCAGGAAGCAGTTCCCTTCAGCCATCATTACATTTCTGCGTTTCTAGAATTACTCTCAAATGAGGCCTCAATTATAGAGCAATCATCTATATTCTATCTCATTCAGGATTGATGGACTTTTCTTCATTCGCAATTTATTTTACTATAATAACACTTCTTTTTTTTTAAACAAGAAACAAAGAAAAAGAGTACATTGTCTATCAATGTTAAGAAATGAAAGGTTTTATTTAAATCATTAGCCTGATGGACGAACGAAAATAATCTGTAGATTAAAGGTGAAATAAAAAAGCTCATGCTATTTTAAACTTAAGCGTGACAGAGCGACTGATCGAATGAACGACAGAATAGACCGTCTAATAGAGATGATTGGACGTCGATAAAATAGACGCAAAAAAGAAAAAAAAGGGTAAACTGCGGGTTTAGTAATGCACATTCTAATTTAAACTTTACGGTGAGGGGTCAACAAAAAGAACAACAGACAAAAAGACGAGCAGATAATATTATAGAAATACTTAAACGTAATTAATTGACAATCACAAATAACAGTAAATGTCAGAATTGGTTACTAAATGAAGTCGTTTTTTCACCTCTTACCACGTAATTGTTATTAATGATTTTAAAATAAGTTGCGGATAAAGAAATGCCCATTGATCAAACACTATCTATAAAACCCCTGCCCTATCGTCACAATGTTTCATCTCTGCGTTCATTCTTTAACGGAATGTGCGCTGACGTACTTGCTGCACTTGTGACCTCTAAAAGTTAATACCCCTGATGAACCTGACAATCAAGAAAACTCCCACGCATTAACTGTAGAGGTCCTCACATGTCGGATAGCTTTCTACTCCAATAGATTATTTCCTTGAACTGCTTGCTTATGAAATTGCCTCCCTGTCCTCTATTTCCACGATTGCACCAGCATGCAACACTTTAAATGCTATGATGGCGAATATGAAACTAGTCACACCATTTTAAAGCGTTTAGCATTGTAATTCACGTTACCAAATTCTTAGCCGTTAATCAATTACACTTTTGAATATTGCACGAGCTTTGAACGTAATCCATTTGTGAGCCGATCAGCGATCATACTTTTGAATCTTGCAGGCGCTTAGAACGTAATCACGGTCGCATGTAACATCTCAATATTACATACGCTATTTTTAAAATTGTAAATTACTAGCCGTTTTAAAAATAAGCAGTAAAGACATATTTGTAAAGACACCAACACTACCACCGCCTGAAGATGATTTACTTATGTAATCGATACTACTCGCGAATAAAAAATTAAACAAGTAACCCACGGAACATAACTACACCAATTTGACCGAAATACTATATTGAGTATTCGTAAATTTAAAAAAAAAATATTAAAAATGTCTTATCAAGCAAAACCACTTCGTGCTATTTCATAATGTTTGCTTAAATTAAAATATGCTGGATAAATAAACACACACTATATATATATATATATATATATATATATATATATATATATATATATATATATATATATATATATATTAAGTGGTGAATGAATGTACACCTATTGTGAAAAGTATACAGCTCAATATCCAGGATAGAGCAGACAGATATGTAGAAGGATGAAAAGGAATTAGAAAAGCAAACGTCAAATCTTTTTTCAATTCAGTTGCTCAGAGCAAGGTATATTCCGCAAAAAGGCAATTTATTCAAATTAAATTTTTCCCTAAGCCAGTCTTTTCAAAGATCAACATCTTATTATCAGAGGAAATCGCTGGGATAGATAAGTTAGCAAAGGTCAGGATTTAAAATTTCAAAAAGTAAAATTAAGATTGTGGGGAAAAAACATATGGCAAAACTCTGCCCGAATGCAAACAATTGTCCAATTGCAAAAAAATGAATTTATCTCCAGTTGCAGACATAAACGTAAATTAAAGTATAGCAACCATACTAATCCCCCATAAACCCCTCCCCCATGTGATTAACTACCCTCCCTACATCTCGGATTTACCCTCCCTAAATCTCTGAGTTTTTTTATCAGATAGTTTTACTTTTGTTCTATAACTCTGCATATATCTCCCTCATTCTTTTAGCTTTTCTCTTAACTTAAAAAAATATCCATCAATTCCGTTAGCTTGCCAATCCCTTCAGCTTTAGTACCTTTCTCCCACTACCCCCTAAATCATTGCACTTAACCTCCTTAATCGTATAACCTTCATATGATTTCAATTACTTGTTCCTTTAACTTCCTTTAATACACTCGTTCGCCTCCCATCAACATATCCAACCTTCTAATCTTCCCTTTCAACCTGATAACTAACACACCATATTTGCATTAGACCCTAGCCCTCTTATTTACTTGATGATTCGCCTTATCTACTTTTAATTCCCTTTGTACACTTCGATATCGAACCGCTCACCGTTTTCTCTGTGCATTCTAATTACAGTATTTTCCCCCTGTTAAACTTCTAAATATTTCTTCTCACTCTTTTACCTCGCCTACTTTTCTCGGACTCTGCTCAATCCCGACCCCCGTTTTCACTCTAAACTTTTAACCTCCAAAATATTTACTTTTAACTGCCGCCCCCTTCTCACTCTGGTTTAAATTATTGTCACTATTTTAACCAAAGTGTGTATCAAATTCTCTCTGCCATCATTACCTTATTTAATAATTTTCTTAATTAACTTCCATATTTCTTATTCTGAAATTGTTTTTGATTCAAAGTTTAATTTTCCTACATCCAAAAACCACTAGCGTCCCGTAAAAAAAACATATTTTATTTCAACCCAAATCTTTAACACTTTGTGGATTTCCATTCCGAGTATTTACTCGAGGTCAAATTACCTTTTCCTTATTCTTATACTCACTCCCGGATTCCAATTTTATCGACTATTCCCTCATTTATATATTTCTTTATCAGTTAATCAATCATTTTCCTTGCAGGCCTAAGATTAATTTTACTTTTTTCATTTAATTATTTTTTTATTTTTATTTTTTATATTTTATTTTAATTTTTATTATTTATTATTTTTAATTTCTACCCTTCAAATATATTATGCCTCATTGTTTATAAGTAATGTCATGTGATTAAACACCTAACCCCATACCCCTGTTCATATCCCCCTCCTCCCAACACATTCTGGTATTTTAATTCTCCCTTCCCTCACTTATTGACTTGCCCCCACATCCCTCTATCCCATTTCTAGTTGAACCCTAATTTCGAACTAGCGTCCACTTTCAACTTTAAGCGACCTACCCCTCACATTCACACTCTTATTCATCGCACCGGCACCCTTCTCCTCCCTTACACCCCGTACACTTTCCTTTCTTGCCTACTGGTCGAAAATGAGTGTTTGCCATTCTTCAGAGTAGTCTTGTTTTTCAACGGGGAATCTGGAATTTTGGCCTTTAAATATTAATTCGCCGTCTTTTTGCCAATTTAAATCTATTTTATGATTTTCAGCCCAGGAAGTCTTTTTTAAATAGCGTATATTTTCCAACTCACGTTTTACTGAGCCTTGTTGCATTCACGAAGGTACCATCTATTGGAATTTTTACCCTCTGGATTCTATCTATCTTCGCCGCACTTGAAGATGTGTTTTTTGGAATTTTACTATGAATCCTCTCATGTCATTTCTCGTGCCTTTTAACGACCTACCTATCTACATCTTTCTTTGCCCGCTGGACTTTTTGACACCGGACTTGTTTTACAATCGGACATTTGCTTGCATTCGGGCAGAGTTTTGCCTTATGTTTTTTTCCCCAAAATATTTATTTTACTTTTTCAAATTTTTAATATTTACTTTTGCCAACTTATCTATCCCAGCGAATTCCTCTGATGATAAGATGTTGATCTTTCAAAAGCCTGGCTTAAGGAAAAATTTAATTTGAATAAATTTCCTTTTTGCGGAATATACCTTGTTCTGAGCAACTGAATTGAAAAAGATTTAACTTTTGCTTTTCTAATTCCTTTTCATCCTTCTACACATATATATATATATATATATATATATATATATATTATATATATATATATCAAAGTTGTTCCATAATACTTGGCAATCACTCACAACCACACGCGCACAAAAAGACACACCCACCTACACACACACACATATATATATATATATATATATATATATACATATATATATATATATACATATATATATATATAGAGAGATATAAACTTAATAAATAAAGATACAGAAATTATATGAACAGAAAAAAGTATGAAAATTTAAATCAATGCAGACGATTGTCTTTAATAAAACAGAAACATAAAAATTGCCATTTTTAAGATAAACACGTGTCAAATTAAGATTTATACAGAATAAACCCATTCTTATACATCTTTAATATTTATACATTCTTTATACGCGTAGTAAAAATGCTGACATTATTATCGAAATGTTATTTGGTCGATTTGAAACGGATCGCTTCATATGTCGGAACATTTGTTTCAAATGTCATTTTTACGTACGTTTTATTTTTCATTAGTTTTGAAGAAGTTTAAGAATATTCTGGCGTTCATAAAGACATTGGCTCGAACATACGAATTCGAAATATACACAGACTTTTGCTCATAGATTGGCCATTTAATGTCGATACACGCATATGAATATGCTTACATACAAATAATGTTAATGTTTATCGATGTGATGAAATAAAAACATTTCCTTACAGCTCAGTTCCACTAAGTATATGTTCATACTATAAATAAGATCGGCTCATGTATTCCACACTGGTACAAATGTATATATATATATATATATATATATATATATATATATATATATAAAACAATTATACTCATTGAAAATGCCAGTATATAGCTGAGTGTGAAATAAGCCTTACTTTTTTTCAATTCGTCCTGCCGAAAGCAATAGTCAAGAACGTGTTCAGTGTCAAAGAATGTGTATCGAATTATTATATTATGTTTCCGATTTAAATTGTTTACATATTGATGTGTAGTCATTTGTTGTAATAAATGTCGACTATTTCTTTATGCTCCATACGAACATGTACAATATATATATCGTTGTGCCGTTAATTAAGTTAGTTACAGGCCTTAAGGTTCGCCTACTGAATGTAACGTCTTTCGACCTAGAACCGTGTAATATATGTAGCAATTGGGCTCCGACAAATGATAGAAAAACACGTTTTGTATTCTATAGCTTAGTAGCATTGTTGAGAAGTGTGATATGGCAGACACGTATGAAAGTTGCCTACGGCGGTGAGACCTTCGCTGCTCTCGACCTTATTCGAATCTTCAAATGTCGTCTGAAGATCCGCATTAAGGCCGAAAAGGCGAAACTCTCTTCGGCAGATTTTGGTGTAAGATGGCTGACAGTTGCACGATTGTGTCGAGTGACAGGAGCTAGACTGGACTGGTATCTGGACGTGCCTTAGGCAAAGGAGTTTGGGTTTCTCCAACGAACATTTGATCTTGCCCTGTCTTGTCCCGTTTAAGTCTAGATAAGTTGACTTGTTTTTGACTATTATATTTTGTTCATAACTTAGCTAGTGTATGAATGATTTCATTAGGGTGCCGTTTTATTTTCGTCCTACGCCCCTACCGTGTTTTCCCCCAATTTAAGTTTTTAATTCCCCAACCCCCTTCCTGATTAGGTGACAGATAGCCTGATTTGCCAGAGATGCAGGTCACCTTCGAGATTTTCGAAAGTGGTGGTGAAAATAAAGCGTTCGGGCCTGCATCGCGTTTCGACTGGCAAATCCGCATATCTGCCGCAACTTAGAAATCGGGGATCTTTATACTAACACTGGGATTTTTTTTTCATTTATTTATTAATTTATTTTTAATTTTATTTAATCATTGTACATAAATGTAGTTTCTTTTTGTATATGAAATTTTTATTACTGAAATCCCCCATCTGATGTTGTCTAATTATGGGTTTTAAGTAGGATAGTCATGCTATAAATTATTTTGGTGTATGGTGCATGATAGTAGTGAGAATGTGGTATGTTGGTGAATGATGGTCATGAATGAAACCAGCCAAGTTAGACAAGTCAGAGTAAGTTAGTGAGGACCGATCTTTTCCAACCTCTTTTTATGCAGAATAAATATTGAATCTAGTAAGATAGTCGAACTCTACTAACCAGACGCATATTTCTTCCCTCTGTACTCTTTTTTCTTAATACACTTGTTTCTACTTCATACCGTGTTCGTGTCTTTATTTCGTTCCCTTTAAACAGGGCCCCACTAACTTGGCGACGAAGGATTCGAAGATCTACTTTCTCTCCATTTTCTAACTACCAGACAACAATTGGCAATCTGGAAGTACGTCAAATCTTTCCTACGTACTCATCTTTGAAAAAACGAAAGATTTTCGAATGAAAAAAAAATCCAGCGTAAGACAAACACTGGCAAAAGCACGAGGAAATTATAGACGAACGCGGAGAAAGCTACACAAGCACCAAAGTTTTAAAACGAGTTTATCCGGCGGAAAAAGAAAAAGAAATCTCGAAAATCGGATTTTTTTTTAGGTAAGTAAATTCACGTTATTTTTGTTTGTTCTTCGTCTCTTACGAAAAAATATCAACTAAGTTATTTTTTTCTAGAAAAACACTCGTGAGTTATTATTTATTCTGGTACTGAGTTAAGATTTTTAACAAAAGGATATAATACAATTATTTTTCTCTCCCCTCAGAAAAAAATACTACCGCCGAAATTTAAACCTATTTTTTGGGTGTCAACCAAAAAAAAAGGGTTGTTTTTCATTTTATTTTCTGGTTCAAAGAACTAATTACGTTAGCAGCGTAATATAAAAAAAAAACGCTGTATTGTATAAAGACACAACAGTAATCATGGAAGATTTCAAAGCTATGATGTTAGAACTCGTGAAATTCCAAACCGAACAACAAGCTCAAATGAAAGGTAGATTTCAAGAAAAACTACTTGTCCAACAACAAAAAGTTGAACAACTATTGCTACAAACAATATCGAATAGGGGTCAAAATACCGAAAACGCATTTTCCCAAAATACTGTTTGGAGTACAATTGAAAGTTTTTCTTATTCTCCAGACAGCGATAGAACATTTGCTTCATATTTTAGAAGGTATGAAGATCTTTACAACATGGATTGCGAAAATAGGGCAGGCGCTAAAAAAGTTCGATTACTCCTTAGTAAATTAGGGACTATCGAACATACAAAGTTCGTTGACTATATATTACCCCATAAGACCGGCGATTAAACTTTCTCGGAAGCGGTTAAGTTATTGACGGAGTTGTTTAGCCTCAACATTTCCCTTTTTCACAAAAGATAGAAGTGCATACATTTAATGAGAAAATATTACGAGGATTACACGACTTTCGCATCAGTAGTGAATAAACACTGTAACGATTTCAAGCTTGCCGAACTAAGCGCATATGTTTTCAAATGTTTAATTTTTGTGCAAGGACTGCTATCAGCTAAAGACGCCGAAGTAAGACGCAGAGTTCTGAATAAACTAGAAAATGCGACGATATAACCTTACAAAAAGTCGCAGAGGACTGCGAGAGATTTTTAAGCATGAACCAAAACTTGAAATACATAGAACAATTGGGCATAGCCCACAAAAGAAAGGTACGACAAAAATCATATCCTAACTTTCCTTCAAAATCGAGTAAATCCAAAAAGAGTGACTTTTCTCACTTTTCGCCCAAAACAAATTACTCCAAGAAAAAACAAAACAAATTATCACCTAGCCCCTGTTCGCGCTGTGGTGCCTTTCATTGGAATATGGATTGCCCCTACCGGTTTAAAACTTGTTTAAATTGTAACAAAATCGGACAGAGCTCACATTGTAGAGCAAATAAAGGATTTAAAAGCCGGATACAAATCGACAGATCAGACGAACAGGATAGCATAAACATAAGGAAATACGTTCGAGTACAATTCCTTAACGAAAAAATACAGTTACAATTAAACTCCGGATCTGATTTAACTATCATCAACCTGCAGACATGGAAAAGATTGGGTAAACCAAGCATGTTAAAATCAAACAAAATAGCCAGGTCGGTGACTGGAGAAAAAATAAAATTCGAAGGTGAGATTATAACTAAGGTTAAGGTTAACGGAAAAACAAAAAAAATAAAAATGTTCGTGTTAAGAAATACTTGCAATTTATTTGAGGCAGAGTGGATGAGCGAATTTAATTCATGGGATTTACCCATTAACGATTTTTGCCAAAAAATAGAAAACCTGACAACCGAAGCAGATAAATTAAAAGAAGATTAGAAAAAAACCTTCCCAGAAGTTTTTTCAAATGGATAGGGTTGATGCAAAAAGATGGCGGCAAAATTTGAATTAAAGGAAAACATCCAACCCGTTTTTAAAAAGAAATGTACCTTTCGCCTCACTCGAGAAAATAAATGAAGAACTAGACAGACTAGTTAAGACCGGCATTTCTTTCTAAAATTGAATATAGCCAATGGGCTGTTTTGACTGTCTATATTAAAAAAAAAACTAAAGAGATCCGTGTCTGCGTTGATTTTTCACTGGATTGAACGCGTCATTAAAGGATTACCATCATCCTCTCCCGTGCCCAGATGAAATATTTACTCAATTAAATGGAGGAACATTTTTCTTCAAAATAGATTGAAGTGACGCATATTTACAGATACCCGTGGAAGAGGAAAGTTCGAAACAATTATGCATTTACACCCATCGCGGGTTATACAAATTCGAGAGACTCGCTTTCGGTGTCAAGGTCGCACCAGCCATATTCCAGAAGGTTATGGATACTATGCTGAACGGACTGGAATTCGCAATAGCATACTTAAACAACCTTCCAATGACTAGTCATACTAAAGAACAACACCGGGAACACGTCCACAAAGTTCTCTCGCTAATCCAAGAGTACGGTTTCAAATGCAAAGATTATTTTTTCATGGAGAAAATCAAATATCTGGGCCACATTATTTACAAAGATAGCAGAAGAGCAGACTCAGAATGGGCTACTGCAATTCAGGACATGGCGGCTCCTGTAAATATCGCATAATTACAAAGTTTTCTCCGACTGGCTAACTACTACCAAGTTTTTATACCCAATATGCATAACCTCCGTGCTCCAATGAATGAACTTCTGAAAAAAGACAAAAAGTGGGAATGGACAGCTGAATGCCAGGAGGTATTTGAGAAAACGAAAAGTCCTAACATTTGATCTTTTTCTAACTCACTATAATCCAGACTTAGAGATTATTGTCGCCAGCGACGCAAGCTCATATAGCATCGGGACATGCATTTTACACAAACTGCACAAACCAATAGCTCACGCGTCGAGGACACTGCTACCAGAAGAAAAGAACTACTCCCAAATAGAAAAGGTGTCTTTAGTGATAATATTTGCAGTCTCAAAAGTCCACCGTTACATACACGGTAGATCTTTTACCTTACAAACGGATCATAAACCTTTACTCGCAATTTTGGGGTCAAAGAAAGGTCTGCCCGTACACACAACTAACAGACTGGAGAGGTAGGTAACAATCGTTTTTAATTATAATTTTAAGATGGAATACCTCCCCTCGAAAAAATCAGTCACACTGACAGATTGTCAAGACTCATCCCAAAACGTAGTGAACCCCTGAAAGACACTGTGATTGCCTCCCTTCGAACGGAAGGAGAAATTAACTCTACATTACGGAACACAGTAAGGGAACTTCCCGGATCACTGCACGAAATAAAAATGGAAGCCCTCGGTGACGAGTTTATAAAGATGATCAAGACTAAACTAATTGAAAAGGACCAACAAACTTCAGACATGTTCTCCCTATGTAATGAGGTACTCTTGTATAGTGAGAGAGTAGTCATTCCCAAAACTCCTCAAAGTAGAATTCTGAATGATTTCCATGTTGGACACCCAGGGACTACAAGAATGAAGAGATTAATGAGGAGCTACGTGTACTGGCCTGACATGGACCAGGATATCGAGAAAATCGTGAAGATGTGCAAAGGCTGTTCATTGGCAGCAAAGGCACCTCCCATCAAATACAGTCATTGGCCAAAAACGGACCGACCATGGCCCAGGATCAGTATAGATTTCGACGGCCAATTAGATGGTTTCAACTATTTAATTGTAGTAGATAGTTTCACAAAATGGCCTGAAGTGTGCCGATGCAAAAGTCCAACGACGTAAGTAACCATAAACTTCCTCCACGAATTGTTACCACGTTTCGGGGTGGTGGATTGTTTAGCCAGCGACAAAGGAACACAGTTCACGTCCGCTGAATTCAAGGCATTCTGTGATACGTTCCAAATAGAACATATTACGACCCCAGCATACCACCCGAGATCAAAAGACAGCAGAGCGGTTTGTCGATACACTGAAAAGAGCCCTGAAATAGGCTAGAGACACTTCTACGGAATAAGATCTACAACAGTTCCTTCAGGTGTACAGGATAGCGCCAACCACGAATACACCATCTTCATTATCCCCTGCTGAGGTAATGTTTGCATGCTAGATACGATCTGTTTTTGACAAACTGCTGGAAAAACAGACAACACCGGGATGAACAAATGCAGTACCAAAAAAACGTTACGTCACAGGCGAATAAATATTTTTAAAAATGTTTAAAAATAATAAATAATTCTGGGAACTGGGGACAATTGAGAAGCTGATTGGAAATATGGTAGACATAATTCAAGGCCCTAAGTTCTGTCATAAGAGCCATTAAAATCAGTTAAGAAAACGACAATCGAACGACACCGACAGCGCTCTCCAGGAAGAAGAAGAAATTGACATTGAGATCCTCATTGCAGCTCCGGAACCAAGACAATTCAAAAGGGGGCGAAGACTAACGGATCTGATCGTAATAGACTCGAAAAGGAAACGCTATTAATTCTCCTGCGAAGGTAATACTTGAGAGGGGGTGTTATGGTGACTACCTATGTATAACATGGACTCTTCCCTTTTGCTCAATAAATACCAACGGCAATTAACTCTCGCCGGTAAGATATCAGTAAGATAGACGAACTCTACTTATCAGGCGCATATTTTCTTCCCTCTGTACTCCTTTTTTTTAATACACTTGTTTCTACTTTATAACGTGTTCGTGTCTTTATGTCGGCCCCTTTAAACAGGGCCACAACAACTTCCCTTGCCAAACGTTACAAAACAAGTTTTTTTAGTTTAGTTTGTTGGGGTTTTATATCCTGTGTCTCACAATCGATTTTCTTTGTATTAGAACAGTGATTATTATTTAAATAATTGATTAAACACATGGTTTAATAGACTTATTATATGTAAATATATTCCCAAATTTCCATTTTTTTATACATGAGAAAATATAAACCTTACGTACGCATATCTAAATGCAAGACGTCTGCAACAGCTATTTTCCTGCAGCTGCATGAAGTAAGTAATTGATTAATATTAAATAAGTATATAAAATAAAAATTTGGACGGCACGTAAAGACGACGTTGAAATCTCATTTTTGAAAATATTGAAACTATTTAGTATGGTTAAGTTAAAGGTTTAAATAAAACCAGAGCTTCTCAAGAGACTAACACTACGGTTCCCTGATAGCTACAACATTCCAAGCACATGTCTTTGTTTAAATAAAATACGAAGCTAACCAATATTTCAAAGAGGTCTATGCACCTTTTCTATTAACTTTAATTGAATGTTGTCAGGCATTTCTGCCAAATACAAACAAGCAAACGAAGAACCACTTCCAACAACTATTAACACCCATCCAATCAAGAATTAATGATCATATCTAAATAATGTATTTGACAATTTAGTGTTCGTTAATGTTTACAAGGCAACACGGGCGATTTCACCGGAAATTATTGAAACAACGTGGATAAACATGACAGGGCATAGGTGATAATAAATTGCGGGGAAATTGACGTATTTAGACTGGACTTCCGGTTGAAACATTAATGATATACACAGTCTTCCCGAAGCATATCTACTCTTATTTGCTGGATGTATGGTATAAAATTGTGAACAACTATTAACCGTTATCAAAATGTATATTAATATGTAAATTTATATATACATGTATATATATCCATATATATATATATATATATATATATATATATATATATATATATATATATATATATATATATATACAATATTATAAGGAGATGCAATATATTATATATAGATGATCTGTATTTACTTCAACAGTATTACCTCTGTGAATGCAAAAAGGTAGTTAAATATGGCAATTGTATTAGCCCTCAGCCCTCTTATTTACTTGATGATTTGCTTTATCTACATTTTACCCCCTTGCACTCTGTTAAACTTCTAAATTGTGTTCTCCCCACTCTCTTAATAGCCTCGAGTATTCCCCCCTCGATTACCTTTCCCCTCGTTCTTTTCTCTAAGACCCTGTTGAATCCCAACCCCCACCTACATCTTTAAACCCCCATAATATGTTCTTTTAACTGCCATCCCCTTCTCACTCTGGAATAAATTGCTGTCACTGTTTTAACCAAAATGTGATTATTTTTTTTTTCCTGCTTCGCCATCTTGAATGTATTTGGCATTTTACTAATTTCAAACTATGCTAGTATTTTACCCTGTTAAACCAATGATTTTTCTTTTGTTTTTATTTCTCTTTTCTTTTTCTTATTTATGTATCTTTATCTTTTACTTATTTAATTTTTATTTTTATTCAATTTTTTTAAATTCTTTCCTCTTTTCCCTAACTTTGGTATCCAACTATCTCTTAGCGATTAATCTATAAATAACTCGTGGCTCTTAATAGGCTGCAAACCTTCGATGCTCCCCCCCTGTTTTTGTTAAAAGCTCCCTCGACCGCTCCTTAGTACCCGACATGTATTCGTTGAGGCAATTTCTAAAGCGGCCGTCTCAATCAAATTCCATTTACACGGCAGATTTGATAGTCTCCTCAAAGTTAAGTTTTTTCCTGCTTCGCCATCTTGAATGTATTTGGCATTTTACTAATTTAACCCAATGCAACCAAACGGGTCAGTATTTTACCCTGTTAAACATATTTATTTATTTATTTATTTATTTATTTTATTTATTTATTTTTTTTGCATATTCAGTTCCCACTGTATTTTTTGAAATCTCATTCTTGCCTTTCTTATTTCTCTTATGTACATTTACTTGCGAGAGGGAAACCTATCTTCAACTTTCTGTTCCCTTTTTAGTATACAATGAACTTATTCTATCTACATATGTACATATATATGTATATATATCACACGCAATATTGGATTTTTTAACCTGCGGGGGATAGGAAATACCCGACTAGTAAACGAGCGCATGATATTCTCACCCTTCTCGGAGTTTTGGACCCGTAAGAGATTATAAGGCTTCCATCTAAGAGAAGAAAATCTCTGACTAAAAATACCTTGCTACCAGCTACTTACACCGTGGCAGTAAACCGTTGGGGAGGGACGCATTCTTAGTCCTGATCGACAACCTTCCTAGAATTGGAATCTCGAACAAAATATCCGGTTCGCAAACCTACACTTGCTTAAGGAGTAGATAGGTTCTGCCTATCGCCGGCCCTTGCACTCCTTCCTTATCTATTAGTCACGCGTAGAGATAACAGCGGTGGGACGCCTTAAAACACCCAGTGCCTAGTCTTGTTTCCTAACTAGGTCAATGAACGCCGTTCTCTTTCTCTCTATTTGGGCAACTTGGGGAAAATTTTTTCGACACTAAGTCTTACATTGCCAATCTGGGTCTCTCTTGTTCCGACAGGTTGAGGGTACAGGTTAGACAGCATGTCCGACTGATAGGAAGGAGCCCAAACTCTTGGGTAGCGCCCAGAACGGCTGCTCCATCATCAGTTGCATAATACCGTGGGTAGTTGTATGTGCGATGTCGCGCATGGAAAGGGACCCTGCAATTATCCCCGGTGGCCTTTCCCGAGGTCACAATACCCATGGACCAGGTCGAGACTAATGGATTGGTTGTGTGAGCTTATTGGCACCAAACAAGTACCCACCTTGGCCAACCCACTCTATAATCAAAACAAACATGTCATTACAAAAAATAAAAGCAAACCTAAACCAGCAACCCAACAAAAAAGTATTTCTCCTCCGCGCTTGAGGGTCGCATTCACAAATATCCGGGGACTTAGAACCAATATCAACGACGTAGAATCCTTTCTCCTGACAACCTCCCCAGATATCCTAGCTCTAAGTGAAACTAACCTCCAATCCTCAATCTCCTCTCACCACTTTGACATGACTGACTACCTCCAACTCTACCCTAAAGACTCTTACAAATATATGCATGGGCTAGCGTTTATGTTCGGAACACCGTCCCCCTGACTAGAGAAAATAGGCTAGAATAAGATGATTATGACTACATGTGCTTTAGATTGACTTTACATCACCGCGTCAGTTACTTATATTTCTTATACCGCTCCCCGGCGACCTAAGACTGTACTCTGCTAAACTCTGTCTCTGTAAGCATAGACAGACCACAGTTAACTGACTCGAATGCCCAGATACATGTATTTAGGGATTTTAATGCCCAACACCGTGACTGGTTGGGATTCTCCAGCCTTACTGACGCAGCCGGCCACTCTACGTATAATTTCTCCTTAGCTCACTCTCTCTCTCTCAGACTGTCGATTTTCCGACCCGCATCCGCAATCGAGTAGACCGACAAGCCTCGCTTCTAGACCTTTTCTTGAGCTCAATGCTCGAGGCTTGTGTGACGAAAGCCCATACCCCATAGCTCACTCGGGAATGCTGATCACATTGTTCTAATGATGCATTTTACCTTAAGAAGTCGTCCAAAAGCATATGAACCGTTGCTCAAAACAACAAGATACCATGAGCGGGCTGATTTTGAGTAAATCAGAGATCACATCAGTGACGCCCCATGGAGGGAAACATTATCACTCCCTGCTGAATAGGTCAAAGCAGGCATTGAAGCGTATGTACCCATGCGAAAATTCTTTAGTAAGCCTCACTCTCTTAAATGGGTCACCTCGGAATGTGCAGTTTCCATTTCCGATAGGCAACAAGCATTCCGTAAATTCGGCCGCCATAAGTCAGCTACTAATAGAAATAAGTTTATAGAGTCTAGAAATAATTGCAAGGCCGTGATAGTAGAAGCGAAGAGAAAGTATAATGAGTTAACAAAAAAAACTCATCCAATCGCAGAAATTAGGTACTCGTGATTTGTTGAAAATCTACAATAGTGTAGTGAATAATGGTCAATTAACGATTCCCCCACTATCAAACCACAATGGTGTCGCTTGCACGGCCACTGATGAGGCTGAACTACTTGCCCATCACTTCGCTTCTAACTCTACATTACACTCAGATAACCACCCCTCCCCAGATTCCTTTTGCTGACCGAAGCCACACTTGATAACCTGGTCATCACCCCATCCCAGGTAAGAGACATCATAAAAAACTTGACACCTCCAAAGCTTGTGGGCCTGATCTAGTAATAATAATAAAGAAATGCTCTGCTGAACTGGCCCCTGTCCTCTCCAAACTCTACAATAAGTGTCTAGCCGAATCTTGCTTCCTCGATAGCTGGAAAATTGTTTCTGTGGTACCAGTGTACAAGAACTCTGGGAATAGAACCGATCCTCAGAACTATCGCCCAATCGGTCTGCTGCCGATCTTTGCTAAAATCTTTGAATCCCTAATCCATCTAGCGATAGTACGACACTTAGTTAATGCTACACTTCTTTCCGACGCCAGTATGGATTTAGACAAGCACGATCTACTTCAGACATCCTAACGGTCATCTATGAGCGCATGTATCATGCACTCGACGGGGCTGGAGAAGCTAGAGCAGTAGCGCTAGATATAACCAAGGCCTTAGACAAGGTTTGGCATATGGCTTCTCCTGAAAATACGCTCATACGGTATTACTGGGAAACTACTTAATATAATTAGATCCTTCCTAGACAAAAGAAAAATCCAGGTTGTCCTCGATGGGCGCTCATCTATGCAACATGACATAAATGCTGGTGTACCCCAGGGATCTATCCTTGGACCCTTGTTGTTCCTGATCTATATAAATGATCTCCCTGGTTGCATAGAGTCTGAGATTGGTTTATTTGCTGATGACACCACCTTTACTCTCGCCATGTTGGTAAAACCGACGCAATCATATCCGAGGCAATGGTTGAATCTTTAGAATATGCCCTCCAGGCGGTAGTGGACTGGGGCCATAAATGGTTGGTAACTTTTAATGCCGCAAACGCAAAGCTCCTTTCTTTCAATAATTACAAGGAACCTTTGCAACCACCGATTGTCATGGCAAATAACACCCTACCTGAGAGTTCATTATTCAAACTCCTCGGCTTAACCTTCACAGGTAACATGAATTGGAACAAATACATTGAAGACATTGCCAAGGCTGCCGCAAAGAAGGTTGGCTCCCTCTACCGTGCTAGTAAACTCCTCACACCTGGCATTATCCTGTATCTTTACAAAGCCACCATCCGCCCATCCATGGAGTATTGTTGTCACATCATGGCTGGCGCATCATCTACTAGTCTCTCTCTTCTTGACAAGTTCCAAAAAAGAATCGCCAACCTAATAGGTCCCTCACTGTCAACCAAGCTCAAGCCTCTATCTCGTCGCCGCAATGTGGCATCCTTGTGCTTGTTTTACAAATACTTCAATGGATTATGCTCCGATGAATTGGCTACTCTGGTGCCCTCTCGACGAACATTCCATAGACTAACTCGACAATCAACTAAATCTCATTCATTCACTGTGGAGGTCCCCAGATGTCGGAGAGCCTTCTACTCAAATATCTTCTTTCCTCGTACTGCTGGCCTCTGGAACTCCCTTCCTGCCCCCTGTTTCTCCGACAGCACAGACATGCAGAAGTTTAAAACTATTGTAAACAGACATCTTGCGCAGATCCCAGTCTATGTTGACCGCCCCTTATCTTCTCCCCTTTTCTTTTTTCTCAGTAGCCCCTTGCGTCTACAGTGGTGGCCTGCCTTGTTTGGGGTGAACTATGTTAAAAATAAATAAAAAAATAAAAAAATTAAATTTAAAAAATCTCTATGCCATCCTTCATCTACTTAATAATATGCATAATTAACTTCCATATTTCTTATTCTGGAATTCATTTTGAGTCAAAGTTTAATTTTACTACATCAAACACCATTAGCATCCCGAAACAACATATTTTACTTCGACCCAAATCTTTAGTCACTTTGGTTTATACCACTCCGATTCAATACTCGAAGTCAAATTGACATTTCCTTATTCTAATATTTACTTCCGGATTCTAATTTTATCGACTATTCCCTCAATTATATGTTTCTTTATCGTGTAATCCATAATTTTCCTTGCGGTCTAAGCTTAATTTTATTTTTTCATTTTTTATTTTTATCTCTACCCTTCAAATCTATTTTGCCTCATTATAAGTAATGCCATCTGATTTAACATCCAGCCCCCACACCCTGTTCATATTCCCCCGACACATTTTGGTATTTTTAATTCTACCCTCCCGCACTCATTGACTTGCCCCCCTACTTTATCCATTTCTTGTTGACCCCTAATTTACACTAGCGTCTACTTTCATTTATAAGATACCCATCCTTCCCATTCCCAATCTAAGTTTAAATCGCATTTACTCATCACAACCGCACCCTCTTCTTCCTTCACACGCCTCACACTTTCTTAACTTGCCTGCTGATCTCATATGAGTTTTTGCCATTCTTCAGACGGTCCTGTTTATCAACGGCTAATTTGGGATTTTGGCCTAGCCTTTAAATATCAATTCGCTATCTCTTCGTCAATTTATACTCATTTTATGATTGTCAGTCCAGGAAGACTTTTTATTAGCAGATGTTCCTTCAGTTAATTCCGCTTAACCAATCAGAAAAAAAACATAATCCGCTGGCTCACTATGTGTCGTCATGGCGAATCCACGTATTATTGTTCAGCAACCAATAGATTTGTTACTTCGAGGTTGCTACTTCAATCCTCACTAGAAAGCTAGTAAGGCAACACTCATTTACCTTTCAATCTGCAAGCCAGGCACAGGCGGGCCGTCTTACTGTGGAGATGAAGTAAGTCTGGGTCATCTCCACCGTTCGATTCTGGCTCAAGATCATCAATTCCACCACACTTTGATACACACACAACAATCTATTAAAAAGAGGAGATGAACTGATTTTCAAATGCAAACATAAATTGACATTTAAAATTACCAATAACTCTTAATTATAGAGGATTTACAATACTCCTGAATCGGGTCAGTTTGGGTGAGTTAGTGTGTATCTCAAGTTAGAATTAGTTTATCTTCTATCTTTATTCATATTTGTTTTGGATTAGAATTAGTATGTTGAACTATATTGGAATTACCAGACCATTTTCCTAAAGAACACTTACTTCTCTTTCTATCTTCTTAGTTTTATTTTTATTTTATTTTATTTTATTTTTATTTTTAAGTTTATTATCATTTTTATTTATTATATATTATATTTTTTATTAATATTTCTTCTCATTATTATTTATTATTTATTATTGTTAATTGTTTTATTGTTATTGGACATTTTATGATTTCTGACTTCAACTTTCTCTACCTATTTGGCTTTATCTTATTCTATCTTAAATTAGTTTTAATTCATATGTGTAAGATTATCATTCGAACATTATTACTATTAATATGATTGTTAAGTTTATTATTATTAATACTATCATTATTATTACCTATTATTTATAATTATAAAGTACTGTTTTTTATATAAAATATCATTAGTATTAACATAATTAACACTACTATTATTGTTGTTATAATTATTAATACCGATATAAATATTATAATCGCTATTATTATGATTATCGTGATTACTTTATGTTTAGTTGTATCACTACTGCTATTTTTATAACTATTAGTTATTATTATTTTAATTATTAAAATTAGATTGGTTATTATTGTTATTCATCTTATTATCATTTTTATTATAATTATTATTATTATTATTATTATTATTATTATTATTATTATTTCTACTATCATTATTATTATTATTGGTATTGTTGTAAGTATTAGTATCATTAAAATGACTATTTTATTATCTGATTGTGACATCACTATTTCTATCGCCTACATTCTTCATTAGATCAAACTGATATAAATATATTAATCTATCAGTTAGGTCTTTTTTCCTTCCTTTTCCAGGCTTCTGTGGGCGTCACTCTATTTTTCTACTTCCTTTTTTTTTTATTTCTCAGACTGTTTACTTTTTGTTTTTACTTTTATTTTTATTTTGCCTGTCTGGTCTCGCGACTGTACAGGAGGCGGTGGGGTTTGACTTCGTGTCAGCATACGCATTACAGGCGCGGTTAGAAAAGCTTCATTGACGTAACGCAATTTTTTATTTTTTATTTTGTTTTGCTCCAGCTGGAGATACATATTGGCTGCCCTCTTTATATTTCTCTCCCCTTCTTTTTTGATTATTTTAACTGTTGCTTGTCCCACTTTTTTATCCCCCCCCCTCTCTTTGACTATGATATTTCTTTTTAGGCTGGTGAATATTTTTTCCGTCATTTCCAATATGTAACAAGTCCGTTAGCATCCTGAAGAGACTAGGAAATCGAAATAAATTATAAATTCAGACAGTTACAATGTGTATGTTATTTTTTTCTTTTTATATTCTATTCTTGTTCTGTTTTCCACATTGAGCTCTCTTACTCGGATTTCTTACTAACATTATTCACTTTAAAACTATATATATATATATATATATATATATATATATATATATATATATATGTGAGTGTATGTATGCACACATATGTATATATATATGAATATATATATACATATATACACATAATGTATATATATACATATATATTTGTATATAAACACACAACCACACACACACACCCACATATATATATATATATATATATATATATATATATATATATATATATATATATATATAGCATATGAATAGTTAGTTAATCAAAGTGTATTCCTAAGTGGGTTTGTTATATAGTTTAATAACACAACACCTATGCTAAAATGTATCTCAGTTGAGTATAACTCTTTTGATTGTCTTAATTAATTGTAATTTATAGTTAACCTCTCAAGTAACCCATCTTTCACTTTATCTTACTATTCATTTGTCTGACCTGCCTTATAGTTATTTTTTCATCTCAAGCTTCATCATCTAATACAAGCCTTGTGTTTGTACACATCACTAATTTCTTAAGATTGTAGCTGTTTTGATCATTGCCGTCCTTTGTATAGTTACAATGATCTCTTTGATTCCAATATCTCCCAGTCTTTTTTTCATTTGTTTAAAATTCTTCCTTTTGCTCGTGCGATTATTGGTATTATGCTGACTTTCTTCATGCTCCATATTCCTTTCAGTTCTCTGGCTAGTTCCGAGTTTTTGCTTATTTTTTCCGTTTCTTTGATCTTCATTATGTGGCAGCTTGAAGGGCGTAGTCTACGATTTTGCAAGAATTGTCTTTCTTGTTGATCATTATAACATCCGATGTTTTGTTTGTGTGAGTTTGCCTGTTTGTATATCGATATCCCATATGGTCGTGTGTGTTTCGTTTTCGAGTACTGTTTCTGGTTTATGTTTGTACCATTTTTCTGCGTATTGGAAATGCAATAGTTTGCACAGTTCCCGGTGTACTGCTTTCCCCACTATTATTATTAGTAGTAGTATTAGTACTATTATTATTATTATTAGTAGTATTAGTACTATTATTATTAGTAGTAGTATTAGTACTATTATTATTATAATTGTTGTTATTGTTGTTGTTGCCCTTAAACCTTCAACTGTACCTTAACAATTTAGCTGTTCTTAACAGGCAATCCTTTTGCAAAATTGGAAATAAAATTGTCTCGTATATCTGTTCAACCTATTTAATGTGATTTTTCATTATGATTCCAAGCGTTCCAATTACAACGGGAATCACCTTTATTTGTTTACATTTCCATAGTCTAACACATTTTTATTTTATATCTTGATATTATTTTCTTCACTCTGGTATCGAAGGGGCAGGCTATATTGATAATTAAGCAAGTTCTCTTGTTTTTGTTTTCAAAGATTAAGTCGGGTTTTGAATGTTCAAGAAACTTAACAGTTTGCATGCGCATGTCCCAAAGAAAGTTGACATTATCGTTCTCGTGTATAACTTCTGACTTATGCGCATACCACGTCCCATTGTTGTCCAATTCATGAGCTGTGCATGTATTCCAGTGTAGTACCTGACCGACTTTGTCGTGTCTCTATTTTTATACTGGTGGTGTGCTAGCATTGGGCATTCCGATACCATATGCGCTATGGTTTATTCCCTTTCATTACACAATCGCCATATCGGTGATACTGCAGTTTTGACATTGTAATGGTTGATGGACTTAGTACTGGTGGTTTGCACCTGGGCCGCTATTAAGGTGCTCTCAGTAGAGCGTTTTAAATAACCTTTGCCCAACCAATGCCAGCTGTTATTATCTATAAATGCAGTATTCTTAAAGAGTAACCAGTTTAGTTTCTTTCCAGATAAGTTTAACTATCTCTCTTATAAACTTTGCATATTTTTCACTCCAGTTCTTAGAATTTCCTCTCGTTTCACTTCACCAAGCACAATCTAATTACTTTCAGAAATATATTTATATAGACAGCATTCTTCTATATCCATAAAATCTACCTTACTAGGTAGATACAAACGATATGCACTTTACTTACTTTGCAAAAGCTCCATAAATTGTAAACAGTTTCTGTGTTTTTCTACTCATACATTTCAGTTCATCTACATTCCAGTCTAGTATACCGGCAGTGTATCGAATGTCAGCTAGGAGTTATTCTTCTTCTTCTTCTTCTTCTTCTTCTTCTTCTTATTATTATTATTATTATTATTATTATGATTATTACTATTTTCGTGGTTTTTGTTATTATTTTTATCATGACACACTCACGTTACTATTGTTATTATTATTGTTATTATTATTATGATTATTATTATTATTATTATTATTATTATTATTATTTTCGTGGGTGTTGTTATTATTTTTTTATGACAAACTCACGTTATTATTGTTATTATTATTGTTATTTTTATTATGATTATTATTATTATTATTATTATTATTATTTTCATGATTATTATTATTTTTATTATTATTATGATTATTATTGTTTTCGTGGTTGTTGTTATTATTTTTATCATGAAAAATTCACGTTACTATTGTTATTATTATTGTTATGATTATTATTATTATTATTATTATTATTATTATTATTATTATTATTATTATGAGTATTATTATTATTTTCGTGGTCGTTGTTATTATTTTTATCATGACAAACTCACGTTACTATTGTTATTATTATTTTTATTATTATTATTATGATTATTATTATTATTATTACTATTATTATGATTATTATTATTATTATTATTATTATGATTATGATTATGATTATTATTATTATTATTATTATTATTATTATTATGATTATTATTAGTATTATTATGATTATGATTATTATTATTATTATTATGATTATGATTATTATTATTATTATTATTATTATTATTATTATTATTATGATTATTATTATTATTTTCGTGGTCGTTGTTATTATTTTCATCATGACAAACTCACGTTACTATTGTTATTATTATTGTTATTATTATTTTTAGTAGTAGTATTTATCTTTTTCTAGAACATTCACAAAAAATTGCATTTGTAATTTGTTCGCTACATATTTCCCTCGCCTAGACATTCTGAAACATTCATCATGTGATGACTTATCTACTCTCTTTCTGTGTATAATTCTATTATAAATTTCAGGTTCTAAATACTTGAAATGAAAGAGTGCATGTAATTCAAACGTATGCATCTTTATTGTAAACTAAAGTCATTTGGATCGACGTCTTTTTTTGCTGATAAGCGAGTTATAACCGACTATACGTTTTGCTAGACGGTTACACGAGAAGGCATATATCTAGAATAATCAGAAAAGACAAAGGAGTTGGGATAATCCCGACTACTACTATTACTAAACATCCATAGAAATATTACATTTGCAGTGGTTGCCAACACTTATAACGTACGGTCAAAACAATGACTTCACAAATCAAAGGCAGTTCAAAGGCAGTTCAAAGGCAGTTCAAAGATAAATCAAAGGCAGTTCAAAGGCAGTTCAAAAGCAGTTCAAAGGCAGTTCAGAGGCAGTTCAAAGGCAGTTCAAAGGCAGATACGTTGCTGTATCGAACATGCATATACAATTAAACAGCCACGAGAGAACAACGGATGTTATAATTATATGGCGAGATCTGGCGACCGCATAGAGATCAGTCTCACGTGATATGACTCAAAGCGCAATAGAGTTATTTTGGATTCCAGAGGGTAAACAGTCTGATCATGAAATAATACGATGAATTCAAAATTCACTTTAAGACATGAAATTGCACCCAAGACTGACAAATGGTTAGAGGGATGCATTGTAGTAGGATGCACAATATCAGTGACCTAGTTTGTAAATATGATGGAAATGTTGTTTAAATCAACAAAGTGTGAGTCGACATTTGGTAGGACCATTTGCGATGTTTCTGTTAAGGCGTAGAGAACATATAGAATGGAAGAACTATATGACAAACTAGAACAGCTTACTGAGAGGTCAACACTGAGATTTAAGCTTTTAAAAGTCAAGAAGCGTAACCTATAAGGAATATGAAAAAAATATTCCAAATGATCGGTGGGGAAGTAAAATCTACAGTAAAAGAGAAACTAGTAAAAAGCTTTGGAAGATTATACATATAGAAATTAAGTTGATGTATGCAGTGTATTTCTATCCTTGGATAGTGTGCCATTTCATATTTATTAAATATTATTGGCGCAAGTAAGAACGGGTGGAACAACAGTGTAGTCTGTACATAGAAAGTGGGTTTGGCTTCCAAGAATATTAAACATATCGGCAATATTTAAAAGAAAGGGACAGGTGAAGCTACATATTAAATTAATTTTCGAAGAGAACGATATATCAAAATTAAGGGCACCCATGATTCTCCAATTCTCAAACGACTAATAGATTAAGGACGATCAACCTGAATAAAAAGCCATTAAGAACATGAACGTAGACGAAGCAACCGAGAAAACTATTAACATCTTAGAACACGTGGCTACTGTTAGTTCTCTACATGATACAAATGAAGGACTAGGTATGCAGAATGAGAGACCTTTCTGTTTGAGTATCTTAAGACAGAGAAGATATTCTGTGCTCAGTGATATAAGGAATTAAAAACAGACAACACTATATCAACACCTAGTGTCGTCAATTCGGTCAGTGTGTTCGCTGGGAAGACTGTGTGGTAAAAGAGATCTAGGCGTAGGAGCGAGCAAGTACTTCGTTTCTTATAAGATCGTCCTATCATGCAATGCCTTTTCAAATGAATCCTGTCAGATGAAGAGAAGGCAGTGATACCAAATGCTGATGCCGAGAAAGAAGACCTCTCAGGCATGTTTGCTCAAACTATAACTCTACACTAAGTCGGTACACGTAGGCACATGACCTGACAGTAGAAAGAAAGTTAATACATCAGAAAGTATAGTAGTTTTCTGAAACGTAACTACCAAAGAAGATAAAAGATATGCGCTTTCATAGAGTTTGAACAACATGCATAGTGAAAAGTCATTTCAGGATACAGTTACACGATTAAATATTACACAGAAAATGTAACTTTGCAGTAGACTTAAAACATACCTTGATCTTCCCATTAGTCCTTACACAACAGAGGCAATACCTTGTAGTCTTAACGTTACAGCTGATTTTCCCTCGGATGATAATTTTTCAATTGCAGAAGACAGGAAGGATTGGCGATCTGTTCATCTACCGACCGAGTGCCATGAAAAAGTATCGAGTGAGAACTCTTATCATTTGGCTGTGAAAGCCCACGGATATGTTTAGCGAAAGCTAACCAACATACTACGAAATCGTGTTTGTGATACGAACACAGTAGTATAATACTTTATGACAGCAGATAAAGCTTAATAATGATTTGATTGGGAAGAAACAATTTATGTGGGACATAGAAATAGCTTACATCAGTAACAATACGAACTCTTGATGGACGTAGCCCCGCTACATCACAAATTCAGTAGCGGAGTAGGGGCCTACACTGAAAGTGGTACCTCTTGGTAGTCGTTGCATCGGATCCAATGGGGGAGTAGTTTACTACTGTGCAATGAAAGAGGTGTGCAAAAATCACTATTGCATTCTTCAATATCAAGGGAGGCGCGAGAGCGGTGTATCCCTTAATAGACTTCAAAAACGACCTATGCTAGAAATCTCATTTCTTTCATCAATCATAACCCAAAAACAAATAAACCAAATTAGTTAAAACTTCGCACATTTTTTTTAATATGTTCTATGAGTGTGTAGAATTTCAGTATCATTTGTCAAGCCAACTAAGAGATCCAGAAAGGTCAGGCATGATTTTGTGTTATCCCTATGTACGTACGTACGTACGTACGTATGTGCCACCCTGTATCTCATCCACTATTTGATAAATTCAGCTGATTTTTAACAGAGATAGATGTTCTAGGGTCTAGTTGATGGCATTTTAATTTCAGTTTACCATATACCTTAGTTTTCACGAAAACTCCAAACTCCCTAAAAATTACCATTGTATTGAGGCATAGCCTTTACACAAGTAGTGACATTCTATGATAAATGCCAGTATACTGAAATCATATGCCCTTAATAGGGTTAAGATGAACATTAATATACACTAAATGTACAAAAGCAACATAATTCTCAATTTTTTACACTTTTATTGTCATTACAGGTATACGAGCACAACAGGACTATGTATTTTACTGGTAGGAATTTTTCTTCAGTGCACCTCACACACTTCACCCACGCTTTGCATAGAGATTTATACTGTAGTGATGTGATAATGAAATGGTTTGGTTGATATGTAGTCATACTCTTAATTAATGACAATAAAAGTGTATATATTTGGGAATTACCTTGCTTTTGTACATTTAGTGTATATTAATTTTCATCTTAACCCTATTAAGGGCACATGATTTAAGTATACTGGCCTTTATAATGGAATTGTCATTGGATCTGTTTACTTTGTCTCTTATTAAACAATGTGTTTCAACAAAATCACATTGACACAGTCTTAAAAAAATCAACATCTTACACTCTACCCACAATGTTTCCAAAAAACTATAAGAACACGATCACATCTATACATACATATATATATATATATATATATATATATATATATATATATATGTGTGTGTGTATGTATATATATATATATATATATATATATATATATATATATATACGTAGTGTTAATAATATGAAATTCAGTAGAACGTAAGAAACACATACACATTAATGTTAATGCATGCAATGAATCATAAGGTTAAAATGATGTGTATGGTTCATTGATTTATTGCATTTTGTTTATCTAAGTGGTGTTTATAGCTATACATATATATATATATGTATATATGTATATATATATATATATATATATATATATATATATATATGTATATATGTATATATATTGAGAAAAACATAAACTATATGGTTTGGGCTGATGAAAAGTTAGATTTTAACTAATAATATTTCTGATAATTGCTTGCATTTTCTTGATAAAACAACAACGATTGCTTATGCGTTTTTCTTGTAAAGCTCGATTAGTTACATATGAATAAATAAACAAGGATTATGTGTAAATATTGAACGTTCTTCATCCTTCTGTTTCGATGGTGTCATACGAGCGGTCCTCTGAAATAAATGAAATAATAAGTCAATATGCCGTCACATAAAATTAAACATGTAAGGAGAACAATATCGGAGGTATAAATCGTGATAGAATCGAATAGTAGAACGCAGAGAACGATCGGCACAAGCTCTCGCACGAGGAGTGTCTTCTCTGTACAGTTTCATAATTATTGTAGACACGAGACAGTAATTGTTACATAATCCATATGTTCTCTCTTGCCCTTTCGTTCACTCCTACTCTTATTGTCATCTGCCGTCAGTATTATTTCATGACGTCAAGATCATATAATGCAATTACTGGTTCGGTTTTGTTTTCAGCATTCATTAAGCGAACACCCATGACTCTCATTAGTGAATATGTGTGACGTATTTTTAAAAGTATCTCTATACAGTGTCATTACTGTGTATCCCATTTACGCTTGAATAACATTCACAAACTACCACTATTCGGTAAATGTACACATTGCAAACGACACCATTCCATATACACAATTAAATTTGACCCTGAGAATATACAATATATGCTTACATCAATGTAAGGAAAACTAGTTTAGATCGTTGTATTAAAATATACATACCCTGAAATGTTGTGTCACAACAACTAGCATCATTTTTACTATTTTAATTCTATAAAAAATAGATAAACAGTGTCATTTGTATAAATATATTAATCTTTCATAACTAAAATTTAAAAAAAAATGTAATCTTTATTATTATTATAATCTAAATTATCCTTCTTTGTTCTTTCTTGTTCATTTTTATTATTCTTATTAATATTATATAGATGTACAGATAATTACCATGTTACGATCTAATTTGCATAGCTGTTTTTAACGTGTTCGCCAACACATAGAACATTAAGTAACTACGGGTCACTCTTTGTCTGAATGCCTACAAATACATTGAAAATAACTAATAGTGTCCCGGTTATATACTACAAGATTATCTTGTGGATTCTGAGTTGTGTCCCTTTTTATCCTGTATGATGTCATTGATATCCATACGTCCAAGTTTTGTTATTAGAACGGTTGTGCTCTCTGGATTATGTTCCGCCCAACTTAATTGTATAGGCTCATTTTGGTCCTAAAAATATTCAATACACTTTTCACTTTTAAAATAAAATAGTTTATATTGTTATTGCATATACAGAAACGTTACCAATGCAGAGAAGGGGTAGATATAAAAATAATGTATTTTATCTATGAAAACTGCCCAAAGTTGTATACTAGATGTCGTCCTTATTTCTGAAACGTTTCTCTCATGTTCCTTGTTTTAACACTACACTTATTATATCACTACGTATTCATTATATATGGTGTGATAACGATTACTCATCTGGAGTTGGTGTTCGGTGTAATTTCGATTTGACATTACTCATTTGAATTGAGCCTTTCTTCCCAAAATGTTTTCAAATTTAACTCCGGCTAGGACCTTCACTATTCACGTTTGTCTAGCATGAGTCAACAGATAACATTTATCATGATTTTCTATATTGTTGTCCCCCTTTAAGTAGCACGTGACAACGTTAGGATGCCTACCACAGGTGTATGTAGAAAACAAGTGTTACGCAATACTTAACTGTATATCTCCTGAAATGGTAATGCTTGCACCCATGGTGACTAATAATAAACTACCAGGATTTTCATATAAGATTGGCATTACGTGGGGGTTACTTCTATTAGAAACAACGTATGAGAGTCCCGTCTGTCCTAAAATGATATCAATAGTTCGAGGATTGATATATGGATTTATATACTTTTTCAAATGATAATAGTAGACGGAATATCGTAAGCCCAACAAAAGACGGAACGCCTTGTTCACATCCCATGTCTGTAACAAGTAGACTATGGTATTTCTTCGTTCTGCTAAAAGACAATTTAAACATATACACCACGTTTTACAATATATGTAACAGAACAAACGATGTCAGCGAGAATTATTGAAAACATCTTTAGTAAAGTCATATTTTACTCAGATATTTTACGAGATAAGACAGAACACATTGTTAGTATAATATATACATGTATTTATTTTGTTTCACTCTTAATTTATGTTAGAAAATGCTAACGAGGTTTACAATTTTATCTTAAAGAGTTTTGTTTCATTCTTTTTCGTTACCAACCCAGAATGAACTTTATTTAATAGAACTCCGCAACACTATTAATAACGTGATCTGACCTCGTAGTTATCGTCTACAACAAAATGAGATAATTTGTTTAAATAGGTTTAAGGAGAGATAATATTATCAATGTAAGTTAGACCCACATTTCGATTCTCTTTGATATTTACTTGTCAATGACCGTTGACATTCGAGAGACAAAAGTGTGGCAATGCGTTGCACACCGGCTTCTATCGTGCGAATTATAATTGAGCAAATCGGTCAGAAGGTAATTATATGAGCGGCATTGTGATTATTAGAGCTTCGCATTATTAAGGGTTACAAAGTTGGACTTCGATAATTGAATAGAAAGAAAGTGAAATAATTATAAGATTAAGATGACGAAGAAAGTAGAAAAATAAAATAAAAGTAATTTGACTAAACAGAAATTATGAAAGAATAATAAAATCGAAAACAGAAAGAAAGCATGAATATTAGATTAATAAGCAAAATAGAAAGACGATTAAGAATTGTAGTAGTAGTTATATTAGTAGTATCGATAATATTAATAATAGTAGTAGTAGTAGTAGTTGTAGTAGTAGAAGTAATAGAGAGGAAAAGAATGTAAATATTATAAGAAGTAGTAATACAACAAACATGTGCATATGCATTATGTAGAAGTGTACGTAGAACACATACAAATACTACCTTCTCACCCAACAGATACATATACACATGCAGCAACACCAATAAATATCCAAGGAAAATACCTTATCCACAGAAAAAATACATCGGAAACCTCCGGATTAAAGAGTCCATACTAAAATGTAAATGTAACCCCACAATTAATAACCGAACATAATTAGGTTCAGCATTTTTAGTTGGAAACATATACATAATATATTGACAGAAATATAACATTCGGCGATTGGCGTGACATAGTCCCCATTTCCGCAATACTTATCAATAATTACAAAACTTAACTTAATAATACAATCACATAACGCAACTATTCACAACAAATCTTAAGTAAATAAATTAATCAGCTCGATTACAACACAGTTTTTTCTCATAAACACAATTGTAGATAAATACTCTACTTCACAAGCTGATACACCATTATTAACACAAATATATTACACACATAATATGAATTATATCATTACACACTCAAACAAGGTAAAACTATGAAACTAGAAGTAAAATAAATAGTATAATACGTGTAATCTGTGAGAAATAAATACGTAAGGCCTATCTAACTTTGGCCTGGCGAAGATTCTCTTTATAATAGAATAACAGTAAAGCTAACGCCTAGACGATATTCAGTTTTGTAACAATCATGTTTAATTTCAGATTGGATGTATTATAATGAATGTTAGATAATCATTTGGAAAATACTCACTTTATTATAATAAACATAACACGTAGGCTTCGACAATACTAAATTTATGATACACATGCTTACTTTAATATTGAATATTAAAGAATGATCAAACCGAAATCAATAAATAAATAAACATTGAAAGCATTTTCAGTCTTAAACCTGCAATTAAAGATCTAAGTAGAGAAGAACAATTTCCCAACGGAGTTATTTCCCTTCCCTATAAAGTTTGCACTCAAAAATAAATTTAATTAATTAAAATAGAACACTGAACGTTAAAACAGGCACACAAATAAAAGAAATATAAGTTGTAATGATAAAATATACTGAATAGAACATCCGAGTAATATTTATAGTTACACTAAAATTAAAGACAAAAAAACACTTGAGACACGTTTTCTGATTTAAATTTAGAAAAGCATAATTCTACTGATATATTCTAGGTGGAAACGGCTTTCCTATGCACGTTTAAAATAATATTCAACACCCAGTTGAGAAAGCGAATTTCTTTGACGAGCTATTATGTCATACGGAACCTACATCGAACTAAACTGACGACAAGTAATATTGTAATATAAACAAAAAAAATCATAAATGAAAGTAAAAAAACTCATTTCACATCCGTATAATTTACTTTTTACTACGAATTTAAACGTTGTGTATGTGCATTGTATTGTATTCTTTAAATCAGCTTTATATAAACACTAAACATTGCTTCATTATATATATTTATATATATATATATATATATATATATATATATATATATATATATAAGGTTAATACAACAACAGATATAAGCGCCAACTAATATCTTCAATTAGTTAACATCCGGATAACAATGAAGCTCAATATACTGGAAAGAGAATTAATAGCAATAGATAAAGTGAAAGAATAGAATAAGGTGCGACTCAAATTTTATTACAGTTCAATGTTCAAGTAAAGTTCTTTAACGTCCTTAACTCATGAGTTTTCAAATAAAATCTTCTCCTGAGATGACAATAACCGCAATGATATTACTTTTAAAATATATAAATAGATATATATGCAAATACATAAAGGTATATAAAACATCAAATATATCGGCCCAAAACATACTTTTTTGTAAACCTATGCATTTAATCCACGTAAACAAGTTTATACTAGCTCCAGCCAAGATATGAAAGAGGTTGATTAAAATGTAATCCAAATGGTGAATGGTGCTCCAAAAATTCAAAAAGTTATCCAGGCAGGAAATTCGTTTGCTATCGATGCAGTAGATAGCAGTGAAAAGTGTATTTAAGGTGTATGTAAATTAATAAAACGATAAGAAAACGATAGGGAAAACCAATCATATGAAAAGTTCAGAAAATTCACTTGGTGTTGAATATTATAATGTCCAATTTAAGGGATCTTAAGAGCTGATAAGAGTCATGCAAACCATAAGTTCCTGGTTGTATGCAAGCTCCGATAAATCCAATTCGAATTAAATTAAACTGACTTTATGTATTCGGCCATTTTTTCTTCCGGGTCCGATAAAAATTACTCCAAAGAAAAAGTCTTACATTATATATATATATATATATATATATATATTTATATATATATATATATGTATATATATATATATATATATATATATATATATATATTTATATATATATATATGTATATATATATATATATATATATATATATGTATATATATATATATATATATGTATATATATATATATACATATATATATATATATATATATATATAGGTTTACATCATGAAGCCAAAAAAAAACTCGTAACAGTACTATCTACCATCATCTTGTCGTTTATATACACAATTTATAATTAACGAGAAATAGAAAGATTGGGAAAATCAAATGGTTATGAAATGCGAGAACAAGCGTTTTTTCATTAATACTTTTATAAATCGATTTAAAAATGTTAAAAGCAAGTAGGTTTAAAAGTCTGAGAGAAACCCATGACCTACTAACTTTCCCGAAAGCGAATCAGAGATGTCTTGCTTACGAAGCGATAACGACATATTACAAGATTATGAAATAAAATATGAAATCGCCCAGTATTAATATACTTTCCACGTAATTATGATGTGATACAAGTCGTGAAGGATAATGAAAAGGCATGCACTCTAGCATAAGAGACATGTTAGTCTCTAAAAATAACTTGGGAAGCCTTGTCTGCATTCCTCGGGAAGGACGCCTAAACCAACTTGCTATAAACAAACCCCTTTGGTAAACGAGAAGTATTGACCTTGGACGGTGAACCTAACTAACATTTCAGTACGACGGGTAAAGGCCACCGAATGACCAGTGCTGGCCGAACTGATTGTTTAGGAGTAAGAAAAATAAGATGACTTTCCTCGTCAAAATCATTTTCTACATTTCGAAAACGGATACGTCATTAGCCAGAATCCACCCTATGTAAGACCTTGACAAATCTGATTTATACTTATTGGCAGAGTAAGCATTGCCAGTTTAAAAATTGCCAATAAAATATTCTAAATGCACAATAGATAGAATATTTTAAAAATAACATAGCTCCATACATCAAGTATCTGCATGATTTTTCTTGGAGAGATTTCCATGCAAAAAGACAAAAACAGTTTTTATCAGTTTAATAAATCAATTATTTTAAAACGCTACATCCCCCACCTCATCGAGATGAAAGATCTCCATTCTTGTTCTGTCATTTTAAGAATATATTTTGTATTCCAACGATTTCACGTTAGCATATATCAGTCTAAAGAACTCAAGTCAGTAAATCCCCGCCTTTTTATTTACAATTACTTAAATATGTTGTACATAGACACATATTTGTATTTACATATATATATATGTATGGCAGTATATTAAATTCCCCGACAGAAATGCTACTTCATAAAAAGCTGAAAGCGCGAAACACCAACGGACACAGCTTTATATAGAGATATAGAGATGCTTCGACATAAATATGAATGGATTGCAAAACATAAAAGTCGAAAAATGAAACAGGTTTGAGTCGTCTACTTCATGTCATACCAACTTCATGTCATACCAACTTCATGGCATACTAACGATGTTTTGAAACTTCATTCGTTAACTTCAGAATAATATTCTACTTGTCTATATAGACCTTAACCTGCTTGAACATTTAAATAAACTCTGATGATTCGTTATTGTAAATATCTAACACTAATGTGTGTGACAGTGCACTCTTATCTTCACATATGCGATTGGTAATAATCATATCAGTGACCCCATCTTAGGTACAATAAGTCTTGGACTGCTTTAGTCACATACACCAACTAGTTTATCATATCCATAAAAAAATGACATTAAACAAATATGACAGTTGTTGGTCTCATAAGAAAGGTCTAATCGTATGATCCCTTACCTAGGCATTTTTATTTCAGGTAACAGACTACAACATACTACGCAGAGGAAAAATAAGAGCATGCAAGACAATTAGACAAGCAATGGAGTGATATTAGAACACACATATCCACCTTGATACTCATTTCCACATATAGAACATGATCCGTTGGTAACGCTATCGAATTTTTAGTACACTTTTAGAAAACTGTATTAACAATAAGCGATTTGTCGTATACTGTGAATTTAACGAACATATTCACATTATGGATACAATAGTAATACATAACATTTATGGCTTACTTTATATTTTGTGTTTCGTCGCTAAAACTCCATTTTATGATATGTCATGAAAAAGCCAAACAAAACCAGTCTAACTGCTGAGAATTGTTTGCATTTCCAATGGGTGCGCAAATTACACTGAACAAAGTCTATTTATGCCAAAATAAATACACATTATTTTATTTTGGTTTTATCGTAAATAAGCTAAAGCATATTTTATTGGTGTGAAGTTATTGTTTTGTTTGAGTGTTACTGTGCTTTCCTATGTGTATATATTTACACAGTTCACATAACACGACGGTTTAGTTAATATAGACCAAACAGGCGCTTCCCTCGCGAAATTAGTCGATGCTAGCCTTATACATGTGTTTATCACAGTCATTGCCTCAGTTACTTTAATACTCATATAATCGTATATATTTATGTTAGCTGCGACAATATACAGGGTGGTGCAAAAGTCGCGCATTGGTTTGTTTAGGTGATAGAAACTACAACATTTCAAGTAATTTACTAGGCTTTTCTGATAAATAATACATCTACTTTGTTGCAGTAGGTTTTAAAAATAATATCCTTTAAATGGGCACCATTTTCGGCCTCACAAAAACAAACTCTTGTTAGGGCATTTTCCATTACAGTATTAGAATAACTGGCTCTAGTTCTTGGATTTTATGTCTGATATTGTTTTTAAGCTCTTGAATCGTTGTAGGGTTGTTCACATATACCCTTTCCTTAAGATAACCACAAAGAAAAAGGTCAGGGGCTGTTAAATCCGGTGAACGTGAAGGTCAGTTAAAATCAGAAAATCTGCTAATCAAACGCTCGCCAAACAATCCCCTTAAGAGCGCAATACTTTGTCGGGCAGTGTGGGAAGAAGATCCATCTTGTTAAAACCCCATTTCTGGGTTGTCCTGAACAGCTGGCCTTAACAACATTTCAATCATTTGTTGATATCGCTGTGCAGTTATTGTCACCGCGACACTTTCTTCGTCTTCAAAGAAATATAGACCGATCACGCTTTCCGAGGTAACACCACACCATACGGTACATTTTAGTGGATGTAATTCACGCTAATGAACGGTTCTTGGATTTTCAATGGCCCATATTCTGAAGTTTGGCATATTTACGAACCCGTTCAGATGAAAATGGGCTTCGTCGCTCATTATCAGCATGGATGAACTCATTTTTTTCTCTGGCTAATTGCTGAATGTGAACAGCATAAGCTACGCGTGATTGCAAATTTGTGGGTTGTAATGCCCGTACCAATTGAATTGTGTATGGAAACAGATGCAATTCACGCAAAATTCTTTGAAGTGACCTTCTGGACATCCCAATCTGAGTGGTTCGTCTTCGAGTTAAGGTGTCTGGATTTTCAACGAGTGCTACATTTTCCGCTGTCCGTACTGAACGTGGTCTGCCAGATCGTGGAAGATCACTGACTGAACCCTGCTGCCGAAATCGGGCCACAAGACGATCAATTGTGGTCTGACTGGGAGATTGTCTGCGATTATAATGTCGACGATAGGCTCTTTGGGTTAAGGTTATTGAACGATGGTTTCCGAAGTAAAGTTCAATAATTTTTGTTTCGTTGCTCAGTGCTATATTTTCCCATGATAAATTATTAATGTTTATATCTGTAATATTCTTAAAAACGACGAGAAAATTTGATTAAATGTGAAATTGTTACAGATATAAACTAATGCGTGGCTTTTGCGCCACCCTGTATAAAGACATGAAATTATAATGATATTTATTTCTAGTATATATATATATATATATATATATATATATATATATATATATATATATATATATATATATATATGTATACATATATTAATATTAAATGGAACGATATAAATTTTATAAGTAGATATAAATTTAATTTATCAGTTTTCAGTATTTACTTCAACAGAGTTCAATACGTAAGTGGAGCTTGGTAGTAACCTATGAAACTATATTTGATGCGACGCGGGAGCCTCTGTGTAGCTTAATTGCCATAAATATATTTTCATAGCAAACTATATATATATATATATATACTAGAAGTATATAAGTTCCATATTAGGTAAAATGTTTTTCAAAGATTAAAATCAACATATAATTTTACTTAATCGTATTCAAGAATCTTACTTTTAAAGTTGATCAAAATTAATTACATAAGTTTGATTCTAGAAAATTTCTCAAATTTGAGGCTTAACGTCTACGGTCCTGAGAGAAAGGTTTAATGAAAAATAATTCCTGATGAATCGCTGTATCTATATCATTGATTATAAACAATTTAAACCTGAATATAATGATTTAAAAACGAGGGGTTATGTTTTTAGTATGTCCAGTCGAACCTTTAAAAGTAACTTAATTAAACACAAATGTCTGAAATCATACGTATGTGCAAGCTCAAGAGAAGTTTCCACCTCTCTTTTACGCTATTTGCATGATGCAAATTCAAATTAAATATATCCTATAGTTGGGCCCCATAGGCCTAACAACTGTATTTTAAAATGCATAATAGTCGGTTACTAATTAGCGACAGCTTAATCATCTTCAATAGCCACTCGAGGATAAGGGTAAATGGGTTTGTGAAGCTAACTGTTTAGCAATACCGTAAAGATTAGTAATGTATGTTTAAACTCGGTGTATTGTGTTCTACAGACGACCAGTATGTCTAGGTAGAAGACTTTAGCTTTAGGTACATATATGAAGTAAAAGAAACATTATTTAGAGTGTTTTTAGCGAGTAGAGTGTTTTCTTCTGAATGCTTTACAGAGGAACAATTATTTAGAGCTCAGTTGAGTATTAACCGATAGAGTAATAGTAACACTAGTAAAATAGTAAAACTAGCAACATTTCTTCTATGACTTACCAAATCGATTTCGTACTCTTAAAGGCAAGTAATAGTGATATGAGTGGAACTTCGTCAAAGGCACCCAAAGTAGTCTCAATAGTTATTGATTTATTAAGTTAGCGTTTTAACATTATTTAACATCTAGATGCGGCAACAATACTTTATATTATGACTTATTTTACTCTCATACAGATAGAGGATTGAAGCGGTAAAATTATTCAACCATCTTTCCAGCTACCATAACAACCTATTTCATGTAAGTATTCCATTTGGAATCTGAATAAAAGGTTAATAATTTAATCTTACTAAAGAAGGGTGTTTCTTCAGGAAGAGAGCCATTTATATTAATTGGGGCAAAGCTAGAATATGTGGGTTAGTAGTCAAAGGAGGGAAGCTGTTTTTTAGATTGTTAAAAATAACCTACCACATTTGTCCTTATTTCACGACGTGCTTCAGGTGGGTATAGAGAGGATTAGAAAAGTTTTGATTATTAATGAGCTTTAAAGGGTTTCCATAGATGGTTATGTCATGTGCATGAATGTTTACGAATATACTTTGATTGTGATTTGAGAAATCATGCATGAATATCAGAAAGAGGATTGGGTAAAAATATATACTTGAGGAACGCCGAGTTTACTTCTATGTGATTCAGACTTTTGCTCATTAACGACTACTTTTATAAAACCATCAGAGAGAAACGTATAGATGATTGAAAATACACGTCCATGTATTCTCTTGAATATTCATAGGAAAACATTAAAAAATAGGTGTCTCTGATCGCAAATACTGTACTTTGATGCACAGTTCTTGAGAAAAAATGCAGCTAAAAACATCATGAGGAAATAACTTCTGGTTTATAGATGGAGGATAAAAAAGAGGTCTTACATTTTTAAAATCCCTGCTTGTTAATCCCATAAACACGAGAGACCCAATCCTCTAGTGAGCCACTCTCGATTTAAAGGATAAGGCATATGATACTTACGCGTTTTCATTAACCGTTTTGCAATACTTGCGGACAGTATTAACAGCAGCTTATTTTCAGAACATTTATTTCGTTTAAAAAGTTAGAATAATTATTTCTGTGAACAATGGAGGCTGCACATTTAGGGATGTACTACGGATGGCTGTTTTTTTTCCGTTGGAATTTATTCGAAGATTGCCGATTAACAAATCAGTTTACTCGGATGTGATGCATGACACAATATTTTCTAAAAAATGGAATGCATAAGAATTATAAATATTATAAATATGAAACCTCTGAGGTTGTCTTAGTAAGCCATCGTTTATCGATAAACTCTGCCAGTTTAAAGGGCATTCTTGTATTTTGTTTTAAATTTAATTGTGAGAATTGATAGATCGAAAGACTTCCGCAAAGACTAGGCAGTGGATGAACACTGTTCATGTGAAAATGTGAGTAAAAAATTAATAGGACTCGCACAATGTTCGTCAGCATCGGGAACGCAAGTAGGTTAGTCAACCACCTCTGATATATCAGCACAAGTCTTGTTTTAGTACACTGGTCAGTACACATTGTGAACATTGAAGTCTATACATACATACATGCTGACAATATGGTAAACGTATACTATATTGTAAATGTTCTTGAAAGTACTCTCAAAGGTTGTAACTCTGTCATTGTGGAGACGCTAGACACTTAATATGAATGCGCAACTATGAGTAGGTTATACACGGAAACAAATAGAGACAACCTTCTGTAAGTTTGGAATCAATACTCCGGGTGTTTATATATATATATATATATATATATATATATATATATATATATATATATATATATATTTGTATATATACATATATATATATATTTATATTCATAACTTTGTATATATATATATATATATATATATATATATATATATATATATATATATATATATATATACGCATATATAGTAATGATTACAGTGCTAAATTATGTATGCAAGTGCATAATATATTATTATAAATAAGAATATATATCAATTCGAACGGAGCCTTTTCTTGTCAACAAACACTATATTTAAGATTATTTCAACTACACATCAATAAAAATACATATAATTACAATTAAAAAGTTGAAACAATCAGATATACAAATTATATTTCAACTATTACATTTAATCAGATACTTATTTAAAGTAATGAAACGCTAAGATTATTTATGTGTCACAACTGTCACTAAAATAGATAAAACTATTGACGGCTTTTCTATCCTTGTTGTGTCCTTTTCATGCTCTTTTTGATTCCTTGACTGACAGCCTTATATAGCTATACTCGTTCTGTCTCCTGCATCTTTTCAGCTTTCGCTTTTGTGACAGAGATCCTGGACGTCTGGTTTTACTCATGGTCCCTTAACTGGGGGAAGAGTTCCGTTATTAAATCGGTTGCTTCAGTAACTGTTGTTTCGAATCAAGTGGAAGGAGAAGCATTTCTCCCTATGGTTGCATGGGGACTTTTGCTAATTTTGGGTGGTTCAGTATCTTATGATATATCATGATCAGTAGAGCACTGTTCTGCCTCAGCTTTTCTAATACCAGTGTGTATATTTTATAAATGCTCGCTTTCCAGTCCCCCTATACGACGATGATGATTTTCTTTTGAAGCGTTGAACAGTATCTCCTGCAATTTGTCGTAGACTTCTTCAATAGCTATGTCATCATAATCAGTCATCATACTCTGATGTTGGTAGTAAATATGTTCGAAGGAGTTTCCTAATCTCGTTTTCTCTGTCTCTTTAGATATATATATATATATATATATATATATATATATATATATATATATATATATATATATATATATATATATATATATATATATATACCGATTAATCTTAGTTGATTTTAAATAGAGCATTAAGCTTAAGTTGTTATTGGGTGTTTTATTTTACATTTACACATCTATTTAATGCAATTAAAAAGAATTAGTGCATATATAAATATATATATATATATATATATACATACACACATATATATATGTATATATGTATATATGCATATATATATACATATATATATTTATATATATATATATATATATATATATATATATATATATATTTGGCTGACTTATATTTAACTACAGTTGTGTACTTTAATTGTTATTGTCGATTTTAAAAAAAAATTCTTAATATATGATTTCTAATTTAACTCCATTTTATGAAATAGTTAATAAACAATATATTATATCAATTTGTAATATAAGTGATCGTTATTCATATAACGTTAAATAAAAAGTTTCGCTAATTTATACGCCGGGTAGATTTCGAAATCTTTCTATACGAGTCTATGCATACAATATGACACTGTAAAATGCAAATAAATGTTACGTTAAACCCTTGTCCAGAGTCGGTCGAAAATATAGAAAATCATAAAAGTGTGTATCATGCATGATCAAGGGTCAACATTTGTTTTGTCGACGCAAAATAAAAATAATTCTCTTTCAATTAAAAAAGAATATAACTACAGGACACTGTTCACCTCTTAATAAAACAAAAATGAATAGTGCTATTAAACACACGTAAACTAAGACCAAACTAAAAAGCTAAAAATGATAAACATTTCTTTGCGCTGAAGTAAATTAAAGACCCAATGTATGCAAATATTCTTCTGTTAAAATGATAGAAATTTCACTGCGTTTTCAAGACACATTTAATATTCTGTGATTAAGAAAAAACACCGAAAGTATTTAATAGCGGTAAATATCAACTGATTGCAGTTTCTCTGTATTGCTGGCTTGGATATCTTGAGATAACAATGAAAATTGATGCCGAATTTAAAAACTCTGACTAAGAATTACGGAGTTAATGTGGAAACAGTGGTAAGCATGTAGGGTACACATCAGACGTTATCGCTGTGTCCTCACAACGACCTGCGAATTTGTATAAAAGTTCCGAAAAAAGTGACGCAAGTACCAGAGATTAAAATGCGGTTATATCGAAGAGATGGATATTTTAGTGGCGACTATAAAGAAATGGATTAATCAAAATGTTGTTTCTATTCATACAAGCGTCGCAAAGGTCAATTGCGCACCGTGACGCCCGAAAGACTCACCTTATGAAAGCCAGGAAATTCCTGAACAACATCAAACATTCAGTCTAGACAAAATCTGCCATGACTAATTTCATTACGTGCGGGAACACAGATCACTATCAGACATGAAGACTTAGTTCCTAAGTTTCTCCTAACTGTGATGTGTATTGGAAGCGAAAGCCTCATCATGCCGCTCACGTTTTCTAAAAGCGGCTCAGACTGAAACCAGGTGTCAATATTGAAATACTATTGACTTCTTAGAGCTGTTGTACATATATGAAGTAACCTTTCCGCAGCCACGCTTGTATCCAAGTGCATCAGGACAGAAGATATCAACTCAATATAGTCATATAAATTGGGTTTCAGTCCATATCTTGAAGATGTAGAGAGACATTTCGTGGTCTTCGCTAGAAATAACAAACAAATGTCATGACAGTTTTAAATAACTTGTTATTCAAAACTCGTGTCATTTTTACCAATTGGTATTAGATTTGAACAAGTCGAACTTGAGCATACTCTGTTCGACTGATTGCTTAACCTAGCTAAGGATTGTCGTGGTTTTCGTTAATCAGTTATGTTGAGCCTTGGTAGTGGGTAAGTCCCATTTGCGACTCTTGTATAAAGATTCGCGAGTATCATTGTATAGCTGTTTTATTACAGTTGCAACTCTGATGTCCATCCTTCTCGAAAAAGTGCGCAACACCTTGCTTTGATCTGGCTACACAATGTTCATTAGAGCTCTTGAACCACTCTTGTATCGTGAGAGTCAGGACGCCGGCTATGAACTTACCTGCAAGCCACTGTTTCCACACTACCATTTAATGTGTCGAACTGACATAGAACAGCCGTCAAGATATTCAAGAATATATGAGTTGCAGCAAACAAGTCGTAATGTTTGAATTCGGGGCAAATACCCATGATAGAATATGATTGTGCTTCAAAGTCGTTGATAGCCTGAAGCTCTACAATATAATGTTAGACTACATATTGAGGCATATACTGCTTATATGGGAGTTTGAATTACCTACTAGACACTATCCTCGAGTGTCTTTGGTCTCGCGGTACAAGGGTTTGTCAGTACAACCTGACATGAGGATACTTACCCCTACAAGTAACCCTGACCAAATATTCAAAATTACATAGTATCCGCAGCAAAAATAAGATCCGCTCATACGAGCAATAGTGCATCTTCTCCTAGTGATTTTACCTCAAGTAACACCACGTTGCTGGATACTCCACCAGACTAGATGAATTATTGTCCTGGAATCCGGTAAGACCTACAGACCACAAGAAAGATATATCATTGACTGGTCAGTTGGGGAGAGAATAAATTATTCTTAACTTTTTTACTAACTCAATACTTGAGAAATAAAGGAGAATTTTAATAGAATATTCGGGTATCTATGTATCTCATAAAGAGATCAAGTGTTAGCCTCAGGAAGGGGACCCTTGATTTCTGAGATCTTCGACTGAAGTAAAATTAAACATTAAGGAGAAACTTATAATTTCTGAAATATTTCCAATTGCAAGTTTAATGAATGTTGGAGTTACACTCCCAATGAATTTAAGTAAATAAAACTTGCATTGGTTATTGTATGATCTAGATTTCGAATATTTCACTTTTTTCTGTTCATATCTATGTTGTTCTGTCTCATTATAATACAACTAAAGTTATAATTATGGAACTTGTTGTGTCATATATATATATAATATATATATATATATATATATATATATATATATATATATATATATATACGTACATCTGTATATAGAAATATATATGTATATATACATATTAATATATATATATATAAATATATATATATATATATATATATATATATATATAGTCTAAAAAGGTTAGAATATCTTTAAACAAAGAATGACAATGCATTTTCGAATTATCAAGAGCACTAACAAAATCCCACAAATCCCAGAAGCCGACTTACCACATGGCAATTTACAAATCCATGTAGTAAATTATAATAACAATAGTAATACCAATAATTATAATAATAATTATAATAATAATAATAATAATAATAATAATAATAATAATAATAATAATAATAATAATAATAATAATAATTAAATTAAAAGTTAAAACACCAATATGGGGAGGATTGTAACACAGTAAATTTCTGGAGCTGTGCTAGTCAGACATTTCTTATACCATATTTCATCATCAATCTATTACATAATTCGAACATTGCATTGCATCGTTGACCATCATTAGAATCCACATAGCAAAACAAAACAGTTATAACATTAGAGGGAATCGATCACAACAAGCATCATGATAAAAACATTTATAGAATTTAGAAAGAACCATACATATATAATAAAACACATTGAAAAACAACATAAGAATCAGTACATGTGTATATAGACATGCATATGTGTATATATATATATATATATATATATATATATATATATATATATATATATACACATATATGGACATATCGGAAGTATCTCAACCATTAAAACTATATAACGAAAAAAGACCTTAAGTCCGAAGTGGTTCAGTGGAAAATCACTCATGTAAGTCAATTTAATTTTTGCAGTTATTATATTAGTTTGCTTCTAACATTATTTGAGAGATCATCAGTTGTTTACCATGAACCACTATTTCGGGAATTTAAAAACAAGACAGTATTGAATTTCCTGGCTTCCCAGCAGAGTTGATCAGACCCCACTTCCCTTAAAAGACAAAAACATAAACGTTCCGTATACTAAATCTAAGTATTGTTCCGTATAAATGTTTTTGCTAACTTATATTAGTTATTAACAAAATATATATGAAAAAAGAAGTCCTCCTTACCTGTGTTGTTTTTCTGTCTAATACAATTTATCCGTTACTTGCAAAAATGTTTCTGCATTTTAAAGTGTTTAGACGAATCCATTACACTACTTTTTAGGTGATTAATGTATTTTTAGTTTTAGTTTTATATTAAAAATGTAAAAAATATCAACGTATCAAAATATAAAAAAAGTTTAAAATTATGTATTCATATATATACTTTTAGTCCTTTTTTCTCCCCCTCCTCCTTCTACGCTTCCTCCTCCTTTGTTAATTAATTAATATATATATATATATATATATATATATATATATAAAGTACATTTAATTACGGTTTTATGATATATTTGGTTCCATCTTTTTTTCTCATCATCCAACCATCTGCAATACTTTCTACTTGCTGGCTTAATGTACGAGAGTCCGCTCCACCAAAGCAAATCAATTTATTACATCCACAAGTTAAAAAACTAAATAATAATTTCACTTTTCAAGCGTGTCAGTAAACAGAGCGAAGGAAAGATATTTGACAAAAAAGTGTGATTAGTTTCATCATCATCGCAGCTCAGTGACACTTCCTTTGCTGATGGGGTACAATTTTATTGACTTGACTCTGATTGACGAGCGAAATGAATTGAACATGTCATGCGATGCCATTAATACCTGCTGAGTCAGTAATTTCAGAAATTAGCGAAAAACACTCCAAGCCTCGCGACAATGTTACGACAACTACTATTGATACTACGACCTTACTAATACTAAAACTAATAATAATATTACTACGATAACAACGATAATAAAATTAATGCTAATAATAACAATGCATACATATATTTTATTTAAGTATAGTACTAATAGTATTACTACTATAACAACGACTGGTAATAATAATATTAATGCCAATAATAAGAATGCATATATATATATATTATTTTATTTAAATACACTTATATTAATATATATATATATATATATATATATATATATATATATATATATATATATATGTATATATATATCATGAGTATATTTTTGCGACACGACTAGAGTTTAGCTATAATATACAAGTATACGTATGAAAATTAAGCGACCCAATAAGTTGATGTCGAACAGATAGTCAAGTGGTTAAAGGCTGGGAATGACGAATCGGACTCTCTTTTCATATGTGATGCAGCGTCGCACAGCCTCTTCTGTAACTATCTGATTATATATCGGATAACATAATATTAACCAAAGAGAATATATGTTCAGTTAAAATATCGGAAATAATTCATGCGTAATAAGTTTCTATCTCCTTTTTATCAATCTGAATTAGCTTTAAGCATTATAGGTAAGGAAATTAATTTGGGAACATACTGCTCAATTGGAATATATATATATATATATATATATATATATATATATATATATATATATATACAGGGTGGGCCAAAATAAGGGTCCTATCTTTAAATTTGAATAACTTGAATTTGAATAACTTCCACAAAATAAAAGTTAAACTCACCAAACTTTATGTGTGTGTAGACTGACCCTTCCGAGATTTTTTAATCAAAACAGATTTTAGCCGAAAAACACTTCTTAAAACTTACAAAAACTAAAGTATTGTTTTTTACACTGTTTTGAGTTTTTAAGCAAAAATAATGTTTTCTAAATGAGGCACGTTCCTTAGGGCTAATACGGCTCATGCTTGCTTCGGAAGGGGTCCTTTACTTATTCTAAAAAAAAAATCAATAAATAAAAAAGTTATGAATTTTTAAAAATAGGACCCTTAGTTTGGCCTAGCCTGTATATATAGTTATTCACAGAGTTGTATGTTTGCTTCACGACGCATCAGATGTAAATGACCGCATTCAGCGCACTAATTCTGAGATTCAAAACTCGGATACTAGGCACTACCGATCGTGACGAAATGCGTATGCCTCTCTATCCTCTAGGGAGAAAACTGCCGTAAAACGATCATATCCTATATAGAATAGATTCAATTAAGAGCAGTATAGATATAAAATAATGTTCTTTCATTACCATCCGGCGTCTACAACATCGAGCAAAGACAATAAGTAGTAATAACGATACATATCAAGAGGAAATAGATAGTTTAACAGAAACCCTCCACCAAAACTACTATCCAGAGAGCACGACCGCAGCTCCAACAAATCTAGACGCAACACATAAGGACACTACCTGGGAACTCACTACAGTTTGTATACAATATATGAGGGGTTGGTCAGAAAAAATGTAAAGAATATGTAATCCATAAAATATCAGTATCTTGCGAGGATCACACCCCCTGCGGAAAAAGTCATGACTAAGATCTGTGTGTATGTGATTCCATGTAAGTGTGAAAAATTATACAAATGTGAGACATGTCGTCCACTAAAGGTAAGGCCCGAAGAACAGCGGAAAACCGTAATACGTGGAGGAATTGAAAAGTCGGGTATGGCTGACCACATATGGAAGGAAAAGGGAAACTATCTACCCTCATGGTATGAAGTAAAAATTATAGATAGAGAAGAACAGTGGAGAGTAAGGCGACTCAAAGAAGCAGCACATATGTTAGGCAACAATGACTTACAAAACAGACCAAGTATAGAATTCAATACAATATGGCACCTATAATTATAAATAATACATAAGCAGTGATCAACGGTGATAAGTAGTTAGATAAAAAACAAAAATAGGTTTAAGGCTCCCAAAATTCATAGTGGAATTATGTTATTTAGTTTTAAGTTACAGTAATCTAAGGGTTGAAGGTTCAATTGTCAGTGCGGGCGATACGAAGGATTTCGAATTACAGTACACAGACTATGATCATTATTTACCTAGAATGTACCTTTGACTGCGTGAGAAACCAACGACCCATTAATTCTAAACTTAAGCATTATGTGTGGCTGATGGTAGTGGTGTTATTGATCTAGAGGGATTTCATGAGACAACACAATAGCAGGGGACTATTAAGGTCTACGTTGTATTCACATACAGGAACGTGTAACTCACCAAAATCAAACTTATTTAATCGATCCCCAATCATTGTTCCCCTGACATCTATCGTGATCGATCATTCGCAATCTCCAGACATAGGGTTATTTTAAACAATCTAGCTCATTCTACCCTTCACTGCCCCAGATATTGTCATTGCACTCAGTGTGCCTCTGTCCTTGTCCTCGGGCAATACCTCCAGTACACACCGAGTTAACAGATATCTGTTATTTCCTATCACTTTTCTGTGTTTCCCAATCGCTGTTCACATTCACAATGTCAACAAAAACATACCACAGGTTTTATACTCAAACATCCATCCTGCTTTAAAAACTATGCATATAAACATATTCTATGCCACCGTAATGTAATACAATTTAAAACTAAATTGCCCAACCCACATGTTTTAAATACACGTGGTGCAACGTCCTATACTCGTACACATAATTTAAGCATTTACATTCTGAGAGATCACTCCCCTTTATTACTGATTCCGACAATGTAATTTCCTTTTTGAAACTGATTGCAACAACATATGTACAACTTCTGTTTTATATAAATATTAATGCACTTTATTTACTTTTTTTTAATACCATACCTGAGCTGGACAATATGGCATCAGAGATAGCAGCCCTCATGAGAACGAAAAAGTGTCCACTTCGAAACCCCATCAAAATTTCCACAATTCTCATCATCGTTCAAAACACAACACCACGGATACAGCAGAAACCACATTACCATTCCCCTATAAATCAAGTCGTCAAACAGTCATGACAACCCACCATAGAGAAACATCAACACCAGAATCCCCTTCAGCAAGGGACTCTCCGACAAGTATACAACCACCATCAGCTGACTATTAAGAATCATAAGATATCCCCTCATTGAACGTAAGTTCTTCCTCACAACTATCACCGAGACCACTGGTAACACCTAAATCCCCATCATTACCTCAGAAAGTACTGGAACCAGATGATGGCGTTAGAAGAAGAAATTGGGAATATAATTGAGGAAGTCCAGATGATCAGGCTAGAGGAAATATCTCAACTGCCCAAAACGCTTGCCTGAAGAGCTACCATCGCTCTCCAACATGCTCCTAACGAGACTGAATCAAGTAACATACGCTGCAGGAATTACATTGTTTGGAGAAAACTCCCTCAATTCAAAAAGCAATTGCAGTCCAGAGCACGAACCACAACACCACCATGGACACTGAAACTTCAAAATCAACTTAACCTTTGCAGAAAGGAAGTCTCCCAAATCAAACAATTCCTTTTTATCCCTACAGTGCGGGGACGGCTGAGGAACACCATACGCAGTCTCAGTTTAAAATTTTAAAAGATGTAGAAAAAATTGAAACCGTTGCGAAGGAACTTGAATGCAGCATCCCAGCACTTACCAACATAATTCAAGAAAAGGATAACAGGAAGAATGTTGAGAACAGACAGTTCAAAAAGAATACAAGACTATTCTACCGAAATTGGATTGGAGTGAATATAACAGTGGAAATAGGCACAAGAAGAGAATGAGCTAGAACACTACTAGAGGGCCTATGTTTGAGACTGAGGGACCAATAGGCCAAGTGGATCTTAGATATAGCTCGAAGTAATAAAAGCAAGTCAAAAGTGGCAGAGTCAGATATAACGTCTGGAATGATAAACAAAAGTTAGATCAATGTCAGAATCAGAAAAAAACTGGCATATACTATATCCCCAATTTTTGTCTGAAGAAACTAACAGTACTCAATAGCCATTATAGTAGCTGTTCACTAGACTGTTGAAGAATGAAAAGGCCACACCAGCATTGATAGTAAAAGATGATACCACCCTCATACCAAAAACGAGTGAGACATAAAACCCTACAATATACAGACTGATCTGCTACCTCACAACAATCTACAAACTCTTCACTGGTCTGGTTGCAGACAGCATCTACGAACACCTCTCTTCTGGAGCATACCTGGAAAAAGAATATGCATGGTGTAAGAGGAAGAGTTTAGGAACCAAGGACCGATAGTTGATCAATAAGACCATCTTTGAAGACTGTAGGAAAAGGCAAACATGTCTAAGCATGACATAGATCGATTAATAAAAGTCATACGATAGTGTACCCCACGCATGGTTGCTGCGCTGCTTTGATCTATCCATCCGGTCATCACGAAAACCGTGGCAAACAACTATTGCGTTATGAAACACTAATGAAACAATAGAAATCCCTGACATGAAGATCCGAAGATGTATCTTTAAAGGAGATTCTTTATCTCATCTACAATTTTGCCTGGCAATTGATCATATAAGCAAATTACTAAACAAAGGCCCGAGTGCCTACAATCCGAGCCAGAACCGCAAACAAGATCTAAAAAAGAGTCACCACACTGCTCTTTATGGATGACCTCAAGCGGTAGGCTAGTTCAGATGTTGACTTAATCCGACTCTTGAAGGTTATACATACCTTCTCCAAAAATACTGGAATGAAGTTCGGTCTGGGCAAATGTTTAAAGTGCCCCCTCAGAGGTGGGAAGAAGATCCAAACGGAAAACATACAGCTTGATGAATATACTGACATCAAAGACCTTGAAGAATAAGAACAACACACATACATTGGCATAGAAGAAAACGATTGAATTCAACATGCCAAGATGAGACAAACATTTGACAGAGAATATATACGCCATGTGAGTAAAATTTGCAAAACACATCTTACAAAGAAAAACAAAGTAACTGGCATTAACCAATTAGCTTTGCAAGTGATAACATGCAGCTTTGGTATTATTAATTGGGTAAACAAGGATATTAATAGATTCGACACTAAACGAGAAAAAATGTTGACAATGTACAGAGTAGTGTACATGAACCAGTGTCTAACAAGGCTGTATCTGCCAAGAGGAGGAAAGAGTATGAGTCTCTCAAAAATTGATCACCAACATCGCGTCACTATTGTGGGCACCAGTCAATATCTGATGAGCTCCTAGAACCCAAACCATATGATTGTATGCCAACATCAAGAAACCAAAGCAAGAAAAACAACCTCTATCTCAAAACTGGCCAACCATTTTGGGCAAGACTGTCTTAGAAATGAGGAAGAAACAGACAACAATTCTGCCACAGAAATAGACCGCAAAAGCCGCTAGAAATACACCAAGACCTTCCATTCCAGACAACTGGAAGAATGGACTAACCAACAACGTGCTAAGTATTTCCTAGATGAATTATCCCATGAATATATAGATAAGGAAGACTCTGTAGACTGGCTGAAAAGAGGATATCTCCATTATGATCAAGAGAGAATGATAATGGCTGCTCAAGATTAAGGCTTGATGACCAATGCCTTTAAAAGATAAGTTGTCTCAGCAACAATAACACGTGCAGGATCTGCAACACAGAAGTAGAGAGTGTGGCTCACCTGACATTCAGTTGTAAGCATCTCTTGGGGGATGAATATTATACAATGCGACACAATGGATGGTGTAAACATCTCCATTGGACTGTATGTAAACAGTTCAATATCTAGTGTAGCAGCAAGTCCTGGGAGGATATACCTGGAAACACAGTTGGAAATAAGTTATACACCATCCACTATGACTATGCAATCCCTACAGCAACATATCTTGAACACGAAGCTGTTAAACCTGACATTGTGATATGTAACAACAGGAAGAAAGTAACACCCCTAGTTGAATGCAGTGTCCCTAATGATGCAGTATTAAACAGAGCTTAAAGGGAAAGGTTTACGAAATACCAAGGTCTTATGTAGGACATGAAAAGAAACGTTAAACTTTGGAAAATCCCCATCATACAATTAATTATAGGAGGAACAGGACTAATGAAAAATAATTTCAAAAGCTATCTGGCGAGTATACCCGATGAACCGAGTGCAAGAGAAGTACAAACAACTGCACTTAAAGGGACGGTTAGAATGTTTAAAAGGAAGACTAGGCTGGAGTGTCTGAAATAGCAGGTGAATGTATGGAATCTGGTAGGATGCCTCATCCCTAGCCAAAACAGAAAGGACAAAATTTAAAAAAAAAAACAGAAAAATAAAAATCATTTAATGGGGCACTTATTTTATTTCAACCAAAAGAATAATTTATGTGTATTCAAACTCGTTATCTGAGATATTTTCTATTTCCTCTGTATCCTAAGCCGTTTCACTTTCCCGAAAATCTCTCATCTGCAACAGGTCTGCTATTTTCATGCAGCACTGGACATGCCGTCGAGTGCATTTTTTTTTCAGAAAGTAAATTCTGGCCTGAAGTGTATTATGCTTCATTTATCTTTCTCAAGCAAAGTCGACATGACTAATTCAACACAATGTTGTCCTCAAAAATAATTATTTTATGTCTAATATTTCTCGTTTATTCCGGAAATAACGAACGAACTTCATTTTAATTTGTTTCAAACGTTGGATATAAGCGAATTATTGTATTATTCCTCCGGTGTCAGACAGTATTTGCTCGTCTTGAAACCATTAATCCTCCAGCTGAAATAATTATTGATCGACGTCTGTTTCCTTTGCAAATGACAAGATACGTGGTGTGTGGCCGCCATAGAAAATACACAATTCGAACACAGAAATAATAATGTTACACATTGCATCCACGGATTCGTAAGTAAAAATAATTATACAATGAATGTTTTCTTAAATACCAAATAACGTTTCTATAAATAAAATATATAGAAACGAGATGATAACACCCTCTGAATGTATATTTGCACTCGAAATTATGGAACACATAAACAACCAGTATACAGTATTTGCCAATAAAGGCGACATTTCTTATGAGTAAATATATGTTTAGCTATGACTATGCGTATTATGTGTATGATATATGCAATGAAAAATAAAACAACTATTTTTTTGGGTTAATCAAAAAACAACATTTGACGTTATATATCAGAGAAAATCTAATCAATGATTATATAAAAATGTATAAACTAACTGAATGTTACTTTTATTCAAGTCGCTTACTAGATAAACTGAATACAAATAATATATTAATGACTAAATTAGTAGATTCGTAGATACAATGTATCTTAAGTTAAAGCAAAATGCGAACGTACACCTACTCGTGCTGGTCAAAAAAATAGAACATATGTATAAAACTGTAAAAATCATTCCGTTTTAGATAATCTTCGGCTTTTAGATTGTGTAGGCGAAATATTCTATATGTAAATAACAATTACAACTATTTTTAATCATTTGTCATATTTGCATATATCAGACTTGATTGTCACAGAGTAGTTTATTGTGACATTAGGAAATTCAACGTTTCAATTTAATAGAACATTATTCGTTGAGTAATCTCAAACTCAAAAAATGTATGTGTTTAAAAAGATTTTGCAAGTAATTTAATAATAATCTCTCATTCTTATTGAAGACAATCTGTGAGATGCAATTGGTGCTAAAATATTTCTATAATGCTAAACTAACTGAAATAGTTGGTTTACGATAGAAACTTTTTTTCATATCAATTGCAATGTCAGTTTTTCAATATTTCGCGTTTCAAAATAATAGAACAAGACAGCTAAGAAAACAAAATAGTTTTTTTTATTAACTTAAATACAGATAAAAATTAATCAATATTTAGTAGCAGCACCTTTTGCCTTGATAACAGCATCAATTAGCCGGGCATGGAATCAACAAGCTTCTCGCAACTGTGTAGACACTGAATCCCATGTGTTCTGTATTGCAATATTCATGGCTGCAAGGGTAGTAGGTTTTTCCTTGCGAAGCTTCCTCTTCATCTGATCCCACAAGGCTTCAATAACGTTAAAATCTGGCGAGTTCGCCGGCCATTCAAGAACAGGGATCGATTGTTCTCGGAGCCAGGAAGTTGTGGACTTGGCAGAGTGTGCCGGTGCCAATTCATGTTGAAAAATGATGTATGTGGCGTCACTGTCAAACTGATTATCCAGCACTTACAGTAAATTAGCTTCCATGATGTCTTGGTACACTGTTGCGTTTACATTTCCTTTGATGAAGCAGAAATTACCAACACCCTTAGCACTCATACATCCCAAAACCATGCAAGACTGCGGGAACTTCACAGACTTCTTGACGCATTCTTGGTTATACCGTTCCGTGGATCTTCGCCAAACACGTGGCCCTGGGTCGCCGAAGGAAATACAAAATCGAGACTCATCTGAACAGATCACACGCCGCCATTCGTCTGTAGTCCAGGTTTGATGAGCAGTTGCCCATCGTAGCCTCTTCAACATCTGATTTTTGTTAAGGAGCGGTTTGGTGGCAGCTATACGATTTTGGTATCCCAGTTGCCGGAGCCTTCGGTAGGTAGTGCTTCGTGAAACGTCGGCACCAGAAGCCTGTTTCCACTTTTAGTAATGTGGCTTGTTGACTGGAATCGACTTTTCTTTGCCACCTTGTCCAGTGCCCGGTCTTTTCTTTCAGTGGTGCCTTTCTTTCGTCCGCATTTCTTGCAATTGCTGTTGGAAACACCCTTAACATCTTTCTTAAGCACTTTGATCACTACCGATTTTGAACATCCGACCTTGGTTGCGATTTCCATGTGCGTTTTTCCTACTTCCCGCAAATCGAACATTCGCTGCTTCTTAAACAAAGATATGTCTTTAGAGCGACCCATAATGAGAGTTTATGATTAAATTACTTGCAAAATCTTTTTAAACACATAATTTTTTTTGAGTTTAAGATTACTCAACGAATAATGTTCTATTAAATTGAAACGCTGAATTTCCCAATGTAACAATAAACTACTCTGTGACAATCAAGTCTGACATATGCAAATATTACAAATGATTAACAATAGTTGTAATTGTTATTTACATATAGAATATTTCGCCTACACAATTTAAAAGCCGAAAATTATCTCAAACGGAATAATTTTTACAGTTTTATACATATGTACTATGTTTTTGACCAGCACGTGTACTTCAATAGATTTCCTTGGTGCATAAAAGTATGGTAATAGCAATTTTAAAAAAAGTATTTGTAATATTATGCAATATTGACATTATACAACGCATGGAACTGGTGCAAAACATACGCTATTAAGAACATTTTAGAGTGCGGAAATCACCCCCAATAAGCAGTGTTCACTCTTATTGTTTATCCTCGTTTCAAAAGGTGTTAAACACACACCAACCTACACCTCTGCACATACACACGCACACATATATATATATATATATATATATATATATATATATATATATATATATATGAATATATATATATATATATATATATATACGTATACGTATACGCATATACACATATATATAAATACACATGTATATACATATACGTATATATATATACACATATACATACATATATATAAATACATACATATATATATATATATACATATATATATACATATAAATACATATATATACATATACATATACATATATATATATATATATATATATATATATATATACTGTACTCAGCGAAACTCTGTCTCTGAAAGCATAGATAGAGCACTCCTAATTGACTCGAATGCCCAGATACATGTATTTGGGGATTTTAATGCCCACCCCTGCGACTGGTTGGGATTCTCCAGCCTTACTGACGCGACCGGCAACTCTACGTATAATTTCTCCTTAGCTCACTCCCTCTCTCTGTTGATTTTCCGACCCGCATCCCCGATCGAGTAGACCAACAAGCCTAACTTCTAGACCTTTTCTTGACCTCAATACCCGAGGCTTGTGTGACGAAAGCTCATAGTCCACTCGGGAATGCTGATCACATCGTGCTAATGATACATATAACCCTAAAATGTCGTACAAAAGCTGATGAACCGTTGCTCAAAACAACAAGATACTATAATCAGGCTGATTTCGAGTCAATCAGAGATCACATCAGTGACGCCCCATAGAGGGAAACCTTCTCACTCCCTGCCGACCAGTGTGCAAACGAATTAACTGAATGGGTCAAAGCAGGCATCGAAGCCTATGTCCCCATGCGAAAATTATTTAGCAAGCCCCACTCTCTCCAATGGTTAACCTCGGAATGTGCAGCTGCCATTTCTAAGAGGCAACAAGTATTCCGTAAATTGGTCGCCATAAGTCAGCTACTAATAGACATACATTTATAGAGTCAAGAAATAAATGCAAGGCCGTGATAGGTGAAGCGAAGAGAAGGTATAATGGGTTAACAAAAAAATGCATCCAGTCACAGAAACTAGGAACACGTGATTTCTGAAAAAAATACAATAGTGTAGTGAATAATGGTCAACAAACGATTCCTCCACTATCAAACCACAATGATGTCATATGCACGCCCACTGATAAGGCTGAACTACTTTCCCAGCGCTTCGCTTCTAACTCTACTTTAAGCTCAGATAACCATCCCCTCCCCAAATTCCCATTGCGGACCGAAGCCACACTTGATAACCTGGTCATCACCCCATCCCAGGTAAGAGACTTCATAAAAAACCTTGACACCTCCAAAGCTTGTGGGCCTGATCTTATACCAGTAATAGTAATAAATAAATGCTCTGCTGAAAAGGCCCCTGCCCTCTCCAAACTTTACAATAAATGCCTAACTGAATCTTGCTTCCCCGATAGCTGGAAAATCGCGTATGTGGTAGCAGTCTACAAGAGTTCTGGGAATAGAACCGATCCTCACAACTATCGCCCAATCAGTCTGCTGCCGATCTTTGCTAAAATCTTCGAATCCTTAAATAATTTAGCGATAGTAAGGCACTTAGATAATGCTAAACATCTATCTGACCGCCAGTATGGATTTAGACTAGCACGATCTACTGCGGACATCCTAACGGTCATCTCTGAACGCATGTATCATACACTTGACAAGGCAGGGGAAGCTAGGGCAGTAGCGCTTGATATATCCAAGGCCTTTCTTTGACAAGGTATGGCATAAAGGGCTTCTCCTGAAAATACGCTCATACGGTATTACTGGGCAATTACTTAATATAATCAGATCCTTCCTAGACAGAACAAAAATCTAGGTTGTCCTCGATTGCCGTTCATCTAAGCAACATGACATAAATGCTGGTGTACCCCCAATGATCTATCCTTGGATCTATGTTGTTCCTGATCTATATAAACGATTTCCCTGATGACATAGTGTCTGAGATTGGTTTATTTGCTGACGACACCACGCTTTACTCTCGCCATGTTGGTAAAACCAACGCGATCATATCCGAGGCATTGGTTGAATTCTTAGAAAATGACCTCCAGGCTGTAGTAGATTGGGGTCACAAATAGTTGGTAACTTTTAATGCCGCTAAGATAAAGCCCCTTTCCTTAACTAATTACAAATAACCTCTCCAACCACCGATTGTTATGGCAAATAACACCCTACCTGAGAGTTCATCATTCAAACTCCTCGGCCTAACCTTCAGAGGTAGCATGAATTGGAACAAATACATCGAAGAAATTGCCAAGGCTGCCGCAAAGAAGGTTAGCTCCCTCTACCGTGCTAGTAAACTCCTCTCGCCTGACATTATCCTGTATCTCTACAAAGCCACCATCCGCCCATGCATGGAGTATTGTTGTCACATCTGGACTGGCGCATCATCAACTAGTCTCTCCCTCCTTGACAAGGTCCAAAAAAGAATCGCCAACCTAATAGGTCCCTCACTGTCAACCAAGCTCCAGTCCCTGTCCCATCGCCGTAATGTAGCATCCTTGTGCTTGTTTTACAAATACTTCAATGGATTATGTTCCGATGAACTTGCTACTCAAGTGCCCCCTCGACGTAAATTCACTAGACTAACTCGACAATCAACTAAATCTCATTCATTGACTGTTGAGGTCCCCAGATGTCGGAGAGACTTCTACTCAAATAGCTTCTTTCCTCGTGTTGCTGACCTCTGGAACTCCCTCCCTGCTCCCTGTTTCCCCGACAGTACAGACATGCAGAAGTTTAAAACTAATGTAAACAGACATCTCGCTGCGCAGATTCTAATCTAGGTTGACTGCCTCCTAACTACTCTCCTCTTCTTTTTTCTCAGTAGCCCCTTACGTCTACAGTGGCGTGCTGCCTTGTTTGGGGGGAACTATGTTAATATATATATATATATATATATATATATATATATATATATATATATATATATATATATATATATATAATAGAAGCCTATCAATAAAATACTTAATTCCCCGGAGAGAATGGTTTTGCAGTACGTTTATGTCTCCTTAAAAAGATTAAAATCAATATATAATTAAATTAAACTATTTAAATATTGTATTAGCACCTGTTACATGATTGTGATTCTCGACATTGTTTAAAATGTAAGCCTCTAGCTTAAGAGAAATTAAGAGAAAAATCTTACTTAATTCGTGTATATTAATTATGGAGTAAATGCAGTGAACATTTAGCAATATTTGAATGTTCAATTAAGAGTTTGTGTCCATATTATAAAATTTAAACACCCTTAAAATTAGTTGTATTTGGCATGGTTACTTGTTTCAGGCGTGCAGAATTCATTCACCTTTCAAAAAACACGTTTCACCGTAGAAGCTCAGCGCTATCTCTATTGCATGTCTTATATCTTCTCTCCCTAGACTAATCGGGGGTCATCATCACATTTCTGAATCATCTACAAAATCATCCGAATTTTTTTTGGTAAAGCTGATATGCAGATGCTAAAATAAAAGTATTGTTCGAACATGTTTATTTCACTTGAAGTTGTTTAAAATAAATATTTATATTTAATGTAGTATCTGAAATAATAAAGGGTTTAACAATAACTGTTTTCATATTTTATACAGATGTTTAAAAAAATATTTTATACTTGTCAGTAATTATTTCAATCAACATCTCATATTATCTTAGTTATATTTTCTATATAAATATATGTTTTTGTAAGTTTTTCTAAGCTATACATTGTTCAAATTTATACAAATACTGAAACAATTTACTTATTACTAATTTATATATGTAGTATAACCATTAGATTGGCAGTCACTGAATCTGCTTCAGTGTACAATCACTACAACATTATTTTAACAACTACACATGTCTTTACAATCGCCATGTTTAGTTTTCGTTGATATAAGGAGGGGTGGCTATCACATCTACGGCGTATTGATAATCGATCTTATTCCAATAAAATAAAGCTTCATTTTTAAAGAAAAGTCAACAATGTGATTATAAAGTGCGTTCATGGTTTAAATACTTGTGAATGGAGGAATAAGAAAATATACAGTTTCATAAAGTAGGTGTTCAATCTCTGATGGTTTCTAAAATAAACAACAGTTATAACGTAACCCCAATCATAACGCTTAGGGTGTCTTCAGTCGGAGAGGATAACACCCTTCGTTTGGTTTGAGCGTGTATACACAAATAGTAATTCTATATTTTGACTATAATCATCCATGTAAATGTAACAGTCTTATAGTTTCGTATTTTGTTTATAAAGAAGATAACTCAAAATTATAGTATTACCAAATCTATGAAGCTTAGATCTTCTGTGTCAAATGATATTTATACAGTGTTCTCATGAATGTTATACATCAAATAAGGGAGCACGAAATACTAAATTAAAATAAACGATTTTGTTATTATCTGTGATATAATCTTTTTTTAATAACTCACAATCGTGATGGGGTTTAATGAAACAAATTAGATCTTATAGAATTACATTAATTATTTATAAGGGCATGCATTGACCTAGGCGAGTGCGATTAGGTATGCATTTAAATGCCTAAATAATATTAGTATGCTTCAAAAATAACTGTTATTTAAACCATCTAAATATAATTGCCCGAATTGAAATCGATAAATCATATGTGCTTAAGAAAAAAAGTCGTTCAATTGGCAAATGTTTACTATGTTATTAAATTAATTATAACATTTAATTTCTGAATAGTGTATACAGATGGAGAATTACTGTTGAGTGTTAACATTTTTTGATCTTAATTACGAAATATCCATGGCGTTTTAAATGTTGTATTCTTTCTGAATCCAAAATGCTCAAACACCACCACCCCACACTACACCCAACCACACATGCACCCCACTCCACCCCCACCTCCACATATGTATATATATAAATATATATATATATATATATATATATATATATATATATACATATCGCGGCGTGTGGGTATAGGCGTTAAATCTGTTATTTTTAGCTGAATCTACGAAGTGCGACCGCCGGCGACAGTCTGCGATCACCACTCCTGCACAGATGAGGTGGGAAAGCCAAAACGATATAGTATGTAGTTATAAAAACACTTCAACATAAAATAATATTCATAGTTAATAGCCATTTCAGATTTAATGGTCTTAATCGTTATGCCCTGTTTGGAGTTACGCGAGTGTGTGTCGATCGCGATCATGAAAAGTTCCGCTCGAGCGTCGAACACTTTCGACCAAACGCTTGTCTCCCGCCTCTCTGGTAAGTGTACATTAATTTCAATTACTGTATGTAGCGATTTCACACTACCGCGTAGAAATAGCCTAAATGCTCGTTATTATAGGCTGAATCTACGAACTGCGTCAAATCCCAGTGACCGCTACTCTTGAACTGATGAGGGTAGAAAACAGAAACGATATCGCCTGTAATTATAAACACATTTTAAATATTTACATATATATATATATATATATATATATGTATATATGTACATACATATATATATACATATATATATATATGTTCATACATATATATATATATATATATATATATATATATATATTTCTTTCCAAATATGATCTAAGGTCAATATCGGATTCTAACTCTGCCTGATGAGATCTCAATGTATAATAAGTGTTCATCGATAACATCGACATGTCAGTGTCGCAGATTTTGTACATGTCCGTGTTAATAAAAATAATCATATATATATATATATATATATATATATATATATATATATATATATACTCGTGCTGGTCAAAAAAATAGAACATATGTATAAAACTGTAAAATCATTCCGTTTGAGATAATTATTGGCTTTTACATTGTGTAGGCGAAATATTTTACATGTAAATAACAATTACAACTATTTTTAATCATTTGTCATATTTGCATGTGTCAGACTTTATTGTCACAGGGTAGTTTATTGTCACATTGGGAAATTCAACGTTTCAATTTAATAGAACATTATTCGTTGAGTAATCTTAAACTCAAAAAATGTCTGTGTTTAAAAAAATGTTGCAAGTAATTTAATCATAATCTCTCATTCTTATTGAGGACAATATGTGAGATGTAATTGTGCTGAAATATTCCTATCATGCTAAACTAACTGAAATATTTGTTTTACTATTGAAACATTTTTTTCATATCAATTGCAATGCCAGTTTTTCAATATTTCGCGTTTCAAAATAATAGAACAAGACAGCTAAGAAAACAAAATAGTTTTTTTATTAACTTAATACTAATAAAAATTAAACAATATTTAGTAGCAGCACCTTTTGCCTTGATAACAGCATTAATTCGCCTGGGCATGGAATCAACAAGCTTCTCGCAATACTGTGTAGACACCGAATCCCATGTGTTCTGTATTGCAATCTTCATGGTTGCAAGGGTAGTAGATTTTTCTTTGCGAAGCTTCCTCTTCATCTGATCGCACACGGCTTCAATAACGTTCAAATCTGGCGAGTTCGCCGGCCATTCAAGAACAGGGATCGATCGTTCTCGGAGCCAGGAAGTTGTGGACTTGGCAGAGTGTGCCGGTGCCAATTCATGTTGAAAAATGATGTCTGTGGCGTCACTGTCAAACTTATCCAGCACTTGCAGTAAATTAGCTTCCAGGATATCTTGGTACACTGTTGCGTTTACATTTCCTTTGATGAAGCAAAAATTACCAACACTTTTAGCACTCATACAGCCCTAAACCATGCAACTTCACAGACTTCTTAACGCATTCTTGGTTATACCGTTCCGTGGATTTTCGCCAAACACGTGGCCCTTGGTCGCCGAAGGAGATACAAAATCGAGACTCATCTGAAAAGATCACACGCCGCCATTCGTCTGTAGTCCAGGTTTGATGAGCAGTCGCCCATCGTAGCCTCTTCAACATATGTTTTTTGTTAAGGAGCGGTTTGGTGGCAGCTATACGATTGTGGTATTCCAGTTGCCGGAGCCTTCGGTAGGTAGTGCTTCTTGAAACGTCGGCACCAGAAGCCTGTTTCCACTCTTTAGTAATGTGGCTTGTTGACTGGAATCGACTTTTCTTTGCCACATTGTTAAGTGCCCGGTCTTGTCTTTCAGTGGTGCTTTTCTTTCGTCCGCATTTCTTGCGATTACTGTTGGAAAAACCCTTAACATCTTTCTGGAGCACTTTGGTCACTACCGATTTTGAACATCCGACCTTGGATGCGATTTCTATGTGCGTCTTTCCTACTTCCCGCAAATCGAAGATTCGCTGCTTCTCAGGCAAAGATATGTCTTTAGAGCGACCCATAATGAGAGATTATGATTAAATTACTTGCAAAATCTTTTTAAACACAGAAATTGTATTAGTTTAAGATTACTCAACGAATAATGTTCTATTAAATTGAAACGTTGAATTTCCCAATGTTACAATAAACTACTCTGTGACAATAAAGTCTGACATATGCAAATATGACAAATGATTAAAAATAGTTGTAATTGTTATTTATATATATAATATATTGCCTACACAATTAAAAAGCCGAAAATTATCTCAAACGGAATGATTTTTACAGTTTTATACATATGTTCTATTTTTTTGACCAGCACGTGTATATATATATATATATATATATATATATATATATATATATATATATATATATATATATATATATATATATATATATAATACCCACTAGCCCGCTTTATTGCTTAGTCCCACCATTCTCAAACATAGTCCTCAGGAAGTCTGCTAGCTTTAGGTTTTTGGTGGTGTGTTCATCGTGATTTTCTCTCTTATGATAATTCTGTATGAAAGTTTTGTATTTTAAAAAATATTTGTTTTCGACTTTCAAACATTTACAAAAATACAGAGAGACCTGACAACTAATGTACAGATAAACAGAAGACACACAAGTCAAGAGTTCAGTAATTATTCAGTTGCACTCCATTGCAAGTATAGATACAACTAGTTGCACTAGTGGTCTTGTGTTTTTAGCAGTGATGAATATTTTCTAAAAAAATCAATTGTGTCTGCAAAATTAGTAAAGTCTAAGAAACAACGTGTTACTTCATATGACATAATTACGTTTACACATCGGTTCCCGTTTGATCACCGAACTTAAGCCACGGGGACTTTGTCAGTACTAAAAAAGTGACTATTTTGCAATATCAGCTTATCTGACATTGTTGAGTCGTCCTGGACCTTTCTTTGAATCAAGCTGTGCCGATTCAGAAAAGGCGTGGTCAGGAATTACACAACATTCGCTTTTAAATTAGATGCGCAGCCTGCATTAGATGAGGTATCAACTGTCTCTTTACACTAAACAAAGGTAATGTCAATGTGGCCATGAGTGAAGACAATGAGAATGCGGAAGTGTGTCGTTCTGTTTTAGTTATTATGTTTAACGAGTAGTTGTAGATTTATAAAATGGGTGTCTTAATAAGTTAGGTAACCCATTTTATAGGGAAGTCATGCTGTAAAATCATGGTATAAATGTATTGATATGGTACATATAGTCAAATGCGCTTCATGTGAATGATGTCACTATATATTATTGATATTTAGAGTGTGATTGTTATACTAGTTTATTATTTAGTTGTTGCCTTTCGGTTTAGTGTAGATAAGAAAACGACACTAATACAGAAATAGTATACAGGTGTATGCATATTTAAATAATACATTCATAGGTATGGTCGTAATTATTGGCATGATGGTGAAAGTTAATTATATTGCGAAGTCCATGTATTTATATGAAGAAAATATCATCTACATGTCTACAATAGATGATTTGTCTTAAGAGATCGTTCCTAAATAATCATGTCTCTATTATATGCATGAATATGTTTTCCTCGATTAGCGCAATTTAAGTGTTCATGTTGATATCTTTTATTCGGAGGTAATGTTTATTTTTAAATAGAAAATGTTTATGTGTTTAAATAACATGCATTATATTGCATATGTCGTGTATTTGTTTATTTAAAAATATTCGCATGCAGAGTTTAGGGTGCTCGTGTATGGAGAAAATATATTCGGAAATATGTTCATCGGTTAAAAGATAATTCATTATTCTTAGTTTGTTTATAAAGTTCGTGGTATTTTTAATATATCCCGGGATCTTTCGAAATAGGAGGTAAAATATGTGGTCGATATATTCTGATGTCAAGTGTGTGTGCGGAACCCTGATGCAATAAGTAAAACTTGCGATGTTATGTTGAACGAGTTTGAGTGTTTGTTGATATCATTTGGTGTTTGGTTACTTGTAGTCGATTTACCGAATTGTTTCTAATATGGGTTTGGGGAATTTGTGCAGATTTGGCGTGATATAAAATAGTTCCGTTGTCGGATGAATATGGATGAGTGAAATAATAATGATATGTTGTATAGGCGTAAGCTTTTGCGTACATTGATCTTATGTTGCTATGCATCTGTTGTCATTAAGTATTGTGGTCGTTTAGAATGTGTCTTAGAAGTTTAGTTTTTTTTTTGTTATATATTTATATATATATATATATATATATATATATATATATATATATATATACACACATATATATATATATATACATTTATATATATATATATATATACATATATATATATATATATATATGAATGTATCGCATTTATTTTCTATCAATGATTCTGTTATTTTATATTATTGTACTAAACATATAAAAGAACAATTATTTATAGAAAACTGTAACTAAGCGTTTGTTTCATTAAATACATCCAGTATATTTATGTAGTTTTAACAAGCATTGTAATAATATAGTGTACTATATAATGTTTGGTGTTATAATATATCTCGAGTAATCACAGTCGGATATCATTCCAAGTATACATTTAACTATCAGTTATATATATATATATATATATATATATATATATATATATATATATATATATATATATATATATATATATATATATATATATATATGCACATGAATTTAAAATAAACGTAACATCTCATTTCTTATAACGATAATGTGTACATCGATTTGCCGTGCCTAATACATTATAGCGGTCTTTCACTATCAACGCCGCGCGATTGTCTCCAGTGTCGTTTGAATGAACCTTAGCGTGCAGGCCTTGCTCTTTGCGAATGACGTAATGTTATTAGACTGCGGAGAAAATTGCTAGTAATTAGATATTACGGCGGGATTTCCCTCCGAATTATGTTGTCGTATTAGAGTCAGGAGAAGAAAGAAACGTATTTGAATCACAATTACAGAGATTAACGTAAAGAAATATGATCTCATTTCTATATCAGATATAATCGAATACATTCTTATGGCACGATTATGTCATTAACGCTTACGTTATTCTTTAACCGAGATCGTATGTGTTATATGTTTTAGTGTATATCAACATGGTTTGCTTTCAACCGAATACGTGTTTATGATTCATCGTACACTTGTAATTAATTCAAATTTAGCTTAGGCTTAATTTCATTGACTCTGTTATACGGTATATGATGTCGTTTGGACATCGTGTAATACCAACATGCAATACATATAGTAAACAAGTTGTTATATATGAGTTGTTGATAACATTTCCACATGTCTACGGGTAAAACTGCCGTTTTTCTGTGTCATGACATATGATCCTTGTGGTGTATCATTTAGCGTCGATGAACAACACTTAATACCAACGAGTATATGTATGTCATTCAAAAACATATCACTAAGTTTTTTTGGTGGAAAAATGTCGTCCATCTGTTTTAAAGTATATCAATTTGTTTCAGAAATTAAACCCAGAATTGTAAAAAGTGGTGTTAATGATTAACCTGACTTTGCCATAGTTGGTTTAAATTATAGGTGTATATATTTCAACGCGTGGGATACGTAATTGAAAGGCATAGATGTATGTATATATTAACCAATTACGTATTAAGCATCGCTATGCAGTAGGTATATGATCTAAGATTTATTTGCGCTAACATTGATTTAAAAAGCAATATAATATAAATAATCTACTTTTATTGTTTAAGACGAGACGAGTGCGACGAATCGATACTTTAGGGGAATTCACTTATGTTAGTTAAAGATAGACAATCTTTCTTTTTTTTTGAAAAATTATAAACATCAAGAAGACAGATTTCATCAAATATAATTCAAAATAATATGACATAAAATTACAACTAAAAATGAGATATAAAATTCGTCCATAACGATATTGAAAGGTCAGATTACTTGCTATGTTTAGGAAGTCTTATCTCATGATTTATTTTTTACCAGTAAAACGGCATAATTACAAACACTTGGGATGATAAATGCGGGGGGCACAATAGAGTCGCCTTTTCTTTGGGTAAGGCAAATACAAATATGAAAAATGGAAAAAAATCGTTTAAATATTCTAGACAATAAAATAAATAGATAAACACATAAAAAGTAACACAGTATTTATGTTCTGTCTGTGTGTGTGATGGAGCCAACGGTTACCGGTGCGGATTATTAAAAAAAACTATGGTGAGTTCAAATCCTAGCAGATCTGTTCTTGCCGTTTACTCATTAATAAATGATCATTTAACATATAACTTGCATTCGATTCTCGTTTACAATTCTTATTGCATCTGTCACTAAAAAAGAGAAACCTTATGAGATTATATTGAAGCAAACAATAAAAAACATCCATGTACTGTGACCAAACCAGTTCGAAAAACTACAAAACCAATCGAGTATTACGATTCTGCAATACTTGGATCTGCCTTTTTCTGTCCTCGTATCCTACCTCACTCGCATTCTCCCTTGAAATTGCTGTAAACGGAATGATAAAATATAAACATTTTACTAATAATCTAACATTATAACAGAACCAATAACTTATAGACAACAATAGCAATCAGCTGTCCGTTCTATAGTTTCATTCGTGGGCAGAAAAGTGAATAAAAGAAATAAAGCGATCGTTGCGCGATTTAAAACTAACCATATAATTAAATATACGGATCTTAACTCAACAGATACAAAAGTCGTAAGTAGTAAATTGTAAAAGATATGAGATAACTACTAAAACAAAAAAAAATTCAGAATAATTATTATAAATAAATAAGGAGTCAACACACATACTGGGTGCGACAAATATCGCCAAATTATATTTCACGAATGAGTTTATTTAAAAATGTAAATCTTTGTATTGATTAAGAAGCAACCCAATTAAAATTAGGCAAATGAAAATATGTTAGGCGAATCTAAAAAGGTGAGATTTGTTGTTTTGATCTCAGAACAATTATATGTATACGTTGAACATTTCAAGTCTACAGCGAGAGAACATCGTTTTCACATTTAAACATAATTTTTAACAAATATTTTCCAAATTAATAACATACTATTTGGGATCGTAGAAATTCTACAGTGTGTGTGCCCTCTTTTATATTGCTGTCGAGCTAATACTCCTATTCCATGGATATTCCACGCAAACAAAATCTACCCGCTATCATAGTACTGATTTTTCAAACTGAAATACTTATCTATGTATTTTGATCAATGTATTTATTTGCATAGTTCACTCTAAACGAAGCAGACCACCACTGTAGACGTAAGGGGCTACTGCGAAAAAAGGTGTACGTTTAGAAGGCCAACTTAAATTTAGAGCTGCGCAGCGGAATGTCTGTTTACATTAGTTTTACATTTCTGCATGCCAGTACCGTAAGGAAAACAGGGAGCAGAGAAGGGGTTCCAGAGTCCAACAGCACAAGGCAATAAGGTTTTGTAGTAGAAAGCTCTTCGAAATCAGGGAACCTCCACAGTAAATGGGTGAGATTTGTAAGATTGTCGAGTTTGTCTACTTAATTTACGATGTGGGGGTACAAGAGCAGCAAGCTCATCAGGGCACAATCCATTGAAGTACTTTTAAAACAGACCCAATGAAGCAAGATTGCGGCATTGGGACAGCGGCTGGAGCTTTATGGATAGTGAGGGACCTATTTCTCATGAGTCTTTTTTAACCTTGTCTAAGAGGAAGAGACTTGTGGATGATGGCCCAGTCCAGATGTTGCAACAATACTCCATGCATTGGCGGAGATATAGGATAATGCCTGTATGAGAGGTTTACTGGCACGGTAGATGGAGTTCATCTTCTTTGCAGCAGACCTGGCAATGACTTCAATGCATTTATTCCAATTCACGTTATCTGTGAAAGTTAGGCCGGAGAGTTTGAATGATGAAATCTCAGGTAGGTTGTTATTTGTAATAAAAATTGGTGGTCGAAGAGTTTTTTTGTAGTTATTGAAGGGAAGTAGCTTTGTTTTCGCGGCATAAAAAGTTACCATCTATTTTTTACCTCATTCCACTACACGTCATCTTCTAAGAATTCAGCCATTCACTCAGATATGTGCGCATCGATTTTACCCACATGACGAAAGTAGAGCGTGATGTCGTCAGTAAATATTCCTATCTCAGTTTCAATGACATCAAGGTCATTTATGAACATCAGTATCAGTAGAAGTCCAAGGATGATCACTGGGGTACACCAGCATGTATGTCATGTTCCTTAGATGAACGGCCATCGAGCACAACCTGGAACTTTCTGTTTCTTAGGAAAGATTTAATTATATTACATATTTGTCCAGTAATACCATATGAGTGCAGTTTTAGGACAAGCTCTTCATGCCATACCTTGCCAAAGGCTATGGATATATCGAGCGCTACACCCTAGCTTAACCTGCCTTGTCCAGTGTATGGTATATGCGTTAAAAGATAACCGTTAGGATATATGTAGTAAATCGTGCTTGTCTAAATCCGTATTGATCATCAGAAAGAGGTTTAGCATTTACTAGGTGCCGGACTATCGCCATATTGATTAATGATTCAAAGATTTTAGCAAACATTGGGAGTACACTGATTGGGAGGTAGTTTAGAGGATCAGCTCCATCTCCAGTTTCAGAACATATCTTTTGACAGAGTGTGTCATCTCTAAATCCATTGCCGAGGTTTGTGACATATTTTAATTCTATGGGCGTTAAGTGCAACCGCCGACCCCACGATATTATTGCACGATTTGGGACAGAACTGACCAGATGTCAAGAATATTTTGGAATTTCACGTTCGACAAAATTGCGGGATCACATCACATTCATAAAAATACATCTTTGCATCGCATTTCTAGCGATCGTACGATTTCATCTCTTTAAAAGAAGTGGAGGATGATAACGTACGTACGAACATAGAATTGACTCAACATAGTACTCTATGGATCAGTTTTCTTTGGCAAATTGAAATGTCACTATAGTGCACTTATGGCGTTGACCACTAGAGATAAAATAATAAAAATTGTTATAATATTCTTTTAAAATGATTTTCAGTTAATTTTTTTCCAAATTAAATTGTCGTTATAATTTGAAATGTCACGATGGCACACCTCCAATTTATATCTAAAACATACTTTGGCGTGCTAATTTTGGAAATTTTCAGCAAATATCAACCACTCGGAGAGAAACGATTTCGCATCTGTAAAGCGAAATACCCCGAATCACCGCCTGACTATTGAGACGCACGACGGCTGCGAACGCGCGGTTACTACGTCTATGTATTTCGGTGGTATTCTACAATTGGCGCGGAATTCAGATGCGAGGAAAATAAACTTCTTGACTTCGACTTGCGGACATTGGCGGGTTGATTGCTCAGAATTTCGCTGCGCCTGTCGACACTCGTCGACATCAATACTGCATAGATAACGTCGCCCCTTAGGCGTTCACTTGCGGCCAGAGACCGCTCGTAAATACTGATTACGAACAAAAGCCGTACGGATTTGAATCTCACACATATTCCGACTCATGCTATGTCGTCGGCAACAACGGGGTCTCTTTCGATACCCCCAGCGGAAAAGGTGAACAATCTACGCGTTGGCTTATTACACGCTTGCCAAACTACCACAGTGGCATGCTGGGACGTACAAACATTTATCAATCCGACGACCCAGATTGTAACTATGTGTACCCTCCATCAGTATTTATGTGATATCGCCTGCCTGTCCGAAGTACATATCCCCGGCGAAGGCTCGTTCGCTGTTACATAATGTATCCAGCGGCAACCCCGCCCAGCATAGAGTAGCTGTCCCCATTGGAGATACGTTACGTGCATCCATTCTTCAGTGGGGATTCGTCAGTGCACGGCTTGTCCGACTAAGGCTCCGCAGTCACCACAAAAACCAGACGGTTGTAGCTGTTTATGCTCCCATCTAATCGAACAGGGGCAAAAATGAATTATATTCCTAGTTCAAAGCATACTCGTCCGAATTACCCGTGATGATCTCCTTATATTGTCTGGCACTGGATCGCACAAATCGGTCAGAATGATACAGCAAGAAGACACCTCATCTGAAATTAGTCAGGCAACACTCGTTGTGACAATGGTAACCGTCTGTTACGACTAGCTCACCTTAACAATCTAGTAGTAACTAACACTCGTTTTCGACAACGCTCGAATCATTTTGGAGCGTGGAGATCGAACGATGAAAAAAACATAAACCCTGTGTATCGCTTTATTGCAGGTCAATATTTTTTTAATTTTGAAATTGCTATGAAACGCAGAGAAGTGAAATTTGGTACAATGGAAGAGCATAACAAAGTGCCTTATTTCCCTGATTTTTTTGGAATTTGAACAAATATTTTGAAAGTTATGCTAATTTTTCTATTTTCTGGTAATTTTAAGTGTGTATCACTTTATTGCAAGTGTCTAAAAATGTATATTTTCCGTAATAAAACAATATTCTAACTTCATATTTCTATTTATATGAAATAAAGAACATATCCAGTAACAATATTAACCAAAAACAAGAACGAATTTCACATTATTTTGTGTAAGGAAATATTTATTTATCAACATAACTCCCATGCTTCAAAATCACTTTGAATAGCCTCTTGTCAACTGATGATGTCAATCGGCGGATTTGAGATGATGTGATGCTATAGGAAACTTCCAAAATCTTCCTCCAAAGTTTATCCTTCGACGAAAATTGAACACCTCCTTCATAAACTTTCATCTTTATTATTGACCAGAGCTGCTCAATTGGATTTATATCTGGAGAACAAGGTGGCCATGTCATCAAATTTCCTCCACTAATGACTAATGACTTAAGGTAGGATGCCGTAGCCTTGGCTGAGTGGGATGGCGCATTGTCGTGCATAAAAATCAATTTGCGGTGACGCGCCAATGGAAGGTCATCAAGCCATGGTGACAAATGCTCATTTAAAAATAAAATATAAGACTGGCTTGTCAGTTTGACACCTTCTGGCACTCGAAATGGTCCAATTAGTTCATCGCAGATTATTCCAGCCCAAAACATGACACCTCCACCTCCCTGTTGACGACGGAATCGATGAGGGGTAGGGAATCCAAGAGGACTCCAAACTTTGGCCCACCCATCTGGTCCATCAAGGGTTGCTCTGGCCTCATCGGTGAAAAGAACATTTTCAAAGCTGGTTTTCATGTATTTCTGAGCCCAAGCCAAACGTTTTTCCTTATGAGTTTGGTTTAAAACCGGTCTTGCTATGGGCTTAATGCTTCTTGCAATTTCGTTTAAGACATTGCAGCGTGTCTTTCTGGACAAGGAAGATATTCCAGCCTTGTCAAATATAGCAGCACTGTTGCTGCCCGGCTGCTTGATAAGTTGACGGCGAATCTTTCTAACATCACGAGCAGAAACTGACTTTCTTGTGTTTTTGTCCTTCCTTGGTTTGATGTTTGGATTTTCAACGAATGAAGACAATGTTCTTCGATCTCTTCCAAGCTCCTTGGCTAGATCTACGAGAGATAACCCTTCTGCAAGGCCTGCAACAACACGTCCTTTTCACTAGCTGTCAATCGACCCTTTCTAGGCATTTTGGGAGACCTGCAATAAAGTGATACACACTTTAAATTAACAGAAAATAGAAAAATTAGAATAATTTTCAAAATATTTGTTCAAATTCCACAAAAATCAGGGAAATAAGGCACCTTGTTATGCTCTTCCAGTGTACCAAATCTCACTTCTCTGCGTTTCATAGCAATTTAAAAATTTAAAAAATATTGACCTGCAATAAAGCGATACACAGGGTTTACAATCAAATTCATTTAATACTAGAACTTGCTCTCAAATAGTTTGAAGCATGAACGTAGACAACGTCCCATACCGGCTAGAATGTGCGGTGTCAAATTAATATTCAGACACCTATTTTACATGATATATAGTTATAGTTAAATGGTATAACTTGCATAAAGCTGGAATATCTGGTAATGATCATTCATATTAGATATACCATATATAGTAACTTTAGACAGGCTTAGTACGCAATTCAACTAAAAGCAAGAACATAACCCATTACACTTAGCCGTTATATAAAATGTTTAGGAACAAGTTTTCGTTATTTTGTAATTCCGGATTGAATCATTTTTCTTCAAAAATGCTGTGTTTGAAATTCTTAATCTCTAGAAATAGTTAATTGTGTAATTAGTTCAAGCAAGTTATTCATAGAGGAAGTTAATTTCATGTCATACTCGAAAGAGAATATATATAGAAAGAAGGCATTGACGTATATTTGCACTCCGATTGAGAGTAGGTGTCGGAGTTACTTACGAAAGGAATTCACACTTTATATATATACTAGCGGGGCTACCCGGCGTTGCTCGGGGTCATAAAAACATAATTGAAGAAAAATCGCGTGTGTAACATCTTTATATTAAAACTTCTATTTCTCTCCCTCTCTCTCTATAGCTGTCTCTTTATCTTTCTAGTTTTATCTACCCTGGTCGCTACTTTTAAATTTTGCCTTTTGCGAAAGCTGTTTCTTCCCCACCATTTCATCCTACGTTTCACAGGGCAATAGTATGACTTATTTCTATAAAAAGTACCACCACTGTCTGCGCCTTCTATATAGGTACTTATAACCGCACCGGTGTTCATACTATATATTTTGAATCCCCTCATGATATCCTTCATCATTTTAACTCCCCTCGTTGTATTCATCATTTTCGATCTCCTCATACTATTAATCATTTTCAATCCCCTCATAATATTCTTCATCATTTTCAATCTCCTCATACTATTAATCATTTGCAATCCCCTCATAATATTCTTCATCATTTTCAATCCTCTCGTAATATTCCTCATCATTTTCAATCCGCTCATGATATTCTTAATAATTTTCAATCCTCTCATGATATTCTTCATTTTTTCAATCCTCTCATGATATTCTTCATCATTTTCAATCCCCTCATGATATTCTTCATCATTTTCAATCCTCTCATGGTATATTTCATCATTTTCGATCCCCTCATGATATTCTTCTCATTTTCAATCCCTTCATGATATTATTCATCATTTTCAATCCTCTCATGCTATTCTTCATCATTTCCAATCCTGTCAGTCTATTCTTCATAATTTTCAATCCTCTCATGACATTCTTCATCATTTTCAATCCTCTCATGACATTCTTCATCATTTTCAATCCTCTCATGACATTCTTCATAATTTTCAATCCTCTCATGACATTCTTCATCATTTTCAATCCCCTCATGATAGTCTTCATCATTTTCAATTCCCTCATGATAGTCTTCATCATTTTCAATCCTCTCATGATAGTCTTCATCATTTTCAATCCTCTCATGATAGTCTTCATCATTTTCAATCCTCTCATGATAGTCTTCATCATTTTCAATCCTCTCATGATAGTCTTCATCATTTTCAATCCTCTCATGATAGTCTTCATCATTTTCAATCCTCTCATGATAGTCTTCATCATTTTAAAACTTCTCATGATAGTCTTCATCATTTTCAATCCTCTCATGATATTCTTCATCATTTTCAATCCCCTCATGATATTATTCATCATTTTAAATCCCCTCATGGTATTCTTCATCATTTCCAATCCTGTCAGTCTATCCTTCTTCATTTTCAATCCTCTCATGAAATTCTTCATCATTTTCAATCCTCTCATGACATTCTTCATCATTTTCAATCCCCTTATGATAGTCTTCATCATTTTCAATCCCCTCATGATAGTCTTCATCATTTTCAATCCCCTCATGATAGTGTACATCATTTTCAATCCCCTCATGATAGTCTTCATCATTTTCAATCCCCTCATGATAGTCTTCATCATTTTTAATCCTCTCATGATAGTCTTCATCATTTTCAATCCTCTCATGATAGTCTTCATCATTTTCAATCCTCTCATGATAGTCTTTATCATAGCTCTATCTAGGATATTGAGCACATTTCTCTCGGACAACACTGAGTACTTTGAAAATCAAGGAGGCCTCATGAGTACTACTGAAATCACTTAGGTATCCTCTCTCCTTCTGATCTGCGAAATAGTCCAAAGGGGAACAAAGATGGCGTTAAAATATTTTCCAAACCTATCACTACAGTAGCTCTATCTAGGACATTGAGCACTTTTCTCCCGGACAACGCCGAGTACTTTAATAATAAAGGAGGCCTCCTGAGGACTACTGAAATCACTTAGGTGTCCTCTCTCCTACTGATCTGCGAAATAGTCCAAAGGGGAACGAATATGGCGTTAAAATATTATCCAAACTATCACTACAGTAGCTCTATATAGGACAGTCATCACTTTTTTTCCCGGACAGCGCCGAGTACTTTGAAAATCAAAGAGGCCTCCTGGGGACAACTGAAATAATTCTTATCCATTCCCCCATCCTTTTCAGCGTAGATGCTGTTAAAATATTATCCAAACCTATCACTACAGTAGCTCTATCTAGGACATTGAGCACTTTTTTCCCGGACAACGCCGAGTACTTTGAAAATCAAAGAGGCCTCCTGGGGACAACTGAAATCAGTTAGGTATCCTCCCTCCTTTTCATCTGCAAAATTGTCCAAAGGGGAACGAAGATGGCGTTAAAATATTTTCTAAACCTATCACTACAGTAGCTCTATCTAGGATATTGAGCACTTTTCTCCCGGACAACGCCGAGTACTTTGAAAATCGAGAAGGCTTCATGAGCACTCCTGAAATCCATTAGGTATCCTCTCTCCTTCGGATCTGCGAAATAGTCCAAAGGGGAACGAAGATGGCGTTAAAATATTTTCCAACCCTATCACTACAGTAGCTCTATCTAGGATATTGAGCACTTTTCTCCCGGACAACGCCGAGTATTTCAAAATCAAAGAGGCCTCCTGGGGACTACTGAAATAATTCTTATCCATTCCCCCATCCTTTTCAGCGTAGATGCTGTTAAAATATTATCCAAACCTATCACTACAGTAGCTCTATCTAGGACATTGAGCACTTTTCTCCCGGACAACGCCGAGTACTTTGATAATCAAGGAGGCCTCCTGGGGACTACTGAAATCACTTTGGTATCCTCTCTACTTCTTATCTGCGAAATAGTCCAAAGGGGAACGAAGATGGCGTTAAAATATTTTCCAAACCTATCACTACAGTAGCTCTATCTAGGATATTGAGCACTTTTCTCCCGGACAACGCCGAGTACTTTTAAAATCGAGGAGGCTTCATGAGCACTCCTGAAATCCCTTAGGTATCCCCTCCTCTTTCTGATCTGCGAAATAGTCCAAAGGGGAACGAAGATGGCGTTAAAATATTTTCCAAACCTATCACTACAGTAGCTCTATCTACGATATTGAGCACTTTTCTCCCGGACAACGCCGAGTATTTCAAAATCAAAGAGGCCTCCTGGGGACTACTGAAATAATTCTTATCCATTCCCCCATCCTTTTCAGCGTAGATGCTGTTAAAATATTATCCAAACCTATCACTACAGTAGCTCTATCTAGGACATTGAGCACTTTTTTCCCGGACAACGCCAAGTACTTTGAAAATCAAAGAGGCCTCCTGGGGACAACTGCAATCAGTTAGGTATCCTCCCTCCTTTTCATCTGCAAAATTGTCCAAAGGGGAACGAAGATGGCGTTAAAATATTTTCTAAACTTATCACTACAGTAGCTCTATCTAGGATATTGAGCACTTTTCTCCCGGACAACGCCGAGTACTTTGATAATAAAGGAGGCCTCCTGGGGACTACTGAAATCACTTAGGTATCCTCTCTCCTTCTGATCTGCGAAATAGTCCAAAGAAGAACGAAGATGGCGTTAAAATATTTTCCAAACCTATCACTACAGTAGCTCTATCTAGGATATTGAGCACTTTTCTCCCGGACAACGCCGAGTGTTTCAAAATCAAAGAGGCCTCCTGAGCACTACTGAAATAACTCTTATCGATTCCCCATCCTTTTCAGCGTAGACGCTGTTAACATATTATCCAAACCTATCACTACAGTAGCTCTATCTAGGACATTGAGCACTTTTTTCCCGGACAACGCCGAGTACTTTGAAAATCAAAGATGCCTCCTGGGGACAACTGAAATCAGTTAGGTATCCTCCCTCCTTTTCATCTGCAAAATTGTCCAAAGGGGAACGAAGATGGCATTAAAATATTTTCTAAACCTATCACTACAGTAGCTCTATCTAGGATATTGAGCACTTTTCTCCCGGACAACGCCGAGTACTTTGAAAATCGAGGAGGCTTCATGAGCACTCCTGAAATCCCTTAGGTATCCTCTCTCCTTCGGATCTGCGAAATAGTCCAAAGGGGAACGAAGATGGCGTTAAAATATTTTCCAAACCTATCACTACAGTAGCTCTATCTAGGATATTGAGCACTTTTCTCCCGGACAACGCCGAGTATTGTAAAATCAAAGAGGCCTCCTGGGGACTACTGAAATAACTCTTATCCATTCCCCCATCCTTTCCAGCGTAGATGCTGTTAAAATATTATCCAAACCTATCACTACAGTAGCTCTATCTAGGACATTGAGCACTTTTTTCCCGGACAACGCCGAGTACTTTGAAAATCAAAGAGGCCTCCTGGGGACAACTGAAATCAGTTAGGTATCCTCTCTCCTTTTCATCTGCAAAATTGACCAAAGGGGAACGAAGATGGCGTTAAAATATTTTCTAAACTTATCACTACAGTAGCTCTATCTAGGATATTGAGCACTTTTCTCCCGGACAACGCCAAGTACTTTGAAAATCGAGGAGGCTTCATGAGCACTCCTGAAATCCCTTAGGTATCCTCTCTCCTTCTGATCTGCCAAATAGTCCAAAGGGGAACGAAGATGGCGTTAAAATATTTTCCAAACCTATCACTACAGTAGCTCTATCTAGGATATTGAGCACTTTTCTCCCGGACAACGCCGAGTACTTTGAAAATCGAGGAGGCTTCATGAGCACTCCTGAAATCCCTTAGGTATCCTCTCTCCTTCTGATCTGCGAAATAGTCCAAAGGGGAACGAAGATGGCGTTTAAATATTTTCCAAACCTATCACTACAGTAGCTCTATCTAGGACATTGAGCACTTTTCTCCCGGACAACGCCGAGTACGTTGATAATAAAGGAGGCCTCCTGGGGACTACTGAAATCACTTAGGTATCCTCTCTCCTTCTGATCTGCGAAATAGTCCAAAGAAGAACGAAGATGGCGTTAAAATATTTTCCAAACCTATCACTACAGTAGCTCTATCTAGGATATTGAGCACTTTTCTCCCGGACAATGCCGAGTATTTCAAAATCAAAGAGGCCTCCTGAGCACTACTGAAATAACTCTTATCGATTCCCCATCCTTTTCAGCGTAGACGCTGTTAACATATTATCCAAACCTATCACTACAGTAGCTCTATCTAGGACATTGAGCACTTTTTTCCCGGACAACGCCGAGTACTTTGAAAATCAAAGAGGCCTCCTGGGGACAACTCAAAACAGTTAGGTATCCTCCCTCCTTTTCATCTGCAAAATTGTCCAAAGGGGAACGAAGATGGCATTAAAATATTTTCTAAACCTATCACTACAGTAGCTCTATCTAGGATATTGAGCACTTTTCTCCCGGACAACGCTGAGTACTTTGAAAATCGAGGAGGCTTCATGAGCACTCCTGAAATCCCTTAGGTATCCTCTCTCCTTCGGATCTGCGAAATAGTCCAAAGGGGAACGAAGATGGCGTTAAAATATTTTCCAAACCTATCACTACAGTAGCTCTATCTAGGATATTGAGCACTTTTCTCCCGGACAACGCCGAGTATTTCAAAATCAAAGAGGCCTCCTGGGGACTACTGAAATAATTCTTATCCATTCCCCCATCCTTTTCAGCGTAGATGCTGTTAAAATATTATCCAAACCTATCACTACAGTAGCCTTATCTAGGACATTGAGCACTTTTTTCCCGGACAACGCCGAGTACTTTGAAAATCAAAGAGGCCTCCTGGGGACAACTGAAATCAGTTAGGTATCCTCCCTCCTTTTCATCTGCAAAATTGTCCAAAGGGGAACGAAGATGGCATTAAAATATTTTCTAAACCTATCTCTACAGTAGCTCTATCTAGGATATTGAGCACTTTTCTCCCGGACAACGCTGAGTACTTTGAAAATCGAGGAGGCTTCATGAGCACTCCTGAAATCCCTTAGGTATCCTCTCTCCTTCTGATCTGCGAAATAGTCCAAAGAAGAACGAAGATGGCGTTAAAATATTTTCCAAACCTATCACTACATTAGCTCTATCTAGGATATTGAGCACTTTTCTCCCGGACAACGCCGAGTATTTCAAAATCAAAGAGGCCTCCTGAGCACTACTGAAATAACTCTTATCGATTCCCCATCCTTTTCAGCGTAGACGCTGTTAACATATTATCCAAACCTATCACTACAGTAGCTCTATCTAGGACATTGAGCACTTTTTTCCCGGACAACGCCGAGTACTTTGAAAATCAAAGATGCCTCCTGGGGACAACTGAAATCAGTTAGGTATCCTCCCTCCTTTTCATCTGCAAAATTGTCCAAAGGGGAAAGAAGATGGCGTTAAAATATTTTCTAAACCTATCACTACAGTAGCTCTATCTAGGATATTGAGCACTTTTCTCCCGGACAACGCCGAGTACTTTTAAAATCGAGGAGGCTTCATGAGCACTCCTGAAATCCCTTAGGTATCCTCTCTCCTTCGGATCTGAGAAATAGTCCAAAGGGGAACGAAGATGGCGTTAAAATATTTTCCAAACCTATCACTACAGTAGCTCTATCTAGGATATTGAGCACTTTTCTCCCGGACAACGCCGAGTATTGTAAAATCAAAGAGGCCTCCTGGGGACTACTGAAATAACTCTTATCCATTCCCCCATCCTTTCCAGCGTAGATGCTGTTAAAATATTATCCAAACCTATCACTACAGTAGCTCTATCTAGGACATTGAGCACTTTTTTCCCGGACAACGCCGAGTACTTTGAAAATCAAAGAGGCCTCCTGGGGACAACTGCAATCAGTTAGGTATCCTCTCTCCTTTTCATCTGCAAAATTGACCAAAGGGGAACGAAGATGGCGTTAAAATATTTTCTAAACGTATCACTACAGTAGCTCTATCTAGGATATTGAGCACTTTTCTCCCGGACAACGCCAAGTACTTTGAAAATCGAGGAGGCTTCATGAGCACTCCTGAAATCCCTTAGGTATCCTCTCTCCTTCTGATCTGCCAAATAGTCCAAAGGGGAACGAAGATGGCGTTAAAATATTTTCCAAACCTATCACTACAGTAGCTCTATCTAGGATATTGAGCACTTTTCTCCCGGACAACGCCGAGTACTTTGAAAATCGAGGAGGCTTCATGAGCACTCCTGAAATCCCTTAGGTATCCTCTCTCCTTCTGATCTGCGAAATAGTCCAAAGGGGAACGAAGATGGCGTTTAAATATTTTCCAAACCTATCACTACAGTAGCTCTATCTAGGACATTGAGAACTTTTCTCCCGGACAACGCCGAGTACGTTGATAATAAAGGAGGCCTCCTGGGGACTACTGAAATCACTTAGGTATCCTCTCTCCTTCTGATCTGCGAAATAGTCCAAAGAAGAACGAAGATGGCGTTAAAATATTTTCCAAACCTATCACTACAGTAGCTCTATCTAGGATATTGAGCACTTTTCTCCCGGACAACGCCGATTATTTCAAAATTAAAGAGGCCTCCTGAGCACTACTGAAATAACTCTTATCGATTCCCCATCCTTTTCAGCGTAGACGCTGTTAACATATTATCCAAACCTATCACTACAGTAGCTCTATCTAGGACATTGAGCACTTTTTTCCCGGACAACGCCGAGTACTTTGAAAATCAAAGAGGCCTCCTGGGGACAACTAAAATCAGTTAGGTATCCTCCCTCCTTTTCATCTGCAAAATTGTCCAAAGGGGAACGAAGATGGCATTAAAATATTTTCTAAACCTATCACTACAGTAGCTCTATCTAGGATATTGAGCACTTTTCTCCCGGACAACGCCGAGTACTTTGAAAATCGAGGAGGCTTCATGAGCACTCCTGAAATCCCTTAGGTATCCTCTCTCCTTCGGATCTGCGAAATAGTCCAAAGGGGAACGAAGATGGCGTTAAAATATTTTCCAAACCTATCACTACAGTAGCTCTATCTAGGATATTGAGCACTTTTCTCCCGGACAACGCCGAGTATTTCAAAATCAAAGAGGCCTCCTGGGGACTACTGAAATAACTCTTATCCATTCCCCCATCCTTTTCAGCGTAGATGCTGTTAAAATATTATCCAAACCTATCACTACAGTACCTCTATCTAGGACGTTGAGCAAAAAAGGAGGAGATAATGCATGGGAATAGTGCATCATGACAACGGAACCGATACAACCCTACCTCACACTTCTCAAAAAAGGAGGAGATAATGCCTGGGATGAGTGCATCATGACAACGGACCCGATACGACCCTACCTCAACACTTCTCAAAAAGGTTAGCACTCTGGCCATTCAAAATTGCCTGGGCCGCCCCGTCGGGATTCCCCCGGTAGAGGCGCCTCAGTAAGCAATAAACTTACTCCTCCCCAAAGAGGGGAGGCAAAGCCTGGGAGTGTAGACCTCTTAGAACTGCACAGGACAGACCCATAGACCGGCGGAATGAAGCCCCGAAGGCCAAGACGATACCAGTCTATGGAGTGCAGTATCAATCGGAACAGATACTACACCTTGATCTTAGCCAAAAGAAGTGAATTAATGTAATTTTCGGTTAAAAAAAAAATGGCGTCTAAAAGCTATGTTGAATTAGAGAAAAACGGCCTGGGGAAGTCTAAAATTATTTGTTGATATTCAAAATCCATGTAATAAGTTGTTAAATAGTATCATACAATGTTTGTTGAAAGAAAATCATAGTTATTATTACTTGTTAATTTATTAATGTAATTTAAACAGTGTATAGTGGATAGACCGCTGTACTGTGGTAGATTCGTTATAAATACTGATAGAAATCGTGCCAAAAATTTTAATTTCTGATCCTTTCCCGGCCTTTTGGCTAAGATCAAAGTGTAGTATCTGTTCTCGGCATTTTTGCCTTGAGATAAAGTGTATTATCTAGTCCTATCCAGTAGGGTGTCGGTTTTACACTGTCGAATCAAAAATCAGATTATCATTTTTTTTTTTTTAATCCCTTTTCCTTTTGGGCATTTCTTCTCCCCTAAAGTACAGACTGAGGTCGTTATCTCACCGACGGATACTCATACTCCCCCCCTCCCCTGAATTTCACCTGGGGCGTTCACACCTGCGAATGCTGGCACTCCACCTCCCCAAGTATCGCCTGAGGCGCTCCACTGGCGAATACCGATTTCCCCCAGATTTCGCCTGAGGCGCTCATACCGGCGAATGCCGACACTCCCCCTCCCCAGATTTCGCCTGAGGCGCTCATACCGGCGAATGCCGACATTCCCCCTCCCCAGATTTAGCCTGGCACCCCACCGGCAAATACCGATACTCTCCTCTCCCCCAAATTTGGCCTGAGGAGCCCCGCGACCGAATACCGAGACTCTCCCTCCCCCCCAAATTTGGCCCGAACGCCGACACTCCCCCATCCCCAGATTTGGCCTGAGGCGCTCATACCGGCTAATGCCGACATTCCCCCTCCCCAGATTTGGCCTGAGGCGCCCCACCGCCGAATGCCGACACTCCCTCTCCCCAGATTTGCCCTGTGGCGCTCACATCGGTGAATGCCGAAATTCCGCCCCCCCCCCCTATTTGGCCTGAAAGGAGGAGGTAATGCCTGGAAGTATTATATCAGGATAACAGAACGGCCATAGTGAGGAAGGGAGGGGGGAAGAAATATTAGCGTCTATTAATAATTAAGAAAGAAAGGTAGAAAGTGTGGGAGTGAGAGGGAAAGAAGAAAGAAAGAAAAAAAATGGTTGTAGTGTGAGTGAATTTCTACCCGCCACTCCCTTACTCTGACGTCATATCTGGTTTATCGTGACTTTGCATTATTTTTCTTCTCAAATAAGTATAAATAACGTTGAAAAATGGAGTTAAAAGCCACCCCCCATTGGAGAAAAGTGCTCAGTCGACCCCGGAAGAGTCAATTTTTTTTTTCCGGTTCCGAGATATTACACGCGTCTGGGCTGGCCGGTGGGAATGATGTCACCCGTGTGACCGTGTGTTGGGTACTTTCGGAGGAGAAGCTTTACATACATACATACATACATACATACATACATACATACATACATACATCCATACAGACAGGTGACGTTTATATAATAGAATATCTCAAATGGTAGCTTAACGGATACGAATCAACGTCATAGCCATGCTAGTCTACCCTCGAATAATAATAGAATACGAAAATAGAGCGTACAAGACTTGGTTTATAAACTATGGCATTTCCTAAATTTTGAATGTCTGAAAAATAATCGAAATTTAATCAAATCACTATATTCATGCACACCTTTCCAATGGTTAACATCTAATAAACACCACTGATAAAACACACTTCATTAAAGTTTTATCGGGCAAATGTATAATTGAAAAAAATTACGAGAAAAGGCATTTGCAAGCAATTAAAATGTAAAATAGTAAATATTGAGTGACAATACAGATTCTTCATGCAAATTTTCAACCGCGGATCCTATATATATATATATATATATATATATATATATATATATATATATATATATATATATATATATTTTTATATATATAATAGGTGCATAGGTAGTTTACAATGAGCAAAAGAACAATACACCCATAACATACTTTTCAACTGATGTGTGCATTGCTTAATCTCGTAGAACGAGCACCACCATAGGGTTATTCTGTTCTTTCAATTTAGTTGCTTTCATATATCGGTTAATGTGTGCAATTACTCTTTACCTACATAAACTACACTTTATTTAATGTGTTTCTATTATGGTTTCAAATTTATTTATGTTTATATTTTCTTATATGCAGTACTTGTTCTAAATCTCTTGCAAAATCGAATGCATTTTCTACATCTCATATGCTTTTACACACACACACACACACCCACACCCATATATATATTAATTATTTTATAACATCTACATAATCAAACTTTTAACAATAATAATGATACATATATATTTCTTATTATATAATATAATTTGTGATAAAGTAGACTCGTAAGTACTCATGTAAGAACTGACATTGTTACTAAAGTGAGGATGTTAATCAGGTGTACTTGATTTTTTAGGAATAACACTTTACTATATAATTACCTGTTTCTGATGAAATACCATTCATAGATATTCACGATGACATTACTATAATGTTTACAATTCCAAAACTATAATAGTGTTCTATCCAGTTTTCTTTTCAAAAATCTGACCCTATTTGAAATAATTCTTAAGGTATTCGCTAATGGGCCGGGAGGCCGGGTTAATCGTCGGCCAAGTCATACAAAACACTATATAATGTTCCTCTATACCTCCCTGTGAAAGCCTCAGATAAAGATCAAAGGTGAGTCGAACGTTCCAGAGAGAGTAGTTGCGCTACATTCCTTACATACCGCTCAAGTATCACTTTACGCTTTGATGAGGAGTTCCCTGAAAATTTTCTGAACTTAAATGGTTATATGTTAAGCCCTTACATTTTTGTCACTCTATCATTTCTAGTCAGGGTAGAGGAATATATGAAAAAGATGTGCGAGGAATCCATTACCGGTTGGGGTGTGAGTAAGTAAGAAAGGAGACTTTGTATGCCTGATATGAAGTGACAAAAGTAAGAGAAATAGGAAAATATTAGACATATGTTCCAGTATTTGGTATTGTAAAAGTTTTATGCTATCAACAATTTATATATAAAACCCCCCTTCTTTTATTTTTTAAAACATGAAATCTTAAACAGCAGCAGTTTTCTAATGTGTATTGATAACAATTACACTCATTTTAACATAATTAATAACTCAATTTTTTTTATGGAAAAGAAACTAACTTTACTATTATATTCTGATATTACTTTAAGTTTCATCGTATCTCAATTGTCAATGTAATTCGACTGTGCACTCATTTTACACTAATTTCTAATTATACATAATTTACACACGATGCGATAACCGTATTATATTAATAATAGATGTCCACACACAAACTCTATCAACTTCTAAAATCTTGGATAATCTTCGAGGTGTTAGCTTCCTATTTTTATCGTAGTTTCCTATTCCCCTTACACACAATTCCAATGCGTGAGACTTTGTTTTCGGGCCTTTTATGAAGGAGTGGTTACATACATGTCTCTGCCACGACGTGTCACATTTGTCCGCAAAGACTACAAACCTGTTCTGGAGAGGAATTGATTAAATGCCACGAAGGAATATTGAAAGAAATGAAGAAAACTAACGCATGATTGTGCAATGGAGACATGATGAAGATGCAAAAAGGATGTAGAGAAGAAATACTTATAATAGTTTATAATAAAAGGATTGGTTTACATATTTGACAGAGTTGGACATGAATCAATTAAGTAGTTTCGGTCTGTATGTCTGTCTATAAGTTATTAGCTTCACAGCTACTTCCAAGAATTGCACTACATTTTGCATCGTGCTCTATTTTATCTACTATAAAAACTATAAATATGAGTATGCCCCAAAGGTATTGGGAACTATTCCACTAGATTTGGAATAAAGTTAAGCGAGTATATAATAGTGAATAAAAATGATACTATGGCTATTATTGTATACGTTCCCTTATTCGGATTACATTTCTCAACTTGAGTGTTATCATCACAACGTTTCGACCGCTGTAACCTCCGGCCTCTTTCAAGTGTACCTCTTCGAACTCGGGAATAATTCTGCCGAACTCGGGAATCTGGACGGAATTTCGATCAAATTATTTAATCCACGGTGGTAGTATGCTCTTGTTCATAGGTGAAATGAAATTGCATGCTATTCCAGTTGATGAAATAATGGGTTCCGTTTGAAATCCCGTCCAGATTCTCGAGTTCGACAGAAATATCCCCTTGTTCGAAGCGATACACCTGACGAAGGTCGGAGGTTACAGCGGCCGAAACGTTGTAATGATAACACTCAAGATGAGACATGTAGTTCGACTAACCAAAATTATACAAATTATTAATCCTCATCTAAAAAATTCAGAAATATGACTATTATTATTATTACGACTACTACTATTATTCCGAATATCTATTTATCGATATGTTATAGTACTAAAAATAATAAACAGTTTAGATTTATTTCATGAGAAATATCATAAAAATTGGGCACAAGGCCGAAAAGGGAGGGGGTTTGGGCATACATAACATTTTCTAACTGCTCTACCTATTCCAGTTTCATTCACCAAAATACAAGATGTATACTACATGAAAGCATGATGCACCTAAAATAATAAACACTTAATTTTGTTACTGTATTATTAAAATGTGTACTAAATGTAACATTGTAAGTCTTTTCGAGGCCAGGAGAATCATGAGTGATACTACTCTTACTATTATTACTACATCTTACTATTACTGCTACTGCTACTACTGATACAACTGCTACAACTACTACAACAACTAATAGTAGCAATAGTTTGAACACACATAGACAAATCAAAACAACATAATTGGAAAGCAAGTTAACAAAAACTACCAGAGTAGATAGGAACACACATAATGAAGCAGCAGATTTTCTGTCCTTCTACTGAGAATAAAGGGGGGTAATTCAACCGGAAGTGATTTTTTTACAACATAAAAAAAATGTAAGACTGATGTGTTTTGGGGTAACAAGAAACAATTAATAATTTCTTTTTTTTATTATATGAAGTAAAAAATGTTTAAATAAAAAGCCCTAACCCTAAACCCTAACCCTAACCCTAAACCCTAAACCCTAAACCCTAACCCTAACCCTAACCCTAACCCTAACCCTAACCCTAATCCTAACCTAACCCTAACCCTAAACCCTAACCCTAAGAAATCAGGCGGTTTGCCTGTAAAAAATCTATTGTTTTTTGCGGCTGGTTCATTAAATTACCATTGTTTCGAAGATTAATCTCATTTACCTCCATTTTCTAAATACTTAATTCAACTTCCGGTGAAATCTGAATGAATGGTACTTGGGGAAAAAAGCGGAACTCTTCAATTTCGATTTCTTAATCGGCAGCTGCTTCATATATACGGCAGAAGTGCCGAAATACATGAGAGCACACTTCGCAGGCCCATTAAAAAAGCATGTATACTGGAATTAAATCTTACGACAGGTCTAACGGAAAAGTCAATTATAAACAACTATTGCGAGTCGGCTATGTATTTTGCAACGGTTTTCAAAATTAGAACCTGGGGAGACTTCTTGTCACTCTGATTCAACGAAACACTACATGCTGTTGTTTGTGGGGAATTGTTTTTACTTATTCGTGTGAGAACCCCTTCTTTAGAAATTCAACTTATAAATATATATAGCCTTACAATTATTTTATATTATTACAACAAATTCATTAAAATAGCTCTTACCAAATGTAATACAATAAAGAATTTTCTTGGAATTATGTAATAAATATCTTTAAATCTTCCGACAAGATCTTGAACAAAAGTACGAGTTTGTCGTTTTTCGGACTAACGTTGTCATTGTTCTGCATTTCTTTTATTATTATCGGCTGCTGATTTGTGTTATATATTATGAACTATATATACAGCATAGTCGCGTTAAGACACCGGTTCTCGTTAGTCACTCAAAGTTAAGCAACGTTGAGCCCAGTCAGTGACAGCTTGCTGACCATTTGCGAATAGCAGTGTGTAGGAGATGTCGACATTTCCCTCCAAGAACTGTCAAAACTTAACACCATCATCTCCACGATCCGGATTTACATGCGACTGGGAGCCGCTTGTAGAATTTGATATTCACTAGAAACTTCCTCTTTCAGAAAAGGCCTGTTAATCCTGCCTTGGGTGAAAGTCGCTTCTTAGTAATATAGTTACCGATATCTCATCATGTTATAAAACTAATTAAAATACTAATTTGTGAACGATCCTTTTATTAAACAATAACGTATTCAAAATAAATTATTCATAAAAATATATTGATTAATTAAGCTTATTGTGTAGTTAGATAAAATAATAATAATAATAATAATAATAATAATAATAATAATAATAATAATAATAATAATAATAATAATAATAGTGGTATAGGGAATTAAAATATTATGTTATAATTAAGAATAGATAAGTATTTACAAATATGCAAGGAAGAAAAAAAAGAAAATGTATATATGTGTGTGGTTTTCTATATGAGCACAGAATATATGATTAATCAATTAGAACAATAAATAAGTAAGATTTACAACAAGTAAGCACACTTTTTTTTTCTATCATGTTTAGACAATAGCCCAACCAGATAATGAGGACCACACTATTCTAGACAGAAGCGATGCGAAATGTTATTATTCTAACTGACATCTCAATTAGCCAATTAGAATGACAAATAAAAGATTTTCTAAAAAAATAAATGTCCTTGTACTATTTTCAGAGAGTCAAACCTGGGCAATGATTGTTTTACGGTGAATGTATAAACGATAGTGTTAGTGATTTGAAAGTATAGTTCAACTGTCTTATTTTACCGTACATCAAACATTTCCTAGTTATGTAATAACACATTCAATACCATTTGATAAGGCTTTCATGATTAACGTTTGTGGTATGTTTAACTATTCATATATTAATTTTCTTGCATACACACATTTTGTAAATAAATATTCTTATAACGATATATTCTATTTAATTAATTGATGAGTCTGTGATAATAACTATTAAAAGATTGACATTCACAGTAATTTCAATTACAGGGTTGTAACATCAAATAATTTGGAGTAAAATCTACATCATTAGCTGAAGTCTTGTGCTGGTGACACGTAGACATGAGAGGTGCTCTGGATACTGATGTCTCTAAGCTTATTTCCCACTTTTCACTGGTAGAAAAGCATTGACACATTCATTTCGTTGAAGAAGGTAAAACGCGGTAATTTGGGCCAAAACATTTCTGAGAAAGGTTAGTGATGAACAACCTTCTTTTACAAATATGACGATTATTTTAAGATTAGATTATCCTTTAACTAAAGTGCTGATTAAATAATCTTCGTAATGAACTTCTCTACTTAGGAATAGAATTGTAAAACTTTTGCTTACATACAGTTAAGAATTTCAACAGTGCTTCTCTTGATACATTTAAATGGCGAGCCACCAAGTCGTATCGTATCAGACATCACATGTAGTGAAAAGAATAGTGTGTTTATTATCTCGTTAATCGTCGCTGTACATATAACTTCGTTATGTTATAGAATAAGAATTAATAAAAGACTGATTTTGAAAAAGTTTATTGAGAGACATATCAAGTGATCATACGTACATTTTACCAAACAGTGTTATCGTCGTGGCGAAATTTTGTCAGTGAACGTTCGTTTTGAGCTTCTTAACCGGTGTGTCATTCAAAATTCCCGTTACATCTCGCTTTCATTTCCGTGGACCCCTATGTTGCATATTATTCTCAGCGCTGATTTGTTCTCATTTCACCTGCAAACACTCCACTGGCGACAGGTTATTTTAATACACTCCTTCAACTTACCCCGTTACACAGACAGAAAGTTAACCCGGACCTGCACAAAT
>OY744515.1:4536303-4676303 GCA_963556195.1 Sepiola atlantica
TCTAAACATGTTCGAGAGACCACAAACACATAAAACTATGTGTTATATGAATCATTTGGCGTACACAGAGTAAGAAGTTAAATTATACATCATAATTAATGTATCGATTTATGTAAAATGATTTTTTGCATGGCATTTAGGTTTTATCATTTATGTCAATAAAAAGAACATGTATGTATTTTTAAATACATCGACATTAATAATTCAGTAAAATTACGCCCACTTAAACATATACTTACATACTTCCCATGTTTTTATGAATAAATTATAGCTATTTATACATATATACAATACACAAAAACAATGCCCATAACACGAGCTGAAACTTGATTTCCTGACGATAAGAGTGTTCTACAATTTTATGTCTACTTACAAATATTACAATCAAAATACTAAACCTTATATCAAAAATCTGTATTACAATTTTTAGAAATATTTATTTTATTATGTTTTATTCTAGAACATTTCTAAACTTTAAGACTTAGAATAACAATTTTAAAGAGTAAATTGATATTTATATTATCTTGTTTATTAGAATTGTTGTGGATGTATTTGGTAATTTTGGTTGTTCGAATTTGAAGGCATGATCGTGCTTGGAAGCTCAAAACCAAATTGATGCTTACCAATAAAGCTCGGCGAAGACCACTAGAAACTGCACTAATCACTGCCTCCAACACCATCAAGCAACGAAATGGTTTCTATAACCTATCGCCCTTAATAAGCAAAATCATCCTTACCGAACAAAAACTCCTCCCAGATAATACACATACACCCACCCTGACACACACATCTTCATTCACTTACATTCTTAACATAGTAAGCCGATCATACATTCCCACTTTTCAAAATATTCTAAATATCTCAAACGTACATTCCACTTCTCTGCATACACACTCCCCCCACACACATCTTCATTCACCATGAACCCAAACTTTCCATCCTACTCATCCCTAATATTCTTGAATCAGCCACCTGGTCAAACACCCCCCTCCTCTTTCCTTACATCTCCACTACTTCCCTGCTCAGCCCCACCCTTCCACTTTTCTCAACCCAGAACACCAACATTTTTTTCATTCTACACAACTAACTTACCCAAGCCCGAACACTGTTCCTACTTCTAGTAGGGAATACTATTTCCTCCCATAAACCATCATGTAAACCCAATATGTTCACGTACTTACATGATATTTTTCTTAATATTATCACCCTGAATAAGTCTTACAAATAAAGGTGAAACGTTGATTAACACATTAAAAATACATCCTTTTTGGTGTTTCCTTTTTCATTTCCCATTACGTCGGATTACCTTCATCCTTTCCTTTCCTATATATATTTATATGTATATATATGTATATATATATATATATATGTATATATATATATATATATATATATATATGTATATATATATATACATATCCATATGTATATGCATATATATATATATATATATATATATATATATATATATGCACATATACATATGCATTATATGTATATATATATATATATATATATATATATATATATATATATATATATATATATATATATATAAAGTGCAGATTAGTCGTTCGAGGCTATAGCAATGCGATGTGGTTGCCGTAAGATGGAAAAGTGAAAAGAAATAAACGCAGGGAGAAAGTGAAACTCAAAACGATTTATTAATAATTTCACAAAAACTGATTAAATACCAAATAGTAAATACTGTCCGGTAAGTAACAGTTCGGCAAAGGGTAATCTTAAATTTTAGAAAGAAACACTTTCATTATCAGAAGACAACAATAAAAGACCGAGTGGGTCAAAAAACAAACGGGATAAACCGGTGTCAGAACATCGAAATACGGCAGAAGACAATTGGAAGTAGGAACGCAGAAAATGTCAAAATTCTATTAAGCAGTTATATAACTAAAGTTAAAACATTATAAACATTTGTTTAATAATATACTAATTATTATAATTTTATTATGTTTTATTTTATATGATTCATTAATTATTTTTTTTCTCTTTTTTCTCTTTATTTAATTCAGATTTAAATTTACGTGTGGGCTGTTATTGTCAAAGGGGGATAACTTATTTAAAAAATATATTTAGAAATGAGATGAATAAAGAAAAAAATGAAAAAAATAAATTATAGTAATAAAAGAATAAATTAAATATACTAATAGATCATAATAACAAGGGAGAATTGACGAAGAAAGAAATAGTAAATGTAAAATAAGTGAATCTATGAGTCAATAGATAGAATAAATTCATACAAATTTACTTCTATGAGTATTTTACTCTTAAATTAACTATACAAAAATAAAAAAAGAAAGAAAGAAGAAAGGAAATAATGAATGAATGAATAAATAAATTAATATGTATTTAGATATTTACACTTCATGTATGTATATTTTATTTTTTATTTTTATTGTATTTTATTTTTATTTTTATTTTTATTTTTATTTGTTTATCTTTATTTTTGTGTGTTTATTTATTTGTTTATTTTTTATCTAATTTATTTGTTTTTCCATAGTTCCCCCCCTTTCGCCATAATCTCTTCTTATCCCCCTTCCCCTGTTACAACGGTTCCCTACATGGCTTTGATCCATTCAACAATTCAAATTCCTTCTCAAATTTCAAATCTCATTTCTAAATATATTTTTTAAATAAGTTATCCCCCTTTGACAATAACAACCCACACGTAAATTTAAATCTGAATTGAATAAAGAGAAAAAAAGGAAAAATAATCATTAATAGAACATATAAAATAAAACATAATAAAATTATAATAATTAGTATATTATTAAACAAATGTTTATAATAGTTTAACTTTAGTTATATAATTGCTTAATAGAATTTTGACATTTTCTGCGTTCCTATTTCCAATTGTCTTCTGCCGTATTTCGATGTTCTGACACCGGGTTTTCCCGTTTTTTTTCGACCCACTCGGTCTTTTATTGTTGTCTTCTGATAATGAAAGTTTTTCTTTCGAAAATTTAAGATTACCCTTTGCCGAACTGTTACTTACCAGACAGTATTTAATTAGTTTTTGTGAAATTATTAATAAATCGTTTTGAGTTTCACTTTCTTAGTTCGTTTATTTCTTTTCACTTTTCCATCTTACGGCAACCACATCGCATTGCTATAGCCTCGGACGAAAATCTGCACTTACATTTACCAGCAATGCTTCAAGCAAACTACAATCTCCTTTTATATATATATATATATATATATATATATATATATATATATATATATATATATATATATATATATATATATGTGTGTGTATGTGTGTGTGTGTAGTAAGTTATGAAAATATATTCACGACAATTAAGCAACACAGAGGCACCCGTGTTTTATCCCCGGGGGAAACTTCAGGCTAAAATGCATGAAGTTTGTTTTGTCGGTTTTTTTTATATAAACGGCTAGCTAGTAAACCAATTAGATTCTTAGTTGAAACGTCACTAGCCCATCAGTATTGGAAGCTCAAAACAACATTGCTGCTCACCAATAATTGAATGGAAAATAACACCGCAGGCCAGTGCATATAGAAATTGTGTACGACCCATGTAGATTATGTCTGAATGAGAAATTTGAAATCTTAAATTTTGAAGACCCCAGATTCTATTAAACTGTAGGAGTGAGATAGCTAACAGCTGTCATGGCATAATAACCTTTACTTTAGGCTAACACATAAATAAACAAATAAACACACTAATAAATTAAAGAAAACTAAACTAAACTAAACTAAAATCTAACAACTAAAAAACTAACACCTAAAATATTAATATAAGGAACAACCTGTCAAAATAAGACAAACATTATATTGACACAACAAATAAACAAGATATATACCATTTTAGATCTGATTAGTTAACTTGCTAGGTGGAACTAACTTTATGCGTTTGAGTTTAAGGATTTAACCCAAGGATGAAACGCGGAAGCCTTAGTGTAGCTTAATTGCCATGAATATATTTTCATAATTACTACCTTGCTTTACTTACGTATCGAGCACTGTTGAAGTAAATACTGAAAGATAAAACATTAAAAAGTATATCTCCTTAAATGTTACGTGGATACATGAAATAGTAATATGTATATATATATATATATATATGTATATATTTATGTATATGTATATGTATATACACACACACACATATATATATATATATATATATATATATATATATATATATATATGTGTGTGTGTGTATATGTATATATATGTACATATATCAAATAGGAGACTAAAAGTATACTTTTAGAGAATTGAAAATATACTGAAATGATTTAAGTTGAATAAACGAGATAGAACAATTGTAAACATAAATGAAGGAAAACAAAATATCAAGTTAAGGAAAGTAAAGGTGTGAAAATTCTTACTAAAACCCTAGGTTCAACCGGAGTAACTTACAGCTCTAACAATATATACACATTTAAAACTCAATTCCATAAAAAAAGTATTATCATTCGCGGTCCACGTGAGTATTTTAAAATGACCACTATTCTCCAAATAACATCCCGATCAGTGCGTTGTTATCTACGTATGAACTAAACATTATTCCCTTTGATTTACTATATCTTGACCATCTTTTAAGCAGTCTTAACATTTTTTTCCTACTTTAAATCTGTCATCACTGGACATTAACCCAACAGAACAGACTCTATATTTTGATCACCATTTAATCCACACACCATTGCTTTCCATTACTTTAGATTTTTTATTATTTTTTTTTAAAATTTTGACTTTTGCCCTTTCCCCTGCTAACTTATCCATCTGTGTAATTATTCTGCTTATGAGATTTCAAGTTTTGAAATCCTGGCTAATGGAAACACACATGAACATTTTTTGATCGGAAACACCTTGCATTGAACATTCTAAGGTGTAATAGATTTGCCATTCGCATATCTTTATCTTTCTTCCTTTATTTATATTGTATATATATATATATATATATATATATATATATATATATATATATATATATATATATATATATATATATGTGTGTGTGTGTGTATGTATTTATATATGTATAGATGTATCTCTCTCAATAAGATTTTAAATTAAATAAATACTATCATATATGTATAAATATATAGATTAATATGTATGTATATATATATATATATATAATTATATATATATATATATATATATATATATATCAGAAAAACACTATTACATTTTCCACGCACATATACGGTTAACCACGGGCATATACGGTGTAATCAGATAATTATTCTAACTGGTAACACGATTCAAACACCGAAAAAAAAGAATTACATTTATATAAAAAATCGCGACGTCCTAACTGATGACACTATTCTGACCAGCTATATAAAAAGAAGAGAAATCAAATACTATAATACCATGTTAAACAAAAAGATATATACATATATATATATATATATATATATATATATATATATATATATATATATAAACAGAGAGAGAGAGAGAAAGATAGATAGATAGATAGATAGATGCATATCTCTATCTATATATGCATGTGTTATGTACGTATTTATAACCACTCTGAATCACGCCCACATTTAAATCACGACATTCCCATCCGACGTACTTCGTGCTGCGCTAATAAACACAAGCACCATTTGCGTATTAAATTTAGAATAAAATATGACATTTTTACGGGTTCTGTCTAATTATAATAACGAAACTTTTTTACAGTCTATTTTCAAGCATGCACCTGTCTCGTCTGACGTCTTCCCATTTTCAACTTAACACGCCACCCATGCAAGCCCGATGCTGAAACAATAAAGTTGATGTCGGTCGTTGTCACTGTCGGCATGAAATAAAATATAATATTAAATGATTTATTTTGCCGAATATGTAATTTGTCTCCCAAAATAGGCAACAAATAAAAAAAAATGAAAGCAGAGAATAACACGACGGAAGTATTTACATTTGATCATATTACATAACTTAAACTAGTATTATTAAATCTCCAAGATCAGCCCAAAGGACGCATTTCCATTTAGCTAATTGAAACAGCATAAATAGTATGTCTAATGTTATTACATCCGCCATAGCAATTGGTTTCATGACATACTGAATAAACTGCTATTTGAAAGCTTGAGCGGTGTAGATGACAGCCCGAATAACGTGTAGTATTACTCGCGTGTTGTTCTAATCCATCAAGTGCGATCGCTTCGTTTACAGCTTTTCGTATCTGTAGCGAGGTGGCAGTAAACATGTATATCTTCTCTTCTCGCTGGTGTGGACTTTATCTTCTTTAATAACAGCTTTCAGTCAACTATTAATAAAGCAACAAATATCAGAAATAATATTGATTTGTATTCTCTTCTTATAGTATAGGTGTATGCACATGGGACACGTACTTTTCCCCATACTCATGGGGGCAAGCATCTATCAAAAAACACAATTAGTATTCTGCTGTTTCAGTCAGAGGAGACTAAGCCCATCATTACATTTACTATAACAGTATCCCCCGTTCTTGTATGTGTGATGCAACTACCGGTACACGTAACGGTGAAGAGTTTACTCTACGTAATTGTTAACTTTATGTGTTTATATTTTTTAACACAAATTTATATCTTGCTATAACCGTAGGACGAAGTCTTAAATTTATGAATATTAAACGATGAACCTGGTTACAGATCCGCAAAGCCTCGTACATAGATGTGTGTACGCATCTACAGACTATATTTTTAACTTAAACAGTACAGACCGACAAACACGTTTTTGGAAACGTAGGCATGCGAGTCGATAACTGACTTACAGAATCTCTAATCGATATGCTTTGATGAATCTACGGAGAGATCCACAAAGATCAGAACACATGCATAATAATGAGTAATATTAACGAAAACATCTTCGAAAACTAACTATTAACATCTGCGTTGTGAAATGCACTGTGATTATTAAATAAAATACTGAACATTATCGTCTAGACGGTTTTACAATGAAATATGCTTAGCTATAGGACATGTCGTAGCAGATCCCGGACACTAATAGAAAAATAATATTTATAAATGAAAATTCGTCCGTCAGTCATAACGAGAGTGTGAATACTCTTTTGATCAATTTTCTGAGTCCGTGGGACAAAGGAGTTAAGCACGAACTAATAATCAGTTTAAAGTAACAGGTTTCTGGCGGTTGAAGAATCACCTTACAGTACATGCGTTATTAAGAACACAATTACGAATTACTTAAAGCTGCTACACACTCATTGCTAAGTGAACAACAGCAAGTACTATTTAGTTATAAGTCACAGTCTTCTGGAGGCCGAATAGTCAATCATAAGTACGGACGATATGACAATTAATTACGAAATACAGAAGACATTACCCGAGGCATGGTTGACAGCACGGCACGAGCAACCAAAGTAGATTAAACCAAGTGCTAAGTTCCAGATTTTTTACCGATTTCTAAGTTTTACATTCGACAAAACCCACGAAGTTAGGAGGTTGCATCATTGTTATAATACCGTCAAAGATGTTCAAATAATTAAATTAATAATGAAACATTGTGTTACTACATACATAATTTAATTTGATTATCTTTAGTAGTGAAACAATTTCTTTTTGGGCGGTGCATTTCTAAGAACATTGTAAATTCATCCAACTTGAATATACGACATTTTAACGGATACACTCAAGTGACAGCTCTGTATTCTTATATTCATTATACAATACTGTTTTAGATGTATCTATTCATAGATATATAACTATCTGTAAGTATTAAATATGATACATTTTTGTCGTTAAAATAGTGGAATTCATATCCTTTGAACCAGGGTCACCTATCATGATCAATTTACGTCAGATGTACTCTTTCCGTGATCTTATTTTTATATTGATGTTTTCCTGGGAGCACGCGCATAGCTGCTTTGATGCCATGGTTACTCTGGCCAACAACCCCAAAGACACGACTTATGTTGCACGCGTGTCCATCGGTAAGTTTAAGTTATCCTGTCTCCCGACGAGGTATCTCAAAGTGTATACTTACATTATTGGGTTTAAACCTTATTTTTTTCTATGTGATTAAGACAACTCATTCAACCTATTACGCCTGTCCTGCCTGGTGCTGCATAACTCATAGATGAGTAGAGCCGACGTCTGACGAAGAAAAGATAATATTAACTTTCCAAGCGGTGTCCACTCGCATTTATACACAGGACAGGAAGCATAGTTTTGACAACGTTAGGTTTTACAATTAAGTTGTATCGTGTTTCGATGTCCTCCCACATACAACGCTTGGTATTCCCAAAAGTTCGTCAATCAAGTACTGGACAAGCTCAACGTTGCTTATTATGTTAATGTGATTATTTCGTCATACGAAGTTTTATGCACTCATTTAACATTATGTAGCAAGCTACAACACAAGCGCCTCAGTGGTCGGCGTCCCGGTCTCTACCAGCTAAGCTATTTAATCTGCTACATATAATGGGATACATTATATCGTATTTAAATGGAACGATTCCTTAGCTTACATAGTTACGATACTGGTATCAAAATATACTTAAAGTGGTTCATGGAATATCATTGTCTTAACGTAAATTGGATTATCATTGTCTTAATTGTAAATTGGAAACCATAATGTTCCTTACAAGAGTGCTTAAATCATAGCCTAACTTATATATATATATATATATATATATATATATATATATATATATATATATATATATATATATATATATATAATGTAGATACTGTATATTACATATTTTAGCATATTTCGGTATCTAAATAAATTATATTAGCTCTCTTATATGCTCGAGCACTTTATTTGATTTCTTTTCATATACAACCTGGTACACTACATATATGTATATATATATATATATATATATATATATATATATATATATATATATATATAGTGTTATAATGGAATAATTCCAGGAAGAAATCCGGGTAAGAGAGCTCAATGTGGTAAACAGAGCAATAATAACGTAAAATATAATAACACGAAATTACATGATTGTCGATGCAATAATTTATTTCAACCTTGCGGTTTTATTCAAGCATCCAACTTAACAATTACATTTTTGATACTGATAGAAAATTGAATTATCCTCGGCACTTCAAATACAATCAGAGGGAGTGGTGGTAGCAGCCGGTTTGAGCACCCAACATAGAGTGAGTAGGAATTAACATCTTATATTTAACTAAATTAATCTAAGGAGATCTTATGGTTTTTTTTGTTTATTTTTATTAAATAATAACGTCTGGGTTAAGCGCACATATTCTTTCTACATTACCGACCTGGTGACATACGCCTCCATACATACGCACACATATACCTATTCTTAACATCACACACACACAATTTTTGGCTAGCCCGAAATTCAGCTTACCAAGGCGACCGAGATTTTTTACCCGGCAAACGAAACGAGAGCGTCTCGTGTCATCGGCCAGTTGACACTTCTCGTGCCCTAATTTTCTCTAGATTCGCGCGTCAAAATTAATTTGAAAATTAAAAATACTCTGATTTTCACAAATTCATCTTACATTAGTTTATAATCTATGGAAGCCTATAATTAATTCTAATCTAATATTGTCTAGTGATAATATTATACACTTAATTTAATTCGCTATCTTATTTTAAGTAAATAACATCTGCATATATCCCTATATATATACACATCTATCTCTACACGCACACACATGTATACATACATATACACACACATACATATATACTTACATCTACACACACATATATATATACACACATACACACATATACATATATATATACACATACATACATACGCACCCACACATACATACATATATACCCCCGTACCTACTACCTAGAATTAAAAATTTTTTAAGACATCGAAGATAAATGTGTTTCGTCTTTAAGTATTTATTAAAGAACATCCCTACTAAATGAATGCATACCTACACACACACACACACAAACATATGCACATACACACACATACACACATATACCTATACATACCTATATACGCACATGCACACATAGCCACAGACGTGCAAAATAGAGATACATATATATGTATACATAGACATACACAAATGCACACCTGTACACATACCTATATACATACTCAGTCATACGCATACGTACACACATACCTATACTCATATACTCGCACATGCCCATACATGCACACATACACCTGCACCCATGTATACACATATATACCTATATACACATATACATATATACAAAATAATATATACGGCCTGAAAAGTTTTAAATTGCATATACATACCCATAAGTAAAATAATACATACGGCCTAGAAAGTTTTAATAACCGGGGTAAGAGTTTAATTAAATATACGCACACATTGATAAGGCAAATATGCAGTACATACATACACACACACACATACACACACCCACATACATGCTAGCACATACACAGACACAAGCATGCATGTACACATATATATACATACAAAAACAAATGTACTTATATATACATTCCTAATTTTTATCATACATACATATACACTAATGCCCACATACACGCGCATCCGCACGCGCATGCATACATAGCAAATATAATGCTATCTTATTTCGAATAAGTACACTGAATACACGAATATCTTAATGTACACTCGTATATGCATACATCCGAAAAACAACTATAACTAATGTCATCAGGTCAGTAATTACATGTTCATAACAGATATTAATGTAAATATTTATGGGGGTTTACCGTAACTGATCTATTTGGTATCTAACTGTTACAAGTCTAGAGGTCTATCAGATTGTTAGATATTGGTAATTTTAAATTTGCATTTATGTCTGCATTTCGCCATCAATTCATCACGTTTGTTTAAAAGATTATTGCGGTCGTATTTTAGGATTCTTATTTTCTCCTCTAAACATAAATTGCATCTCTGCCTAAATCCATTTGGGATATCAGAAAAGCATAGTATTGACCACGAAACCACCGGGGACCGGTTCTCATTTTTCAGAAGCCACCATTGTTTCCATTTAGGCAGAGATGCAATTTATGTTTAGAGGAGAAAATAAGAATCCTAAAATACGACCGCAATAATCTTTTAAACAAACGTGATGAATTGATGGCGAAATGCAGACATAAATGCAAATTTAAAATTACCAATATCTAACAATCTGATAGACCTCTAGACTTGTAACAGTTAGATACCAAATAGATCAGTTACGGTAAACCCCCATAAATATTTACATTAATATCTGTTATGAACATGTAATTACTGACCTGATGACATTAGTTATAGTTGTTTTTCGGATGTATGCATATACGAGTGTACATTAAGATATTCGTGTATTCAGTGTACTTATTCGAAATAAGATAGCATTATATTTGCTATGTATGCATGCGCGTGCGGATGCGCGTGTATGTGGGCATTAGTGTATATGTATGTATGATAGAAATTAGGAACGTATATATAAGTACATTTGTTTTTGTATGTATATATATGTGTACATGCATGCTTGTGTCTGTGTATGTGCTAGCATGTATGTGGGTGTGTGTATGTGTGTGTGTGTATGTATGTACTGCATATTTGCCTTATCAATGTGTGCGTATATTTAATTAAACTCTTACCCCGGTTATTAAAACTTTCTAGGCCGTATGTATTATTTTACTTATGGGTATGTATATGCAATTTAAAACTTTCCAGGCCGTATATATTATTTTGTATATATGTATATGTGTATATAGGTATATATGTGTATACATGGGTGCAGGTGTATGTGTGCATGTATGGGCATGTGCGAGTATATGAGTATAGGTATGTGTGTACGTATGCGTATGACTGAGTATGTATATAGGTATGTGTACAGGTGTGCATTTGTGTATGTCTATGTATACATATATATGTATCTCTATTTTGCACGTCTGTGGCTATGTGTGCATGTGCGTATATAGGTATGTATAGGTATATGTGTGTATGTGTGTGTATGTGCATATGTTTGTGTGTGTGTGTGTAGGTATGCATTCATTTAGTAGGGATGTTCTTTAATGAATACTTAAAGACGAAACACATTTATCTTCGATGTCTTAAAAAATTTTTAATTCTAGGTAGTAGGTACGGGGGTATATATGTATGTATGTGTGGGTGCGTATGTATGTATGTGTATATATATATATGTATATGTGTGTATGTGTGTATATATATATGTGTGTGTAGATGTAAGTATATATGTATGTGTGTGTATATGTATGTATACATGTGTGTGCGTGTAGAGATAGATGTGTATATATATAGGGATATATGCAGATGTTATTTACTTAAAATAAGATAGCGAATTAAATTAAGTGTATAATATTATCACTAGACAATATTAGATTAGAATTAATTATAGGCTTCCATAGATTATAAACTAATGTAAGATGAATTTGTGAAAATCAGAGTATTTTTAATTTTCAAATTAATTTTGACGCGCGAATCTAGAGAAAATTAGGGCACGAGAAGTGTCAACTGGCCGATGACACGAGACGCTCTCGTTTCGTTTGCCGGGTAAAAAATCTCGGTCGCCTTGGTAAGCTGAATTTCGGGCTAGCCAAAAATTGTGTGTGTGTGATGTTAAGAATAGGTATATGTGTGCGTATGTATGGAGGCGTATGTCACCAGGTCGGTAATGTAGAAAGAATATGTGCGCTTAACCCAGACGTTATTATTTAATAAAAATAAACAAAAAAAACCATAAGATCTCCTTAGATTAATTTAGTTAAATATAAGATGTTAATTCCTACTCACTCTATGTTGGGTGCTCAAACCGGCTGCTACCACCACTCCCTCTGATTGTATTTGAAGTGCCGAGGATAATTCAATTTTCTATCAGTATCAAAAATGTAATTGTTAAGTTGGATGCTTGAATAAAACCGCAAGGTTGAAATAAATTATTGCATCGACAATCATGTAATTTCGTGTTATTATATTTTACGTTATATATATATATATATATTTGTGAATCTTTATTGAAAATATCTTATAATATCTACTGTCATGATGTGGAAAATGTGTCAAATCGCAAGCAACATTACGTTGTATTACAAGCTTGAGAGCATATATATTCTATAGTTTTATTCCAATGACCATATGAAAAGTAATTCTAAACCATAATCTTTATTCCTTGTTTCAAGTTATTTATTTTTAATATTTCAGCAAAGACTTGTATTTTTTCTTCGTCTCACAAAACCCACTTTCTTATTTACTTTTTCCAAATTTAATACCTTTTTATTACTCGCGTTTCACATCAAAACCAGCAGAATTCTTCAGTTATTAGTTCAACTTTGCTAATTGAATTACATGAAAAAACTCCCTTAAAAATAGTAACAAAATATTGAGCTACCTTTAAAATCATCACGTATAATCGAGGCCAATTAAGTTAGTCTGAATACACTTAAAGTTCCAAGAACAAACCTGATGGAAAATGTCACCCAAAAACCCTTGAAAAACACTATTTACGAATCATTTTTTATTAATCCCGACAATGAAAAATATATATATGATTTTGTGGGGGAGTACAACATTTTATTATTGCAAGCATGAAGAGAAGACGAATTCTATCGTTCATGATTACATCCCTTGTTTTTTTAAATCCCTCGATACATCCCTCGTTAAGAGGGGACGAAACAGGTCGGCTGGCATTTTTTTTCTCTTGATGAACTTTTAATCATGAACGATAGAATTCGTCTTCCCTTCATGCATGCAATATATATATATATATATATATATATATATATATATATATATATATATATACTTTTCGACAGACAAAGAATAGGTTAAATAAAGGATAGACTTTAAGTTACACCAAAAAAGAAAAATAAAGAACGAGAGATGAGAGCCAATCATGATAACCCAGCTGTAAGTAATTTTTCCAGATTATAAGGTGTTTATTATAGAATGACTTTTACCGACATATTGTTAAAAAAAGGAAAATAGTAAGAAAAAAAGAAAAACTATAAAAGAAAATAACGTAACAGAAATAGTTAAGTAAAGTTAAGTGAAATAAAAATAACGTAACAGAAATAGACCGTTAAGTTAAGTGTAATGAATACATAACGTAACAGAAATAAATGGTTAAGTTAAGTGAAATAAAAAAATAACGTAACAGAAATAGTTAAGTTAAGTTAAGTGAAATAACAAAATCACGTAACAGAAATAAACGGTTAAGTTAAGTGAAATAAAAAAAATAACGTGACAGAAATAGTTAAGTGAAATAAAAAAATAACGTAACAGAAATAGACGGTTAATTTTAGTGAAATAAAAAATAACGTAACAGAAATAGTTAAGTTAAGTTTAGTGAAATAAAACACAACGTAACAGAAATAGACGGTTACGTTAAGTGAAATAAAAAAATAACGTGACAGAAATAGTTAAGTTAAGTGAAATAAAAAATAACGTAACAGAAATTGACGGTTAAGTTAAGTGAGATAAAAAAATTACGTAACAGAAATAAACGGTTAAGTTAAGTGAAATATAAAATAACATAACAGAAATAGACGGTTAAGTTAAGTGTAATAAAAAAATAACGTAACAGAAATAAACGGTTAAGTTAAGTGAAATAAATAATAACGTAACAGAAATAGTTAAGTTAAGTAAAGTGAAATAAAAAAAATAACATAACAGAAATAGACTGTTAAGATAAGTGAAATAAAAAATAACGTAATAGAAATAGACGGTTAAGTTAAGTTAAATAAAAAAAATAACGTAACAGAAATAGTTAAGTTAAGTTAAGTGAAATAAAAAATAACATAACAGAAATAGACGGTTAAGTTAAGTGAAATAAAAAAGTAACGTAACAGAAATAGACCTTAAGTTAAGTGAAATAAAAAATAACATAACATAAATAGTTAAGTTAAGTGAAATAAAAAAGACCATAACAGAAATAGACGGTTAAGTTAAGTGAAATAAAAAAATAACATGATAGAAATAGACGTTAAGTTAAGTGAAATAAAAAATAACATAACATAAATAGACGTTAAGTTAAGTGAAATAAAAGATAACATAACAGAAATAGACGTTAAGTGAAATAAAAAATAACATAACATAAATAGACGTTAAGTTTAGTGAAATAAAAGATAACATAACAGAAATAGACGTTAAGTGAAATAAAAAATAACATAACAGAACTAGACGTTAAGTTAAGTGAAATAAAAAATAACATAACAGAACTAGGCGTTAAGTTAAGTAAAATAAAAATGTAAACAGACAGAAAAGAATGGGACCATTTAATTGACGTCTCGCGAAAAGAACAGGAAGTTAAGAAATAACCCGAATTAACTTTAAAGTGAAACTGAAAGAGAAAGATAACAGGAAACAAGAGATTGTGAATCTATTTGGTGGTCAGAAAGAAGAAAAAATGGGCGATATCTAGTAAAGCAGACATTGTGATTTTACTTTATTTGTATTATTGTTGTATTGTTTTATATCTGCCACATTTTGGTGACAGTAGTGTCAACGTGTAAAAATATTTTCCTTTTAGTGATCTTGTTTTGAAATTTGAAAATAAAGGTTTGTTTAAATGGGTGATGGCATACATTTTTACCCCTTTTCCATGGTTGTGAAAGAGAAAAGTAGAAAAATAAAGGGATATAAAGAGCTTTACAGAAAGAGTGGGAAAGTGTCTGGGAGTTACAGTTGTTTGACTGCAAGAAATTAGTTACAAGCCGACATAGGCGAACTATTTAGAAGGATTACTTAGCGTTGCCCGGTTTAGAGTAAACCGATTTGTGATCTGTTTTTTGTAAATAGTAATTGAATATGATTTTTTTTAAATTGTTATTTTTTGTTGAATGATGTTTTTTTTGTGGAAAAGAAACACTCTTCTCGACTTTGGTTCTGATGGAAAATGGAAATAGTTTATTAAACATTCAGTTTTTCTTTCGGAGTTGATGCTAGTGAGCTATTAATATGCGTGTTAGTCTGGTATGTGTGATAGTTCAGATATTTGTTTAAGTTGTCAAGCGGTTATTTAGTGCGGCATTGTTCATTGTGTTGTTTGTGTAGGTTTGCTTTTTTTTTGCTTTTTTTGTCAGTAGACAGAAATGCTGCATTTGTAGGAATACGTGTTTACGAATCTTTTTTCTTGTGTTGTGTTTGGTGTAGTCTTTTCAGTTATCATCTTCCGTGGGGATGCAGATAAATTAGGAAGGTTCATTTTAATGGGTTTATTTGTTGTCGTGTTTTGTTTGTTAATGTCTTGTTTTTTTACAAGACGAAAGTTTTAAAAGAAAGGAAAAGAGATGCTAAAATACGAAATTGAAGTATAGGGATCAGTGAGAGACTCAACAATAGTAAAAGAAAGATAAGTGGTTGTTTATTCCGTGGATTAATTTTCAGTTTATAAACTTTGTAATTGGTGAATTCTAAGGAAAACTCCGGGATTCGCATAGCTTGTGAGCGCTGTTGTATGACGACATTTAATCTGTAATAATAGTGGGTGCACGGGGGAGGAGCGATGCTCATTTGATTATTTGTTCTTGTTGTTTGGCTTAGCAAAAAATAAGTTCGATCCTTGTATTATTATTATTATATATATATATATATATATATATATAAAACATTTGTTATTGTTTATTATCTATGTACGTATATGTTTCGCCCCTTTTCAATCAGGATTCATCAGAATAGAGATATGACTATACACTACCGGTAGTACGATTCGAAACCCTGGATTACAAGTATTTTTCAACTTAAATCCAACGTCGTTAACCGCGCGGTCAATATTTTAATAGCCGATAAACAATGATAATTTAACACATGTAAAAGCGGCACGATATCCCGGCATTCTACTTCTATTACAGAAGGAATGATGCATATAAAGCAAGTGACGTCATGCTGTGTAAGCAATGGTCGGCCAAGTTATTCAAATCAGAAAAAAGTTTGATGTGAGATCGTATATGTTTGTGGTAGCTTTTTAAAAATCTAAATCGGGGAAGTTGTGTGGAGTTATGGGTAGATTGCGGAAAGACGTACGGTGGATTACGTTGGATAATTCTCGTGTGGTTTCATAGTATCGAGCGGCTCAGCTGAACTAACGAAGTATATTATGTCCAGCCAGTATGAGACGAAGGGCCTGGTTGCGGTTACCGACTTCAGGTAATGTCATGAACATTCCTTCACATACGGAAAGGTAGATTGGATAAGGATAGCAGAGGGGGTATCGCTGTTACAGGTCAGTGAGACCTAAGCTACGGAACATATTTGAATGATTGACTGTTTCATTAGGTTGGTGATAATTTAACTTGTTTTCGGCCCAGGGCTGATTAACGTGTGCACGACAACGGCGGAAGGTCGGAAATCGTAAGGAAATCCGGGTGGGGGTCAATGTGGAATAAATCGGGTTCCTTAGAAGTAGTATATGGTTAAAGGCAAAGCGGCAGCCCCGTGATTACGGTGAGCCCCATTGAAAGGAATAGACCAAGAGCAGTGTACCCGTCTCAGATACGAATCGAACATACATCAAAGGGTAGGTAGCTAGGGGGTCATTTGTGGAGTCCATGTTAGAAAAGCGGACGATTGGCAAATGTTATGATATGTTTCATCGGATATTAGATGGCTGACCAGAAATATAAAATACGAATTTTACATGGGAGAGTCCCCGGTATTGTTTTTAATGATCGAATCGAACGAGTGTTGAAAGGGGAGGATGTAGAAAAATACCTCACTGGTAAGTATTTTGAAAGGGGGAAAGAAAGGTTTGTTAGATACTTATACTGGGGGGCATATGTTCAAGATGGCAAAAATATGGCACTACGACAACCAAGGGAAAATACCGTACAGGGCGGTCTGATGCTTAGCGGGCGACGCCGGCTCACATGGAAGTGGATATCTTCGCTAAGTAAATAATTATCTCTCTCTGCCGTGCAAAAGAAGCCAATCTGTGCCATCTGGTTTACCTGGAATAACACTTGTTGAAGCTAAAAATCAGCGTCCGTGTGTTTTTTGCTGTCCCTTGCTTTAATCGCCAGGCCTATAGATCTACACACCTGAAGCAGCTGAATCAACCAACCAAAAGCCGACGGACGTACCGGGTTCCTACGGTATAAGATAAGCAGAAATTTAACATCACAGATTCGAGTATACAACATGTGCCACATCTGTTATATTTTATTATCGTCTGGCGTTGTACACTTTTACGCGGGCTAATTATGATGTTTCCCGTTGCTATTTTTGATTTTTTTAAATTCATTTTTTAAAATCTATTAAGTTTTAATCATATATTTTTATAGTTATCCTAAAGTAAAGTTTATTCTGTGTCTAAAGTTTGTTAGTATTTGGCTTCACACACTTTGGTAATGTTTGTTCTACCTTCTCGTGTATGCATTATCTACACGGCTTATGTGATTATCTGCATATCCTGTCACATCGTGATATTTCCAAGTCGAATATCGACAAGCGTCTGCTGTTTTCGTGCTCCCAGTTTTGTAGTGATATTTGTTTCTCAAAGCTCATTTACTAGTTCATTCTTTAATATACTAACCACAAAAGCACATTAAATAACAAACACAATGAAAACATCACTTGCAAATAAATTGCGGTTATATAATTTTCATAATATATGACATCGTTGGTCCTCTTACATCTCATTCACATCAGCAAATGCGGTAGCTCATATCTCGAATGACCTATATATATATATATATATATATATATATATATATATATATATATATATATATATATATATATATATACGTGATGCATATGTGTGTATATATAGATAGAGAGAAAGACGGTGAGATGGGAAAGAACGAGATAGAGAAAGGCCAAATACATTTAAATCGAAATTATTTGTCATATATTAATAGAAAGTATTAGAGTGGGTATGTGTGCTAGTAGATAAAATAGTGTGTACATATAAGCGTTAAGACAAACCGTTCAGTGGGCGGAATTTAGTAGGGATCAATTGGTTTATCCCTGCTAATATAAGCCAGGATCGTGAGAAAAAAGTCGATAATTTGTAGGTGGAAATGACATCAGATAAATGACAGAGATGCTTCTGGCCGAATATTATCTTAATTTCGATGAAATCGTTCATAGAGACAAGACGTATAAAATACGGGCGTAGAAAAACTACTATAGTGAGCAATGCACTTAGACTAATTGACACTATCTTTTCCTGTCTCTATCTTTCTTTCACTACTCTGGATGAAATGCGGACGGAATTGATAAGTAATTATATCCAGGTAATCCGTGTTCGTTTCGAAATAATCCTTCATTCTCTACAAGTGGTATATGTGATTATATACATCATCATTGGTATGAAAAAAAATCAGCAACCATTTTTACTGAAAAACGGGTATCAACAAATGCGTCGGTGGAAAAGATAACTACGAAGTAGGAGACACACGCATTTCAGAGTATTGTTTAAATTTCTTTAACCGACTATAAATAATTAAATTTCCATGTAACATAACGAAGCGAAAATATACAGGGTGTCTCAAATAAATGTACTCACTCGTAGAATGACGAGAAAACTTTTATTTATGAACATAGAGTGAAATGAAATAGCATCGAATACATGAGCCAGATGTAATTGAAGAATCATGTTCGCAAATGTTCAAACTGATGACCATTATTGTTCAAACAAAGCTGATAACGCGCGCCAAGGTAAATAAAGGTTTTCTCGTCATTCTAAGAGTGAGTACATTTTTTGAGACACCCTGTAGATACAAAAACGGCACAGAACCATTATGAGATTACCTGTGAGAGCCAAACCGTTCCGTGAGCTTTAGCTTTTTATTCGTAGTGAGCATTTTAATTTGTTTGCAATCTCTGTTTTTCTTTGATGTCATATAAGGTAGCATACAATGCAACTTCATATATTATGAGAATGTATTTAAGATATACCAACATTGATATTGTTGTTTTATCAAGAAAACAACTCGCACACACGAATACAAATGAAATATAAATATGTATTTGCATGTGTGTGTTTGAAAGAGAGTTTTGATTCCATTATATTCCGTTCTGCTATGGAGTTGTGTCATGACGTATAAAAGGATATAATCATCCCCGGCCGGAATGTATCGATTTTTTTGCAATACGCATCTACGCAAAACACTTCATTTAATAAAATCAGAAAATCCAGGCGGTTGACCTTGTCAAGAAAAACGAATATTGATTTAGTGTATCTCGCATGACAGGTTTCTCTAAGGAAGTACAGAATAAGAAAAAAAGAACGAGAAAGAGAGAGAAGAAAGGGGCACACTGGCTAGGAGAACGACACAAACTAACGCAATATTAAAACAGAGATAAAATGTATGAAAACAGTATAGAAAGAGAACAAGGGTGGGGTGAGGAGAGAGAAGGAGAGAGAGGGGGAAAACAAAAACAAGAAAGTAATATGAGAGAGAGAAAAAAATCTAAGAACGAAGAGGCAAAAAAGTACAGGATAAAAGAAATTAGAAAGAGCAATTGATAAGAACGATTTTGTATCGAGTGACAGAAAAAGGGAGACAGAGAAAAATGAGGGAATTAAAAAATAATACAAAGTGTAAAAAAGAAATGGAAGTAATGATTCGATTTAATAGTTGTTAGAATGATAGAAAAAAGGATAAATAGACATATATATTGATGTGTTTTGACATTTTTATCGGTTCATCAATGAATTATATATATATATATATATATATATATATATATATATATACATATATATATATAGTAATATGGATATATATATATATATATATATATATATATATATATATATATATATATATATATATATATATATATATATGAATGAAAAGTGTTGGCTTCTGTCTATTTATTTTTGTGTTCATGAAACGAACTCCCCCGATTATTTTGAAGATAATACATATATTTTGAAACTCCATTACCTTTTATCCATGACCTCTTCAGATAAACCAGATATCACACACTTGAAGTACAATTATTATTTTTTTTTATTTCGTTTAATTTATAATTTGAAAACTATACATGATTTTTAAAAGAAAATGGTAATTTTTCTACACGTCTTCCAACCGCAGTAAACACTAATCCTTATTTTCTTCTAGGAAAACCCTGGTATGCTTTAACCGACATTAGAAAATATATGAATGTACGGAGAACGATATCTAAAATTGTAAAAATATTCACAAGCGGAATAACAAGTTAAAACAAATATATTTAATAAGATATATTTAATGAAATATATATTTAAATAATATATATTTAATAAAATATATATTTAATGAAATATATTTTAATACAATATATATTTAATGAAATATATTTTTAATTTAGATATATATTTATTAAAATATATATTTAATAAAATATACATTTAAAACTATATATTTAATACAATATATATTCAATAAAAATATATATTTAATAAAATATACATTCAATAAAATATATATGTAATAAAATATATATTTAATGAAATATATATTTTTAAAATATATATTTAATAAAAGATATATTTAATAAAATATATATTTAATAAAATATATATTTAAGAAAATATATATTTAAGAAAATATATATTTAATAAAATATACACCACATTTCTAAAAAAAATAACGGAGAGATTTAATAAACCAAACGGTAAGTTATGTGAGAAAAAATAATTAACTGGCTTAGGTTTCATGAGGTAGCTCGTTATCAGAGGAATACGTGGCCTTTATTGCTTTCTCAGTCAAACACCAGAAACGAATTTAGCTATGTTTTTATACCTTTTACTGGAGGAAATTAATTAGCATATGTGTCGATTACTGATTATTAAAGAGTATTTTCTTTCCTCTGGGAAGAGTCTATTTTTTAAAGTTATGGCGACACTTACATTTCCTGAGAGTTCTTTCTTTCACTTTTGAAGAATACTTGCGAACAAGGTCAGACCCTTATTTTGGTATTAAACTTCTGACAGACTTGGGGTCGTGATTTAGCAATATTTCGCAACGTTTTACAACCCACCTTATTCTGATCTACAAACTACCCCTTTGCGGTGATTGGTTATTAAATTGTTTTTGTTTGTTTATTTCCTACCATAATAGCTTACCACATAAGTGTCCTTGTAAATTTATTATTTTGCATGACAAAATATTATTTCACATAAAAAGGCTCTTACCCTAATTCAAATACTTTATTTTAAAGATTATTAAAAATGTAAAACCTGTTTATTCATGGTGTAAAATTGTTAGTTATTCATATCAAAATAAAAGCGAATACATTACGGGTATATCTTTCGAAATAATTTAAGAGATTATATATTTTATGAATAATAAATGTATCTAAAGTGATCGTCTCATTAAGCGATAGAGAATGCTATGGTGTTGTTTATCTCACTAATAACTTGCTACGGCCTCACCAGCACCTTTTCTTGTGGTAGAGTCATCTAGTGTCTCAAGCACAGTCAGAAATGTCGACATGTGTTATTATTACAACATGTTCTTAAGATTTAGTGATCTTAACAGGCGCTAATTTGTTTACACCTTCCAGCAAATTACAACCATATAAGATTTTCTATGTAGTTTTTTTTTAAGAAAGCTGGTTATCGCAGAAATAGGCAAAGAGTAGTAGACAGGTCAATTATATAGAGATATATTAATTACTTTTGACAGACTGATTTAGGCATATATTTAAATATGCTTAAAACTTAAGAACAGTTTTTGTTTATATATTACATTACTCACTAACATAAAAAAAACGTCAGTCTGGTTTGACACCCTCTTTATCTTTCATTTCTTTTTTTTGATTTTTATTTATTTCTTGGAACATTAATTGATCATGTAATTGGGTTTACATAAATCATTTCCGGGTATTTTTTATGTACCCATATATCCATATATTCGTTGTATGTTGAAAGTAAATCATTAAAATGCTCGATCGCAAAGAAATCCAACTTATTTCTTTAAATGTATATGGTGCATACTTCAGATACATAATATAGTTGAAACTAGATAAGTCGACCTTTTACTTCTGTTGAAAAGTCGTTAGACCCCAATTCTAATCATCAGGGACTCAGGAAATAAAAAAAAAACAACTCGAAATATGAAGTTCAACCATCATTGTAGCATCTTCTGGTGAGCTTATACAAGGGGCATTTTTGGAAACAGTGTCTAGTAGATAGGGGTGGACTGTATGCTTACATGGGGCTACTCGGAACTAAGTATTATTTAGAATGAATTGTTCATGATGTATGTTGTATGTTTCTCTAATTCAATGATGCCTTCATATTTAGGGATTATAGTTTTGGTGGACTTTTATTTCTCTTATTTAAGGGTCAAAGTGATATATTTATATTATTGTATATACTTTTACGATAGTGATTATATTTGAGTGTTAAACTTCTGTTAGAGTTTGCTGTTACCATATATCTAATAACGTTTATGAGCCTATCGGAGGTCTGTGTGAATAAGTAAAGTTTAGATCTGGGTCATATATATATTATTTAAGGGTAGTCGATGAATATATTCATAGGGGTTAAACTAGTAAGACGTAATATATTTAATATATTTAAAGTTAAGAAGATGGTTTGTATATGATGAGATATTTAATAATTTATGTGATTTGTGATAGGTAGGGATTACGAAGGTGTGAGTCTAGTTTGTATTAGGTAGAATATATGTGAATGTGATTAGTATACTATTATATATCCGAGAGAGGGATGTAATATTGTAGAAAACGATTTATTTGATGATATTTGTAAAAGGTCTTTGGGTGGGCTTGGGGAAATACACATATATGTTACATATGTTGTAGAGTTCTTTGGACTTATATGTGAAAGGGAATCTTATTGGGTTATGCATTTTTCGTTATTAGTCCTTTGGGCTAGTAGAAACGTTCTTTTCTGGGGACATTGTTCGAAAACCTCAATTCTGATTGCACTAGAGATTATGGAAAATGTGTTGTTTGCCTATAGAATCTTACATTTCTAATTAATGCCTAGTGGGCAATTCTTGGAGGTAGGGCTACATGCATACTGAATTAAATGGAGCATAATCGATAACAAATAGCATTATTGCCTTACCTCTGGGAATTGCACACTATGCACAACTGTATTTGTATTTAAATGTATAAAAACCCGTTAGAATATAGTAATATATCTCCGATCATCTGGTGTCCCTTTTATCTGTATACTAGCAGGAAAATCCGACGTTGCTCGAGATGAATAAACATCACTACTATGTACTTCTGCCCTATGCACATAGAATCAGATCACTTTCTTTGTTTTGATCGATCTCCCAACTCCCTTTTCAATGCCTGGTATAATCGGAAGAAAATGAAATTATAGGAACCACTTTGGATAAGTGTTTCTTTTTATTATACTTTAAATTTCATTAAAATCGGATAAGCATGTGGAGTTTTAAAGAGGTTATGTCCTCATTGCTCACATACAGGTAAGGGCACGTAGATAGTCGGCACATAGAGAGAAACGTATAGAGATTCAGGACCACTTCCCCATGAGAATTAAACACATAGTACTTAAATTTCATCAGATGTATATGCCTTTATAGCCCTATTTAGATATTCGGGTACACTTCCATTTTATTCCTGTTATATTTTATGAGAATACACCTTTACATTTTACGTGATTCTCCAATCTGTCCTACTATGAGAGACACACAGACATCATACAGACTAAGACATACACGCAGACATTGAATTATATATATAGAAGATAACTATATATATACGTACACACACACATATATATACATATATATATAAATATATATATATACATATATATATATAAATATATATATATATATATATTATATGTTGATCAAACAAATAAACTATGAAAAAATGTTTAATAACAACAAATATACTCAAATCGAGATTATTTTTTGCGTTTACTTGTTATGTACGTTTATCGGCCCGTGCAATATTCTGACATGGTGTAGTGTATTTCTTTCCACATCGTTTTAAATTCATATACACAAATAAAACTGTTTACGTGACATACACCTTCTCAACAGCGTTCCTTTAAATTAATAGTCATTATCCATACATACAAGATTTTTATAAAGATCAGATGCACAACGATCTAGCCGTGGTTTTCTTTTTTTTAGATGCGACAATCAATATATATTTGTCATATCTGTTAACCTGAGAATATATGATATACATTTAAATCTTTCCATTTTTATCTACTCAACCGATCTAACCGACTGTGTGTTCATAAGGAGTGTGACGCCAGAGAACAATCCGAGGACGAGAGTAATGCATGTTTTCCCCCAGAAGAGCATTGTAATCCTAAATGTTCAATAGCGGAGAAAAATATTTTGTAGATTTAGGATATGATTAAAATACTATTTATATTTACTTCAGGAAGATATTTTTTTTATTTTATTAAGTTTTTTAGTCTTCCTACGAATAAAAACAAAATAGCTTTAATCGATTTTTGTAATAGCCAGCAGATCCAGTTTCTATAAATATAGCCGTTCTTAAAATACGTTTTTTTTTAAATTCTGAGAATCCGAATATCTCCACATTTTTTCATTGATATGTTCTCTATTCCGTTATTTTCTTCCTATTTCAGTGACAAACAGCATGCTTTGTTGTACGAAGCAACATTTACGTAAACACGTACCCAGTTGAACTAATACAAATATATAAATAAAAATAAATTAAGAGCCGTGTTCGTTCCGAAAATAAAGAAATCACCAGATGAGCTATTGGATTACGCTATCTAACAAATAGTGTTTCATGAGGGAAATGATATGTTCTTTGAAAGAATATTTTGGATTCGCAATGTTAAAAATATGTTACATAAAGTTGACCATGCACGTCTAATGGACGGTGTATTTTTTAGAACCGCCCATGTTTGTATAAGATAACATGTAATCAAAAGGTCTGCGAACATAAGTTTAAATTGAGAACGTGAAAGTCTTAGCCATTTATTTAGCTTGTCTAGAAATCCTATTACAGCATTCATCTCTGACGCGTAAATTATTTCCCCATCTATGTAAGTCGGAACAACGTACACCACATGCCCGATACTACTACTACTACTACCACTACTACTACTACTACTACTACTACTACTACTGCTACTACTACTACTACTACTACTACTAGTAGTAGTATTACTACTATTACTACTACTCTCGATATGTCGTTTTTCTGTTTATTCTAATAACTTCTCTTAAACCTGACTCTCTCATCTAACCGAAACGCTACACATAAAGACCACATATATGAAAACATATAAATTAAGACCACTAGAAATGTTATATTTCTACATATAGTTTGATCATATCACAGACATAGCTACAACATATTACATGGGAAAGCAAAAAAAATTGCTATGCAAAACCGTAAACTTGTTATATTTTAAGTATTTCTTATTGTGTATCCAGCTAGAAGGAGCTTAATCATTTTTTGTAAGCGATCTGCATGTTCAATTATCGATAAAGATGCATTCAATCATAGACCATAATACGCCCTGACCTATTTAACTATTTGCAATCTAATGTTTTATAGAAATGTGTTTACCCTTCAGAAACCATGTATAGCTAGACAGATGTGTAAATCTAGAAAAGTATTGTTTAATGTATGTTTATGTCTAACGATCCTGGACTTGATGATGATGATGCACTAGCCTTTTTGTAGATGACTCTGGTATTAAGAGATAGTTCTAAGGTTGTTATATCATAATTATTCATCTCATCAATGGTTACTATTTATATTGCCTGCGTATTTTATTTTCCCACTATAGATGTGTATATAACGCTTTCTATCATGCAGACATTGTATAATGGGCATGAATGTCTGTCCGAACTGCATTGTTATTTTTTCAAGCTTTATTTTCTCTGTATTAAATCTTATACAGTGGTCTAAGTTATTTATGACCCAGAAAGAGATTCTGATTGCATTTCTGTTGAATAGTTTAATATATTTGTGTGGCCCCTCTAGGTGTTCCTCTATGTTTTTAAAGAATAGTTTAGCGATGTCAGTTTGGACATTCTTACTAAACTGCAGATAAGACCACACGACCTTTCGCCTACTAGTTTTTCTAAGATTACCTATAAAGTTTTTTGGATAATTAGTATCCATTTTTACAGTACTCTGCTGCACGGACTCAGTATGTTCCACACTCATATTATTTATTTTATTTACTGATATTAAATTCCATGTTTAGGTTCTTCTGATCTATATTTTAGTGATATAATATTTGGTTTTAATCGAATGTTTATATTGTTTCTTTTACAAAATGGCCACTCGAAGTAATTGTTATAACTAATACTTTTAACGTCGCCTATAATTTACAATTAATTCTTGTAACATTCAGATTGCTTCATTAAATAGTTGCCTATATTCCGAAATTCTAGAAATCCTGTTAGAAATATTCGGTAAATAGAATTCACAATAGACGCAGCGTGGTTAAAGTCTCTATGCACATTCTATAGCGTTTGGTACGGTTTATAGTAACACCCAATAGTATTGCAGATGAGTCGAAAAAGTTTCAGCAGTTAACTACGGTTTTGATGACTATGAAGTTGTGTTTCATCCATAGTTATTAAAGCGTTTACATAATTCCATTCTAAGTATTTTTATGCATTCTATCTGTAGATCTAATCGCAAATAGTTCACCCTCTTTATATAATCCAACATTACGCTTAAGGTAATTCTTAAAGTGTTCAGAAAACTGATTAAGAGAAGAATAACCCAACAAGGGCTGTTACATGTGCAGAGTAAGTCGATCATATATATACATATATATATATATATATATATATATATATATATATTTCGCAGCTTGTATTAGTATAACTAGCAACAACCTTATGCTTCAATCGTACCCTCAGTATGTGTACGACAAGAAAGTAGTTCTATCTAGGTAATAGATCCTGAAACGACGTCGTCTGTAGGTGAAACCCATTTTAATGTAAAAAAATGTATTTAGAGTATATATATATATATATATACACATGTATATATATATTTATATTTACGTATATATATATATACATATATATATATATACATATATATATATATATATATATATATATATATATATATATGCATACACACATACATACATACGCGTGTTTGCGTTTTTCTTCAGTACTATTACCGATATGTCCAACGATATTATAGAAGCGCCAAGAGAGCGATACTTGTTTTTACATTATTGATAGTCTACCCTATTTTCATCATTGTTTTCTAATTGTCCTTGTCTTCTAATTGCCCATTTTAGTCTACCGAACTAGTAGAGCTTAATCGATATGAGAAACCTGTTTTTTAAATCCCATAATTGTATATATTTAGAATCATTTTTATTGCTATATATATGTTATCGGTTTATCAATATTATCGAATTGTTGTCTAAAGTTCATCTTCGTTCTCTTTTCAAAGGAGACACCTTCAACATTCTTAACAAAATATCCAAGTAAACTGATGATGAATAACTACTTTCGGAAACGTAAATATATTTCCTATTTCTTTTATATCATCTTCTTTAATGATGAAAACAGGAAGTAAACATCTGAGGAACCAATATGAATAAACATACACCCCCACACATAAATACCCCCCAACATATATATATATATATATATATATATATATATATATATATATATATATATGATTGAAATCACTAATGGATTCTTAACAAATTTGATTGGTCAAAATACTCCGCAATCTTTAGGCTTTGAGATCGATACGTTTTTTTAACCATATTCCCGTATATATTTACGATTGGGGATTGTTAATGTTTGCGTGATACGGCACTTGTAGATTACTGCTTAAAATTACGAAAACACCTATATCTACAAACCTAATGTCATATGGGTTTGCTCGGTAGTGGCGAACAGGTTGAATAGGCTATATATAGAATGGACACAGTGCAACAGTTGATAGAAGATTAGTTGCTGAATTCGCTAACCAGCATCCCTAAATTCGATCTCAATATGGGTTAGTAATATACTAATTAGGACCTCCACTTTGTGTTTATTTCTTAAATAATTGGTAATAAGAGGTTATGGTTATCAAATAAGTCAATGGTATATTTGATTTTTCTGAAAATTCTGAATATGATTATCTTGACTGCCCTGTCGGCCTTACTCGTGAATAAACGTTAGACATTTTAACACCAATTAGCTAGTTCATTTACTTTTAAACGGCATAATAATAGGTCCAGAATCAGATGTATGAAAATAAAGAGGCGTATTGGAAAGTAGAGAGCACGGGAGATCGAATGCATATCTACGAGAGATAATGAATTTCGAAATGTGAGAATGAAAATTGATTTATAAAAGAATGCCGAAAAATATTTAATTCCATCATATAAGTTACTTTTATTAACAGTGATGGATTCTGAGTTCATTTGCTGGGATTTGTAAAATCGTGTCTGTTTTAGGATTTCGTTGACGCTTGAATGTATGGAAACAAATATGGGGAACATGTTTTTCGCAAATAATTAGAAAACAATATCGACTTTTCGACCATAAAATAATTACGGACTCTTTTGTTCAAGTAGAGCGTCTTCAGAAATGGAATCGACTGTAGTGAAAGTTATATGTTTGAAATATATTTGTCAACAGTATCGATTCGTCGCGAATTCGTTATAGATCTGTACACCTAAAATGCGTTGTCGAAACGAATTTTAGAGGGGAAAGTGAAGATAAGATAACCCGAGTTCGACTTCCATATGTTTCTATCGCTTACTTTAAAAAGGTCTACTAATAATTTGTTATACCATATATGTTACGTATGCTATGCTTTTATATTGATACTAATGTTAACACTGGTTATATCACTGAACAAATGATTTAGTAGTTTCGCGGGTTGTTAAATAGAAAAAGAATATCACTAGGTGAAAGTTAGGCGCGCACATGAGTAAAACCTGCACAGGTTTTATTGTTCATATTTTGGGGCACGTTGTTTATTCTTATCCACACGTTCAACAGATATTGTTTGTTTTACTGATATCACCAGCGCGAAAAAAATCATAACATACAGCAGAATAGTATATGAGATAATATCGGTAATACTCTCTAATATAAACTTTAAAAAAAATATATGTGTATATACAGTAATGCTCTCCGTATGTGTGTGTATTCATGCTTTTTTGCATGACAGTTAAAACGTTGGCCAAAGATCTAAATCAACAAAACATTCGGGAGCATAATTCTCGATCCGAGTATTTCTTTTCTTTAACTTTTCTCAAAATCATTATTCCTAATTAAACATACGTAACCATAACATTCAAAACACATGCTCAAATGTGTTACCACTTCTCTTTTCAGTTTCGACTTTCTATTAAAAATAGACTGAACAATATACTTATAATAATCTGAACATTTTTACTAGCTGTTTAAACAATCAGTAAACAAACAATAGTGTCTTCTAGTTATTTAATCGTACGTAGTTGGTATCTTTAAATATAAAATGTAACTTTTATTCATGACTCTTTCTTTATGATTGCTAAAAAGCCTGCACAGAATAACATACATACTAATAACTTATATAATATACAAGCTTGGTTTATCAATAATTATGATTTTGTTGATACGATTAAGTAGCGCTTTTTGAAATTTTAAAGCACCTCAAATGTGTGTTTATTAGTTTACCTATTAATGAAAGCTGTCTTTATTTTTAAGAGCTTTGTTATAACTTGTATTGTAGTAAATGTATAAATGTATTACCATTAATATTAAAGACTGAACCTGACTATTCGTCATGTAATATTGTGCTAGTTTAAACAGGCAGGTGTTGCTGTAGACACAGCGTGGAAAATATGCAACATATATGAACAATATCAACTAACAGATCGAAAAGTTAAGAAATTGTTTTTTAAAATCTCCTTCCGGTTATTTTAGCTTAGAAAATAAGCCGAGGTCTTCGCACCCTTACGCCATGAAGTGGTCAACACTTTACTGAATGATTATCATCGTGTAAGCACTCGTGAATTGGCAAACTAATTCAATACTTCACAGCCCACCATATACAACCACTTACAAAAAGATGGGTACGGTTAGAAAACAAAGTGTCTAGTTTCCTCATTTCTTAAGTGATAAAAATAAGGGATATTATCTTTTCATCGTAACAAGGCATCTTTCCAGGCAGTTTAATTATCCCTTTTCTTTATAGTGGCATAGCAGGTGATAAAAATGAGTTACCTATGAACATATCCAACGCAAAAGCCAGTGGCTTAATAAGGGTAAAGTTCCACACCCCACCCCACCACCTAACACCAACGATATGTGTTACTGTGCGTTTAGTGGGGAACCTGTGGAATTTTTAGTCGGACACGAACCACGAAATGCAAACTGTATATTTAACAATTACAGCGTGTGGACAAAAATATGAAAAAAAAAAGCCCGGCAGTTGTCACTAAAAATATAAAGTTGCCCTCCTCAATGGCAAAGCAAGACCCCCCCCCCACTGCAAATGTAACGCAGTAAAGGAAATCCTGCAATTTTTATAGTCTCTCCTACCCCAGCCACATATTCCCCTGGTATCGTCCTGACTGATGTTTACCTCTTTAGGCAAAAAAAAATAAACCGGATATTACAAGTATAAAGATCCTATACAAAGCTGTTAAAAACAAAACATTTGTCATTTTATTCGGATTGTATTAAAAAGTTAATTGATAAATGAGAAAATGTCATTGAAAGCAATAGTAGACATACACATATTCATTTAGTTTGTATTACACATCATATTAAACAACAATTATTTATGAATCAACCCAATAAATAAATCATTTTATCAACATTTTAGATATCAATTTGTTAAATCCTCATCATTTTTCTCATGATTTAAACATCACATAAGCGTCATCAAAAGTAAATATATTTCTTTGACATATTTAACGACGCAATATCCTATTCTATATGAATCAGTCTCATAGCTTCGGTGAAATCGATTACTCAAAATATTAGAGGCCGACTGGCATTCCCAGCTAATACTTTGTATTTTAACAAATAAAATGCAAGTTCAGTCTGAAGATGATCAACTTGTTTGCAATGCACAGTGCAGAAAGCTATTTTTATTAAGTTATACTGAGCGCCCATTATTGTTACATTAACGATTCGAAGTAATATATGAGAAAAATACCGTACCTGTTAAACAACATCTGAATAATTATTTGAAATATAATAGTAATAATTGAAGAAACTACAATCGTTTCAAATTGAGTATCACGATATGATAATATACATGCACACTCTAATGTGTTTCAGTTGTAAATTATCCATTTACTTTTGCAGAAAAGTCAGACGATTAGGGATAGTCCGAACCATACAGATAACAGATATGATTGTATTTTTCGGTTCAATTTTAAGTTATAGTTTCTCTATTTTTCCTTATTACGTTTGTATTCATGCTATGTTTATATTGTCAACAGTTAAGAAAGAAATACTCATGAAACATATGATAAAATATAATGTCATTACTAAGTTGTTGTTTTTTTTAATTCATGCGCAAATATAGTTAAACAATATTGTAGGAACATATTTTCGTTTATGAGTAAACTTAATATTAAAATAAATTAAGGAGCAATGAATTAGTAAAAACAATGATCTAGATTCTCAATAAATATCTAAATCCGCTGAGTGAGAAATTGAGAGCTACACAGGAAGAGTGTGTCAGTTATACATCGGACTACTTCCTTTATATTGGGGTGTATTATCGCAACGTTTTCGGTTCTGTATCGTATGCCTTTTTTAGTAAATAACTCCACATTATCATGAAATTACACGCTTAGGATGAACTGTAATTGCGAATTGAAATGAATGTGTAGACTTAGTTTACGGTACGCTTCAAAATATCAGGTAAACTACTGGGTTCGACTTACGGCACTGAAGAAGTACGCAAGCGCAAATGGCCATAGCATAGCGGTCATAGCATACTTAGATATGCAAACTACTCCCAAAGTTGTAAATAATAATAAAATATCGTCATTTCTAAAATTGCAAATCAATATGTTCGGATTATTGTAAAAAAACACACACATAAAAGAAAGCATATTCGACATTAACGGCCAGTATGATAAAACAGGAGCAAGAGAAATCAACAGAACATCGTTCCACTGACAAACTTACAAGACGGCTATATACCAACTATAAGTATATAATTTATAAACAGAAGTGTATAGTATTAAATAGAGGTATGGCTAATTATATCTGCTTACGACCACTTTCTTAAATGTCCATCTATCGTTCTGATATATATATATATATATATATATATATCGGTTAAATGTTCTCTGTCACATAAACCCTATTCAGACAAAGTCTAAGGTCATAAAGACTACACTTGCGCTGTCGGCACGTGCCCATATTGACACGTATAGCATATTCGTAGCTACTACAGCGTAACTGATGCAGTGGTCCCAAATACAATTATCGCTTATTCACATAAAAGTTGCTGCAGTTCAATACATTAACTTGCTGGGTGTAACGATTCTGTTGTTTTGTATTGACCATCTGTGATATTATTGCATTTCGTCGACCTGTTCTGGGACATACACAGTAATCGTGGCTTTAATGTTTTAGCTGTCGACCAATACTAGTGTGTATACGATATATTGTAAATCGAAAACTTTTTTATGAGAAAACTTTAGATGTTTTGACTTTCGACGTTTTTTTCTGATTTTTCTCAAATCAAGGGCTGAACAATTATACAGGTTTTACATCGCAGTTATAAATTCAAGGCTGAAACGTATACGTATGGAGATAAAATTTGAATATTAATTATCAAAATTATGTGTAGCCCTTTCTAATCGTGCCCCTTTAATGCATAATCATAAAAGCAGTCAAATCTAAGCTATATTTATAGCTTAGATTTGACTGCTTTTATGATTATTCAACAATATTTTTTTCGGTTGATCACTGTGTTACGTTATTTAACTGCCCCCCCCCCACTTTGACACATGAATACGGTCTATTTCTTATCTCGCCCACAGCTATTCATAGTAGCATCCTTGATTAGAGCGCTTGGAATTGGACTTAAATGTGACTACTGTTCAAAGGGTTCGAATCGTGCGAAGGGTTCGAATAATTATCTATAAACTTATGATTACGCGAGGATGAAGCATATATGTGTGTAGATGAACTCTAAATATTTAAATAATTATAAATATATTCTATGAAAAATGCCAGTATACTGAAATCATATGCCCTTAATAGGGTAAAGATGAACATCCATATACACTAAATGTACAAAAGCAAGGAAATTCCCAAATGTTGTCACTTTTATTGTCATTAAGGGTATGACTACATATCAACCAAACCATTTCATTATCACATCGCTAAAGTATAAATCTTTATGCATGAGTGGATGAAGTGTGTGAGGTGCGCTGAAGAAAAGTTTCTACCAGTAAAATATACAGTCCTGTTGTCCTCGCATACTCTTAATGACAATAAAAGTGTACACATTTGGGTATTTCCTTGCTTTTGTACATTTAGTGTATATGACTTTTCAATGGAATGCCACTGCTGATATAGTTAGTAGTTTGACTAATCAAGGTATATGGTATACTGGAATTAAAATGTCATCAACTAGACACTAGAACCTCTATATTTGCCAAACATCAGCTGAATCCATCAAATGGTGAATAAGATATAATATAAAGTGTACCATTTTAAAGGTTTTGGGGAATTTTCTTAAAAACTAAGGTATATGGTAAACTTAAATGAAAATGCCATCGACTATACACTAGAACATCTATCTCTGCCAAACATGATTTCATGATTGAACTTTCTGGATCTCTAGGTTGCCTTGACTAATGATGCTGAAATTCTACACACATATAGAACCTATTAAATATAAACGTTGTGCTAATTTTAACTAATTTGGTTAATTGGTTTTTGAGTTATGATCAATCAAAATGATATCGATATACGCATATATATATATATATATATATATATATATATATATATATATATATATATATATATATATATATAACTCAGGTTCATTTTATATTCCAATAAAAATGTTTATATTCTTTTCACATTTGCAAAAGACAACATTTCTGTGAGATGCATTTTTACGGTCGGTTTCATTTGCCGTGAGCAAATAAAACATTTTTATGTAATTATCGTCTCTGCGAAAACTCTAAAATTATCAGAAAAAAATCTACAAAACATTAAAAGATATCGGATTTAAATGTATTGAAAAAAAAACTATACTATACAGTGGTTCATTTTTCGAATTAAAAAAAACAAAACAAAACAAAGAAAAGAGTAAACTCACGTGTGTGGAAACTCACTAGTACGCCATTTTTAATTATTCAGTCTAGAGCGTTTACATCATAAAAGTTGTGTGAATGTTTATAAATTTTAATTCAGTAATATTTCTTTAAAATATTTATGAATTCTATTATTTATTTATCAAAATTAGACTGCAATAGAAACACGCACTTATATTATATTCAAATACATATATTGCCATAACAATTACATATATATATATATATATATATATATATATATATATATATATAAATTCTTTGTAGAATGGTAGGAAAAATCCCAGCAGAGTGCTCGATTAATTAAGAATCAAAGTTAAAAATTAAGAGCATAATATTTATTTATTCTGGTACAGAAAAATTAGTACAACATTCGTACCGTCGGTTTCAAGCACGGAAGGTCTTACCCATCCGGCTCTCTTCAGCTTCTGTTGTCATCTGTTTTGGAAATGTGAGGTCACATGACACTCTTGTTGGGACGCGTTATTTGCTCAGTGTGTTGTGTGTGTTTGTTTAAATTTGAATTTAGTGTCATAAGACCGTTGAGATTTAAAACACGGGAGAAGAAAGAGAATTCAAGATTAAAGGGAATAAAAAGGGGAATAAAAAAGGGGGGTGAAAAATAAAAAAATATATATATGAAAAAATATATATATATATATATAAATAAATATAAAAAAAACATATATATATATAAAAACATTTTAATACTAAGAATAAAGGAATAAAAAAATAAAAAAAAAAAAAAAGAAGAAAAAGAGAAAAAGAGTATAAAAAGTGGGTTAAAAAAATATATATATATAGAGAATAAATTGTAGAGAATAAAAAAGAGCTAGAGAGAAAGAAAGAATAAAAATAGAAAGAATAAAAAGAATAAAAAGAATAAAAATATATAAATAAAATATATAAATAAAAATAATAATAATAAAAAAATATATATAAAAATTAAAAATTAAAAATTAAAAATTAAAGATTAAAAACAAAAATAATAAAAATAAAGAAAGGGTTTCTCTGAAATTCCCGTGAGCCAAATTATGAATTTGTATCATTAGCCGTTATATTTTTGAAGGTATGCGTTCTAAAAATCGTTGATGTGTAAGAATCTTTAGATTGGAGTGATTTTTAATGAAGGGATTCGGATCTAAGGGAGGTAACTAAGATGGAAATATGAAATATTTGAGTTTGTTAAAGTGGGTTTGAAAATTAATCTGGTGGTTGATAAAAGATAAAAAAAATAAAAAATTAAATATTTTTGCATTCTGGTGAAAGTCGAAGTTTTTGCTCTTGGAATTTATGTGGATATAATTTTTTGAGTAATCTAGTGATTGATAATTAAATTAAATATTTTTGTATTTTTGTGAAGGTCGGAGTTTTTGCTCTTGAAGTTTAAGTGGATATAGGTTGATGAGGTGTTTGTTCGTTTTTATTGTGTTTATATTAGTAGAGGGGGGGTAGTTAGACATTATGTGAATCGGTCAGACCAGTTTATAAGCAATGCTTGCCTCTTGTGTGCACATCCCTTGAATATTTCATCGCGGACATTTAAACAGGCTGTATTCGGATCGATGATGGCTTTTGAAATGTGGTATTTTTCAGCGTCACATAGAGGACATCTGTTTATGGCTGGAGAGAAGGATGGTTTTCTCTCAATTATTTTCCATTTGATGGTGAAGGGTGTGTTTTCTTCTTTAAGCTGCCATATTCGGGTCGCGAGTGCCGTATTAGCCTTGTTTTTGTATCTGAAGGAGTTTCTGTGTGCATATAGCCTTTGTTTGAAATTTCCCTTCGTCATCCCAATATATTTTTCTGCATTACTGGTATTCTGGTCTGTGACGGTTGCTTCATAAATGATTGAATTGATTTTGCAATATATATATATATCTATAGATGTATGTATATACGCTTGTATTTATGTTCGTAATACCATCTGAGGGAATGATAAAATTATAATTCTGCCTGTTGAGATATCAGCTTTCAACTGCTGTACATCGATAGTATCGACATGCCGGTGTCGTAAATTTTGAACGTGGCAGTTTAAATAAACTAAATTATATGCATACCGCTATATTTGATCCTAAACACGTTTTTATAACCCCGGTTGACATCCTTTAAATTTTTATCCCGTGAATATTTATTTTAATCTCGATTAGTATATATATATATATATATATATATATATATATATATATATATATATATATATATATATATATATATATATTTATGTATACGTATATATACGTATATATACTTTTTTAAAGCTCATATTGAAACTCGATACTTTTATTTACAGTCGGTCTTCTAACCAATAACACAATCAGCAGAAGCCTCACATAGTGTGCTGTGTACATTTTTAATTAATAGATATAACATTGGGGCACGTGATCAATATTGAAACATTAATCTGTCGATTAGTTGGTGACAGTCGATGGTTCATCTACGATTGCTTAATCGACGAAGGTATATTTACATATATATATATATATACGTATATATATATATATATATATATATATATATATATGTGTGTGGGTGTGTGTGTATATACATATGTGTGTTCATATATATGTGTATATATATATATATATGTATATAAATGTATATATATGTATAGACACGTGCACACACGCATATATATATATATATGTATTGTCTAAATAAGAGTTTACTCATATATGAACACATAAACATGCACTGAAATATACTAACTGAATCCACATAAAATATAAAACAGGAGAGATCTTATGTAGGTGAACCCTTAAAATGCGACATTTCCCCAAAAATTGTATCATGCATATGTTACTTGACGGGGGACTGAATATATATATATATATATATATATATATATATATATATATATATATATATATATATATATATATACAGAAATTTATTATGATCAGTTGACACGAAAAATAACAAATATACATATTTATGTAAGTTGACCTCCTAAGTTTTATTTACAAAATAACAATGTATCTTTCACACTGACCGTGCGGCTTCTAATATCCATTCCGAAACATCATACTCCGTTCATTTGTTTAAGAGATGTATCTGTACACACAGAGATATACCCCCACATATATACTAATATATATATATATATATATATATATATATATATATATATATATATATATATATATATATATATATATATATGTATATATATATATATAGATAGATATATATATATATGTATATAGATATATATATATATATATATATATAGAGAGAGAGAGAGATGGACCCGGACGGGTCTGAAAGTACTTGGGAGACAAATCCAAACTATGGCAAATTCATCAGCCAATTCCCCTCCGAAACTAAGATCCTGATTCAGACTATTGTAAAAGATCAAGTAAAGGATATCTAGACATGTTATATTCAACAATACTTGCCTGCACGAGAAACTGCTCCTTAGGTATACACACACATATATATATATATATATATATATATATATATATATATATATATATATATATATATATATACAGTGCGATTCATAAGTCACTTAGCTATTTATTTTTGAAATTCTAGAGTTAAAAAATTCGGTAATTCAAAACAAAGTTCATTCAACAAATACATTTATGGGAGTTTTAAATTACAGCAAATTTTCAAAATGTCCACTTTCGTTCCGCATTCATAGCTCTATTCTTTTTTGCAAGGAATTTACGACTCTTTGTAGCATATTTGATTGATTATGAAATAAATATATATAGAAACATATATATAAACGAATAAATTTAAAATATCAAATAGCAGTAATTAGAGAGTAAGATTACAATTATCAAAAGTTCATAGTATCTTTGTGCTTATATGGTAATGATTTTAAATAGCTAAGTGAAGTGACTTATGAATCACCCTGTATATATATTTATATATTTATGATTTTATACGCACATGAACTTACTTTTATGTACGTATATAAGTAATAAAGATATGTATATATTAACGAGAAGTTCGTCCCAAAAGTAATAGTGCGACTAATAATTTTAGTGTTTGCATCTTAATCACTTAGGCAATCGAAAGAATAGTAAGCAAAAACAACGAACGCTGCAATCACGAATAAACATAAGTACATAAAATACATTAAAATATACATATATATATATATATATATATAGAATACACACACACACACACACATATATATATATATATATATATATATATATATACATATATATATATATATAAAAGTAATCCACGGCAATTATATACATTCAGAGCTCGAAGATGATAACATGATCACGTAACATTAGTCTCCAATTAGTGTTTCAACTCCACTAAGATTGCTTGATTCAAACACGCGCATAACGTCTAGTGTGGACATATTTTGGAATCGGCTTTGATAGTAAATTATTAAAATGATATTGAACAGAAGCTTTGCCTATATACTATTCTCCCGTTCTCGTAAACAATAATACTAGAACACCGTATATCAGTCGATAATAGCTAAAAGTGTTTGTTTTTTAATATTTAAGTTTAGCTAATACAGACCCTCAGTGCCGCCGTCTTTTTAACCCGTCTAGCAGATTACGAAACATTACTTTCTTCTCATGTAACTAAGGTTATATTCAATTATTTTACTAATTACTACCTTTGACCCAACTGCTTACTTATTTCACCGTCTTTTTTTCGTCATGTAGGATCGTTAAACCTCACATTTTCGCTTATTCGCTACCATTTTTCCATCGTCACTTGCTAAACATTCACAATCTTCTCTTCCGTAATTGAGCCACCTTTCCTATACTAGTTGCACATTTTTAAAGATATTTTTGTTTTCTTTGCTTGTATAAAGCGAATAACAACTATTCCATAGAATTGAAGAAGAGACATACCCCAACATTACAAAAAAAACAATTAAAACGACCTTCAGAACATTGCAAAACAAAAAGATATGAATTCTGGTTTTTTTTTAACTAACTAACACGCATAAAATGCACAATAAGATATTAAGGCTGAGTGGAATCCATTCAGAAAGAATGGCATTAATTTAAAAATACAGCAATAAATACAGAATCGCAACCAACTACTGAATTATATCCTGCCAACTATGTAATAGATGTAGTAAGTATTTTCAGGGCATCTGCGTTAAGAGATCAACCCCTTCCTTTTTTGCAGTTTACTACGTAGCGAGGAACAGAAAGAATTCTGCAAAGCAACAAGATTGGCAACACGCTTTTTATATATCGACGAAGGAAGTTAAATCATACGACACAATTCCGTCAAACGTGAGTACTGTAATGTTGAAGATTTAGAAAATATATTAAACTATTCTCAGCTTTCTTTACAAAACCCTGGGCATATGGCAACAGAAACTGTTAGCCGGAGGACAACCACTAACGGCGATAAAAAATACAGAGATTAATCATGGTAATGACCCGATTAAACCAGCATGCCGAGGGGGGTAATGCTGGATATGAATTTAAGTGTTGTTACCTATATCGATATTGTGGATATTTCCTTTGCTTGGACCAAAAGGCGTTTTAAATGTTTATTTTATAGGGGTACGGAATGCCTGTTAGAAGATTTCTTCTCTGGAAATGTTCATGTTAAGAGAACAAGCTTCTGACTTGGAAAGCTAAACAGAAGAATTGTGAGAGAGAGAAAGAGAAATAGTGTAAGAGAGTGGGAAAGACATAGGTCGTTCCAGAGTAGTCAACAATACTTGGCAAAAGTAGTGAGCTGCTATGATTGTAGTCTGTCATGACAGTCACATTTTATCGCATTCAAGTCGTGAATGTAAAACTAGTTGTTGTCACTTTTCCAACTAATATTAAGCGGAATGTCGATTTGGAATGTCGACTCTGCATCAATGGAGTCACATCAATTCCGACATTGTAGCTGAAACATATTTTCTTGGTTCTCGATCGTATTAGAATGACACATAATGTGGTATGTTAAATCGATTAGAGCACGGGAAAATACACTGTTTTGCGTTACACTGAAGGTTACTCATTCAGGAACCAGTGACAATGCGAGAGCTAGAACAACAGGCACTTCATCATAGCTGCGGTGATAGTCTCGGTGAAAAAGTAAAGTTTATCTAAAGATCTAATACGCTTAAGGTGGAGTCGCATCGTATATATTTGGTAATTAACGACATTTTTCACCAGTCATGCTTCATAGAGGGAAGTAATTTAGTCATTAGTTGTCCGAATATGTAGTATGTATTATCGGGAGAACCCATTATGTGGCCGGCAATTAAACTACGAGTAAGGAAGAACGATAACGCTAACCGACTGCGAAATTGCGTACGTTTTATTGAATATTGCATTAAAGAATTCTGTTTTGATCTGTGTTATTTTGTAACTGAAGTCGACAAACACATTAGAGAACAGAATATGCCACTTTGAAAATAGTACTGACAAGTTACTTTTTCATGGGCTGTAATCGGATGGCCAGTTGACGTATAAACACGCATGGCAGAAGATGTCTACAACCCGACACCAAATCGACTTTACATAACGATCAAACAGTGGAATAACATCCGAACAAACAACCTGACCGGGAAAATTTAATAAAATAAAAAGAAATTACTTTTAAAATTTCCTTTCTCGTTTTGTTTCGTACTTTTTTAAAAATGTTATTTCAAATCAAATATTCTTAGCAGAAAGATTAAATCCTTTTCGATGTGGATTTTAGAAACTTAAAATTAAAAAAAATTATAATGTTTGGGAAAATAAAAATAGAAGATTTAGAAAAATAGGATTGATATAAATAAAAACAATGAAGTAGAGTTTAGAGATTAATAAATGAGAAATATAACAGAAAAATCACATTTTAAGAAGAGAATATTTTTCTTAAGAAGCGTCCATTCAATATGCACGCTTATCATATGTGAACAGAACAGAATATTCTGTTATACGGCTGCGCAGATAAAACTAAAAGGTGTTTCAAATATTCACCGTGACACACCAAAGACAAAGATAATTCAACCGTAAGCATGAGAAATAAAACAATGATAGTTTTAATTTAAGAGTGGCATAAGCATGGACGAACCGACCGGGGGCTGACAGACGAACCAATGCACGAATATAGGATCTAATAGAAATACCTGGATGGCATTTCAAATTTGAGCATGGCATCTCAAAAGAATTACTTAAATGGGACAGACCAACCAAAGGACAGCAGCCCTTTATGATGATGATTGTATTGATCTAAAATATGATGCGTCCGATGAACATGCGTGTTAAATGATGACACTGATCTAACTGAATCGTGACAAACGAAGTGACCGACAAATGAAGCAACCCACCGACTGATTGACTCACTTACGAAGCCTCACAAATAATAACGATGACGTATCTGACAAATGCATAAAAAAGAGCAAGAATAAAACAGCTGTCAAGTTTCTGAATTTGCACGAATGATGAAACATAAAGAAATGAAACAGTTAAAAAATCGAAAAAGCATTTAAAGTTCAAAAGACAAAAATACAAAGACACAAAAGTAAATAAACTCATGTTTGAAAAGAATTTGGCTTTTCGCCCGATTACATTTGAAAAGTTCGTTAATGGAATCCGATGTTGAATATTGATTCTTGTAATTTGAAAATACATTTTTATACGAGTAAATAAAAAGGCATAATACATAAATAGATAAATAAATAAATAAATATTATTATTATTATTAATAATAATAATAATAATAATAATAATACAAATAATAATAATATATTCATATTTATATATTTTTAAAGCTTTCAAGCGTATCATTCTTGTTTATAGAGCCCTCACTTGTCGTCGAATTGCTGTTACAGTCTATTCGAAATGTTTATCATCAGTGTACACTTACAGTCTATACCGCAGTACATCATTATCCTCGTAGTAGTAGTCGGCCTCGTTGTAATTATCAGTATCTACATCATTGTGAGCAGCTGACAATCGTGCACGAAATGTAAAAAGTGTATCATTAAATCGGTTGCAATCTATTTGATTAAACTTTACCTTGGTGTAAACCATCAGTAACATTATATATTAGAATCATATGTTGTACAACTATTGTTGCTTTGCATAATCTATAATTTTCTTCTACATCGCCAACAAATGCTACTGAACCACATTAATAACTGGTGCACATGCCCAACATATTTATTATATAATGTGCCTCGAAAGAATTTACACCACTTGTGTTTCGAATATCTGAGTACTTTTATATACTGTGCGACTACATTTTATTCATATAAAATATATTTTTTTAATTATTCATCAGTGTAAATTATATTTTCGACTTCACAAAGCTGCACCGGTTTTCAATATGCCCACCTGTGATATAACACAGATCAAGTTTATTGTCCCGTGTGTTCAATTGAGACTATTTCTTATGAAAAATAAAGATTCGGAAATTCATTTCACACAATAATGTCGACCATTTTTTTGACAAAAGCTGCATTTATGTAATAGTTTGTGAAGCTTTGAGATCTTTTTGAATGTTTTGTTCCACTTTTTATAAATAATATAATACTGTTTCTCATAAAACCTTATTAATATCGTAAACATATATATATATATATATATATATATATATATATATATATATATATATAATTAATACCATGATGCAATATTTGGATACAAGCTATATTTACATAAGTGCACAAAGATAGGTTTCGGAAAATACTATAGATAGAATTCTGGTGAATTATATAATCTGCAATATCGAGTTCACATTAAAATCAAACACATCCAAAATAGCGTAGCCATATTCACTCGAAATACTGAATTGTGTTCTACTAATCGTGTTAAACAAAATACATTCTCTACATTCACAGATGTTTGTGTCAGTTTTGTAGTCCCATCTATTCATACCAACTTTTGATCGCCCCATTTCCGTTATCAGGTGAGTTAACGTTTCCACTGGAACTAGTGTGCCTCTGAACCGGAAGAGAGTTCCTCAGAAGTAGAAATTCCCATCGTGTTATGAACCGTTGCCATTATCTAGCCGTCTGGTTAACAGCTGAAGTCTGATTTCTTCCTGAGATGTAGTTAGGGGTTCGGCATGGCTGCGGAAGGTTCTTCTTGATTTCCGTCGTTGGACCAGTGGTTCACGTCCATGAACGAGATGGCGTGATCTCTAACGGCTGGCAAGTTCTCGTCTCACATCAGGAGGGACAATGCCAGTGAGAAGATGCAGGTTATTCAGATTGGTGGACTACAGCAAGTCAGTGATGAAGCGACAGGTGTTGTTCAATGTTGAGTCTAGATTTTTGGCATACGTTGATCTCTCCTAAATAAGGCAAGCATACTCCGAAGAAGAATAGCACAAGGCTTAGACAGTACAACGTTGTGCGTGTGCTGTGGCTTTCTACTTGGAGTTGATTAGTTTCTGTAGGATGTGTTTACGGGAGTTGACTTCAATTTTTGTCTTCTTTACATGTTCTCTAAATGAGAGGGGTTGGTCCAGGATAGGCAAAGTAAGTGCGATGCTTATGTTGTATTCCAGACTACGTGATGTTAAGGGGTTGATTGTTCTCTCGGTTCTGGAGGTGAAACGAGCACTTTCGAGTTTTTGCAGGTGGTTAATTTCGTTGTAGAGCGGTAACTGATCTAAGACTGACTTGATGTTTGTTTCTACTGACTCAAAAGTGATCGCTTAGGATGTTACTCAAAGGTCGTCAGTATAGAGGAACTGCTCAGTTTACTGGCTGATTAGTGTAGATGGTTTACAATAAGAGAGCCATCACATTATCTTGAGCTAAGTAATTTCGCTGAACCACGGATTCTATTAAGATCACCTGAGTTAAGCAATTTTTAATCGGCGCAGTATTTTAATGGTTGCCTGATTTAAAATATCCGGTAATGTATCCATGAAAACAGAAGTGATTGTTAAGTCACTTACTCTTATACCCTTGTTAATCGGTCTCTCCCTGCTCTAGTAATCAGTGAAGTGGTAGGGTAAGCCTCTCACACAAGTGCTTTATGATAGAATTAACTCCTGAATCATATTTTGGCCTTTTGGCTAAGATCAAAGTGTAGTATCTGTTCCGATGGATACTTCACCCCATATACTGGTATTGTCTTGGGCTTCGGGGCTTGATTTACGCCGGTCTATTGGTCTGTCCTGTGCAGTTCTAGGAGGTCCACCCTCCCAGGCTTCGCCTCCCCTTCTTTGTGGAAGATTAAGTTTATTGCTTACTGCCTGAGGCGCCCCTACCGGGAAATTCCGACGGGGCTGCCCAGGCGATTGTTAAACCCCACTTTCTCGACCTGACCTTGGGTCACATCTTACTTGATGTAAAAAAATGCAATGGTTAGTAAAATCGAAATTGTAGATTAACTATTCATATACATGAAATTGTCCGATCGCTTCCCGTGTATATATAAATGTTTCTCGCTTTTACGTTACGGTAATAATTTAATATGAATCAATTATTTGCTAAGTCAAAAATACAATAGCGCAAAGTGGCAAGAGTTATTTTACATAGCATATTTAAACAACTATTTAAAAGATGTAATCTTCCACAATGGCTTTCTGTTTCTTAATAAATCACTCAGCAATTTTAATAATGTATACGTATTGCACAAAAAGCAATTACTTCATTACAATTCGTATTTGAAAGTATTTGGAAGTATTAAAACAGTCAGATAGAAATGTGTTTCTGATTCATAATTCCACACGAATTGGGTTTGATTAATTATTTAATGACCAAGCGAGACTAAAATAGTGAAATTAAACTTTAACATTCGAGGGAATAATGATAATTGTCTAAACGAAATCTCGATAGTTACAAATACGACACAAAATAAAAGTAACATTATTTTTTGTAAACGGCTGTGAGTGTTAAGTTTATTAAATATATTTATTAAATAATTGATAGATAATACATTGGACATAAAATGAAATATAATGATTTATTTTCGTAATTCTGTACAAAATTGGCAACACTACGTTGTACTTTCAGACACTCCCTTCGACTAAGCTATATAATATGAAATGTAGATGACATTATTTATGTAGCACTATTTATATATATATATATATATATATATATATATATATATATATATATTTGAAAATTCATACCTTCTTTAAAGCATCCAAATTGAATTTATGAACAAGGGGTAAGGTAATATAAAATACCTTTTAAAGCAAGTTTAAAGCTGCGATTTTTTTTTAATTAAAACTTGCTTTAAAAGGTATTTTATTTTACCTTACCCCTTTTTCTTGAATTTAATTTGGATGCTTTAAAGAAGGTATGAACTTTTCAAATATATACATATACCACGCGCAAGCGTAATCTCGTACCGAAAGTGGGAAAACACACCTATTAAACCGGCTGCAACAACTACACCGGCTGTCCAATCAGATCTGATCTACAAACTACACTGAAGAGGCCAATTCTATCTTTGCGAAATTAATATGTACTATAAACTACAAATGATAGTTTATGAAAACAAAAGAGGAAAAAAAAATCGGTATCGATTTTTTTTTAATAAAAAAAACGCATCTTTATACTTGCTTTAAAAGGTATTTTATTTTACCTTACTCCTTGTATATATATATATATATATATATATATATATATATATATATATATATATATATATATATATATATATATATATACGGTTGTCTTTTATATAACTTGACTAGCGAAAATAGACTCCCTAACGGTCGTCTATTTTTGCTAGTTACTTGATATACCAGCACATCTATTTGTATGACTGCATCGTTTCAGACTCATAACGAACCGATAATGTCTTACAATGTATATATCCTAATTACCTTTATGAACATATATTCTTATTATATTCATGAAAATATGCATAAACTAATATTTCTGGAAATAGACTTGACTAACCATGTCACATTCACCAGCATTTGATAAGTGTATGATGAAGTAACTTTAAAAGTAAATCAGTCTGAATATGACTTTCACTAACCCATTAGCGTTTGCTTTCGAACAACATTTCATGTCTGTTGATATTTTCTGGCAGTGATTAGTAAGGAACATATTAATCTAAATGATAGCAAATTTTATTTGGCCCCAATCTAAAGTTTATCTATTTATGGTACTAGATTTGACCCAAATAAAACAAACTTACTTTGTATATATCTGTCTTCGTTGGAAATAAAATAAATAAATGATTTCACGAATTGCGAGATAAAATAAACTTGACGCCCTGGCTTGTCTTTAGACTTGTGCGATTATGTGTATTAATGTAAACGTTGTAGCTTATCACACATTTACGTTATGCTATGTTGATAAGATAAAAATATTGTCCACTATTAGTCTTCATACGTATGTATTAACATATATATATATATATATATATATATATATATATATATATATATATATGTGTGTATATATGTATACAATAATATTTATAAATAAATAATAATTATTTTAATATCTACAGACATCGATGTTTCATGCTAACGCAATCTTCAGTGTAGGAACTAATTCTCAACGGTCGGTGGGCGCGAACCCCGAGCACACATCGCCACTGATTCGTAGTCGAGGATCTTATCCATCGGCCATAGCCAATTAGTTAGTAAATATAGAGGAATTTAAAATGTAAATAGCGAATCGGCGGCTAGATCCCAAGCAGTATAGAGTGATCTACGAAACGGCCTTCGGATCGTGATAATAGCTATTTTCACTGCTTGTTATAAAAGTTACTCGAGAGTGCCCAGCCTTTGTGGGAGGGTGCTGATAAACAATAATATTTATAAATAAATATTAATTATTTTAATACCTACAGACATCGATGTTTCATGCTAACGCAATATTCAGTGGAGGAACTAATTCTCAACGGTCGGTGGGCGCGAACCCCGATCACAGATCGCCACTGATTCGTAGTCGAGGATTCTTTTTATTCTACACACATTCGTGTTTACATATGCATATACATGTATCAGTGTTTTCGTCTGCAATAGAGAATCATTTGTTTCAGAAATAAAAACGAGAGGTTGTGAACTTCACTTATACAGTACATTTCTTTGGGCGAGATGGCTTTATAATTCAGCGGTCAAGCCTCGTATCGAAATACATTTTTACCCAATCAACCCTTCCGTGACTTATATTGTATGGTGTATGTAGCGTTACCGACCCTGCTTATGTTTCTTCATGTATTACAACTTAAGATATTTCTTAAAGTCACACGGTCTGTAGTCAAGTCAAAATGTTGCTGAACTTCAAACAAATTGCTAACAAAGGTGTTTCACTTGGATATTGGGCATACATAACCTCTATTTCAGATAAAAAAATATTATGGTAGAAATGGGTGAACGAGCGGCCTCTTTGAAATCAAATTAATCAAATCACATTAATTACGGACATATCATAAAAATAACTACAAAATAAGTACAATTTACAATAAAGGAATGGCCAGTTACTCGAATGCTGGGGCAAGGCTCTTGCATAACTACAATAGAACAAGTTCTTGAACGGACTAAATGTGATTTCTCGTCAAGAACTAGTAAAAAGTAACTTCATCATCATCAAGATCTGGCTGTGGTGAATTGCTGCAGTGGAGACCTGTGCAATACCACCCATGGTTCAACAGTCAATGCCATATTTCCTGCAACTACATTTTGCTTTAGTACACCCTGAAGTACAGTTACACCTATATAACACACAAATTTACAGGACCAGCTTGCAAGTCAGTCTTGATTGGTTGTAATTTACCATCTGAAAGTTTCCATCCCCACTCGTCAGGTTTTAGCTGGTTTCTACAATTCCATTCCTGAATGTAAAATAAACTCGAAGGCTGTGAAATTGTGTAGCTGCTTTTGTTGGTGGCAATGATTTGGCCTGAACATACTTTTATCTTTTTGCAACCTTTTCCTTAAAGCGCCTCAGTCAGAGATCATTGATGTTTTCCCCATCATTACCATTGTACAGGTACACTAAAGCCTTATCACCAGCTTCAACAACCTCTTCTGCACTGCTATCCTTGCCAAACACTTTCGCCGGTTTTAGGAAATTTCTATTGTTCATCACTTTTCGAAGGCAGTCTACCTTCCTAATTCCATAAACAGTGGATGTACAATCTCAACCCAGAACTGCATCGATGGAAAGACGTTGAACAGACTACACTTCACAAAGAGTTCTTCACTTATTAGATGTTCCAGACTTTCACACTTTTTTGCACTGTCCTTTGGTTGTGGCGTGAAGATATTGTAGCCACCATCACTATTGGCATGATAACATAGAACAAAATTAAGTCAGTGTCATCTGCTATCAAAATGTGTTTCCTGTATGTGCGTGTTCTAGAGCAGTCCTTCCAGTCAATATGTTAGCGTCTCCAGATGAATGGACTACTTTACAAACTTCTTCCTACAAACTCTTTTCCAGCAAGTTGATGAACACTTGTTTGTATTCTTGATTAGCTAGGAAAACATTCTTTTTTAATGTGAACACCATTAAAGGGGTCGGTGAGTTGCCTCTTTAATGTATGGACCACATTCATACCCATCAAATACCATGCATGCTTTTCCATATCAAGTTGTGACATAGCTGCGGTATTGGGCATATATCTTATCAAATGTGTGACAAATTTGCCATGGGATACGTTGAAGTAGTGCTCCACCATCTAAGAGATATTGTGATCTGAAGACTGTTGAGGGACAGTTAGTTTCGATATTGCGTCTGCCAAATCCGTGTTTTTGCCTCTCGCGGTAGTCCGAAAGAATCAAAAAGTGCAGGTGGGTAACCACAAAGCTCATACTGGAAATGTTCTTGCTGCTGCTGAGTTGAGGGTCCATTGGTAAATAGCAGACACAGTCTCTGAAATATGAGTTAGTGGATCAGACTCAACTTCTTCATCTATTTCTGAGCGAAACTTTTCACCAAGTTTAATTGCCTGGTCCTTTCTTTTAAAACTGTACTTGTGGACATTTTTTCTAACCATTGGAGTTATGAGTGTCTCTTCTATAGAGTTCGCCCTGCCCACCTTTACTTTTCTGTATAACACCACTTAAAATACTCTGAATGGCGGATCTTCTGTGAAAGGGTCATATGTCTAGAGAAACACAAAGAAATTTCCATGTATCCCTCAGATCTCGCTCTTTTCTTGCTGAAGTAGCCTCATGGTGCTAGTCACTAGTGCCATAACGAATGCCTGCTAGTTCCATCTTTTTACACTTAATTTCTACACACGCTGGCAGTGATAGCGATCAAACAAATTGTTGAATTTCGTCCATTTTTCTGCCATGAGTAAGACCTCAAGACGTCTTCATGCTTCTCATTAGCACCTGCTCAAAAACTAGAAGCATCGACAAGCCAGGTAAGTAGTGATTACTCCGTCTAATTACATGGAATCTTTCAGAAAAATGATGATACACATTCTAGGATGACTTTTCGGCCGCCCCTCCATTTGCTGCAAGTACAAGTAGGCCGACTTTGCATATAGAATGTGCCATGCTGCAGCGAATATTGACAGGATATTTCTTACAGCGTCAAGGTACAATTCCCAGTTCCTGGTGCGCTCTACCTTTATAAAATATTGCCAGATCTTCACCATATCAAGATATCGATTCCACAATTTTGCTGTTCGCTGGCCAATGATCGCATCCTTCACATGTTTGATTCTCTAAGCAATCCTAGTCATATACTCTGATGACAGAACATTATTCAATGCCACAGTCACATCAAGGAGAGCTTTCAATAGCCCCTGAGATTCTTTCAGGCTTTCATCTTGAGAAAATTACTATTCTGTATCAGTGTTGGGTTTATCATCATCAGTGATATGTGAAACTGGCAAACCATAAGCTTTCGCTAACAAAATATCATTAAGAGCAGCATCAAATAAAAAGTGAGCACGAATAACTCTTGCAATTGCTATGCAACTTAGCATGTGATTGACTTTGTTTTCAGCATACACAAGTTAAAAAAGTTCTTGCAATTGACCTCAGTAAGCTCATCTGTGTACGGCACCCACCAAGTCGCAAGACAAATGATTTTAAGGGACTGGTACTAGGTTGTGACCCGACTATCATCATTGCTTTGTACCAAGGTGTGTTGATCGAATGTTAGAATTGGTGTAATGTTGTTTTTCCTAGTTCAATCACTAATGTAACATAACGTTTAGCACACGCAGGTTAGTTTACCAGGGTCTATGTCGATCATTGGCAAAAAAACTGTGGCTGATCTCCAAAGATATGTTTCTTTTGTGCACTGACTGCATAAAGCCTGAGCTGGCGGGTCTGAACAAATGTGAAATTAGTGAAACCTCCCTAAGGAGGTCAGCATTTTCAGTGGAATCGACACCTTTCTTTGTCTGGAGCTATTTAAATGTCACTGGTGGTGTGTGTGTGTGCTGTGAATATAGGTGCATTATATTGATCCTTCCGACCTTTATTAAATTTACTGAAAGGCCCTTAATCATAGGCACTGGTTTTGCTTTATCTTTCCTGGGCGTAAAAGATGCATTGATGCCAATACTGTGGGGTGTGTTGAATCCATCAATAGTCCTTACATTATGGCGCACATTATCAGCTACAAACTGCACAAATTCAGTTCCAACAGAAGAGAGAGTGTTAGTGCAATAGACAAGGGCAGCACTTATTTCGAATTTCTTGATTTCCGAGTAAAATGAAGAGAAGCCATGCTTATTCAAAGTGTCAATTAATAACCTCGATTCAAAAAGGTCATGCATTTCTACTGCTAAACAAGACTCAAAAAGTGCAAGCAGAACTCTGGATAGTGCATCCTACATTATCGCTTGACCAACTGATTCAAGTTTCAAACCATTGTCTTTGCCTGCGAAAATCGTTGTCTTTGCCTGAGAAAGATCAACAGTGTATTAGGAACATATTCAAGAAACGCATCCTGTTCAGGATCATGATTAAACCTGTACTATTCTGAACTTGTCTGGATACCGTTAATGTCATTCTTGATGAGCTTGTCTGCCGTGTCTATGATTCTAATGACCTCTGATTCTGAATTGTCTGTTGAACGGCTCTGTCCATATAATTTATGGAGAATGCATTTTGCTGTACTTAAGAATGTAAAAACATTATGTTTCCCATTAATTTCAGTCACAATGATTTTGTCTTTGAAATGTTCTAACAATTGATATTTCATGTATGATATACATTATGGTTTAAAGCTAGTGTATTCGAGAATTTCCTCAATTTTCTTAACAAGATCGACGATGGTGAGTTGCTTCTCGTCATTTTGCTGAAAATATTCAGCAACTTTCAAAAATGCTTGCTTTCTCTCTGAATCCTCTGGTCTACCAAGGTGTTGTTTCTTAGAGCAATCAGCAGAAGAGAATGCCTCAGGAATACTTTTATTGGAATCGAAGTTTGCAAAGCATGTTCTATGATGACGTGCTTTTTCTGAAACAAGGTCAGCCATATTACCTATGTTTCCTATAACAGTAGATACTGAGTCAATATTTTGTCGGACTTTCTCACAAACTGCCAACACCTTGTTCTTAAACTCAATAGTTTCCACATGGGAACCATCAACACATTTTGTATTTCTATCAAATTTGCTCCAGAACTACAAAAAATACGATATTCCTTAAAGTTAAACACAAAGGGCGGCTTGGACAGGATAACATTTCACCATAGGTGACCCTGTTTTACGGTCAATTTCCATGTATTTGGGGTTGATCTAACGTTGTCTGCATTTTTTGTAAAGACGTTGACCAATTTGAATTATGATATTCTGTCCATATTGTTCAGAAGCTCTGTTAATAGAATCGATGTCTTTCTGGCAAACGATGACTGTTTCCTCATTACTGGGCAGTTCATTGTTTCAAATATAACACTTGTAAGTATCCATAATTATCGGTACTTCACTTTGGGCTACCTGGAATTAGAATATGACAGAATATTAGGCGCTTGCAGTAATACATCAAAAGAGACAAAAATAAGGCATGAGAAGTTATAATTATATTTAATTCATGTGGAAACTGTTGGTTGGATGTAATTTGACATCGCTACATTTGGTATTTTTGAAGATAAATTTGCAGAAATTAATTTTAGAGAGGGGAGGCTTAAATCGGCGGCAATCTTAAAAGATTGCGAATGTTGACCCCTTTTCGCAAGGCTAATATTTGTAAACTTTTTTTATCTGAAAGAGGGATGATTCTTGCCCAATATCCAAGCTAAAAACATTTGTTAGTAATTTGTATGAGGTTCAGCCAAAAAATCAGCTAGATTCACTGGACTACTTGGGATTGCAGTAATTCTGAATCTGACCTATATATAAACACCCTACTGATATACATAGATAACTGCGATCATGTGTATATTAATAAAAAGTAATACTAAATACAGCTCTATTTGTTATTGTGCTCTTTTTTATAGAAACTCAAGTGTCAATGCATACAAATGTATAGAAAAATATAATACATGTTCTACTATATAAAGCATCATCACTGGTGATCACTTTACAGCGTAGATTATTAAACACAAACATGGAAAATTAAACTTAGAAACATACTTCAAGAACATACCTACCACAAACAAAATGTACTACCTTCTGAGGTTTTTCATTAAGAAAGAGGAGCTCATGAGACGACTAAGATGGAAACCGTACTTCTTTTTGTAAAATAAGATAAAATGCCGACACTAAGGAAAATTATGGTTCCAAGAGTATGAAATATCATATTCCACAAAAACAAAACCTTATTCTAGAAGTACCTGAATTGTATAGTGAAATTAATAAATAAATCTAACAATCTCCTAGTAAAAGCAGATATAACTTCCATGAATTTAAGAGACAAGAATACAGAAGCCTAATAAGCAGAAACCTGACCAAGAAGTATACAAAGGAAACAATATCAACGTAGTGGAAATTAACAATACAGAAGATGAAATGAATTATGATGAGTAACAAATTAGCGAGTGAGTAGGGAACCTAAAGTAACATGAAGCGTACATTTTACTTAAAGATCACGCACCGGATTTTAACACAACACTAGCTACTAGACTGATAAAAAAACGACCAACATTGGAACGAAAAGCAAAATAATTCTAGAAAGAGTTAATCTGAAAATCAAGGATTAATATAAACTAAACAAATGGATTAACAACATGAACACAATAAATTAGTTTTCAGAGATAAATGGCAAAAGTAGATATAGCTTTGTTCAAGATGACAACATGGAATACTCCCTGGCTGTTACTAAACCACTGTTCAGGCAAGCAATTGAGTTTGCTAAATATTCCAGATATCTCTGAAAGAGATATCAACATGATAAATAGCTGTCCGGCAACAGTTCTCGGCAGTGACAGGGAGCAATCGACAAAAAAAACGGGAAACGGATATTTCAATGTTTCTATAATATCGCTTGATCTTGCAGATGGATCTAATCTAATAAGTGTATATATATTAAAAAATATAACTAGGAATAATAATATAGATGCAAGGGATATAGGGCCATATAGGGATTCGGTCTAACGGCAGTCAGGAAATAAACAAGCGCGAAATTCGACATAGTTGGAAAGATATTTCACAAAAAATGAACAAACTAGGACTTAAGTTTGAGACTACTAACACTTCGTTGATATTCCAATAAGCCTAACAACTCAAAAGTATGGCCCAATTATAAAGGAAAACCCAAACCCTATATACGCGCACCCGCAATCAAACCACCCACCCTAAATAATTAAACACATACATAAGTCCATAGAAAGAAAAAATAGCAAAAATTATTCGGACGAAACAACGTTCAACAACGATACGAACATTTATAATATGGTCTTAAAGAACATCATGTAAATTTACGCTGATATAAAATATAAGAATACACTAAAAAATACAAACAATTCTAAACATCGAGGACGGAGAAGTATATGGTCTATTCTCCCCCTTCAATCTAATAGTAAAAACAACAATTTGTAACAAATTCTTACACCTTTTAGACAAACACTTCTAACAAGACAGCGCACTGCATAGGTTATTCAATATAAATACATAGAAAATTAGTTATAGTTGCACATATAACCTTGAAAGAATCATTAACAAACACAGTCACAAAATACTTAAAATAAATGAAACAGATGATGCTATTGACAGTAATGGAACAAGTAACAACTGTAATTGCCAACAACATGATCAATTTCTTTTACATAACAGTTGGGTTACCTCATCAGTAATATATTGCGCAAAAATCTACACAGCGGAAAATCCAGATTGAAAATAGTTCTATAATGGAAGCAAGCCCAGGAGTTTTAAAAGAAAGGTTTTACGTATACACATTATATTTTCAGAGACATAAAATACAGTAAAACTTAGTTGTCCCGATATTTATGGAAATTGATAGATGATAAAAAATCAACCAATCATTTGATGGAGCATAATGAGAAAAGCTAGGACACGTAGATCACTAAACTCACCTTGTTTATTATGCTGTGAAATAAGAAAGTATGAGGTTTAAATCATGGAAATGTTACTTAACGCCAAGCAAAAACTACTTTAAACTGCAAACATTTAAATAGCATATACTAAGCGGACTTTAAATTACAAACCGTGATGTAAACTTACTACCATTACACTAAATGTTTTAATTTTAATTTTATTGATTTTTATTTCATTTTTATTTTACATTGTTTATGTATGTTATTAATGTTTCTTTATTTTTGTGTATAATTTTATTATTTAGTATTTTATATTATATAAAGCTATCATACCTAACATTACAGTTTATCTGATTATACTCCTTCTCATAAGTGTTACTCATTTGTATAAAAGATTAACAGTTAAATTCGCATAACTTGCCCTGTAACACTATGCTGTACTCACACTGCATCGGTTTTATTTTAAATTATTTTATTTCGTTTGTTTACTCCGGTCGTGCTCGCTTTGTCGTTTCCCTGTATTAACACTGAAAATGTACACACATAGAATAAGGATGAATGATGCAGAGATAGCCATTTTTCTGCATATAAGCAGTATGATATATTAAAATAGGATATATGAGAATATATTTCCCGATTTTGTTGCATAAATATCGGGAGGATCACCCCAAAAGTCGTAGCTTCTGAAATGTGCAAGTACATTGTGTACTGAGTAAAAACTGTATGTACAGTGCCATTCAAAATTAAGGAACACAAATAAAATATTCCTAATTTCAAATGAATCATATTTTAATATTTGTAAAAAATTCACTACATCTGTAAATAATGTAGTTTGACTTTTACCGAAACTTACAGATGAATTAACATAGTATTATTAAAGTTATCCATCAATTTACTTATTTCAAGAGTTCACAATAAAAGAACATTAAGGAAAAAAATTGTTTAAAGTTTAAAACAGTATAGTCTTTTTGTATAAAACTATGGAAATAAATATTCCAAACTTTAATTATCATTACTGTTGCAAGTCATGCAATATCAATCATGTCCATAAAAATGAAACTGATTTAAGCGACGAAGCAAACATTGTTAAATTTAGAAAAGAAAAGTTGACAATAGAAGAAATCGGAAAACGTGTGAAACGTTCAAAAAGTGTTGTAAGCCGAGTACTCAAACTCTATAAAAGAACTGGAAAGTTAAGTACCACAAAGACAAGGGAAAAATAGGACAGAGTTATACAACGCTTAGTGTAACAATACTGTTTCCTTAAAGCTGGCGACATTTCTAAACAAATGAAAGGAATCACGAATGTTGCACGACAAACTGTTTCCAGAAGGTTGCACGAAATAGGTCTTTTTGCAAGATCACCTCGAAAAAAAAGCTTGCCTGCTAAATTATTGGCCGATCTCACTCATGAGAAATATATTTATATATTTTTTATTTTTTATTTTTTTTTATTTCAACAGTTGTCTCTCTTTGACCGTTCATTTTCTAGTTACATCTTAACGACTTTCCTTAAAAAAAAAATTAAATTTTAAATCAAAATTGAATTAAAATAAAAATTAAAATAAAATAACAATAAATAATAAAGTATATAGATAAATAAATATTAATAAGATGACAAGCTTAAAGCTGAATAATGATACAATAAATTTGAAAAATATATAAAATAAATTATGATAGGAATAATTAATATTGATATCCAATTAACTTATCTAAACTCATTTTGTGCGATCTGCCACCAATTCGCTGCGGGACTTCGTCAACAGTTGTGTCCATCTCGCTTTTTCGACCACTCGGTCATATTTTTCATCTGTTTCTTTTGATAATGAGAGGTTCCACTTTCGAAAATTAAAGTTTACCCCTTTTCCGGAGCTTTTACATTGCTTACCAGTAAACTTTTTTCTATTGAGTGTTCTGGTATTAAAACCGTGAAATATTAATAAATTGATTTGAGATTCCATTCATATATTATCTTCTCATTTTTTTTGTTCATCTGTTCAACCTTCCGGTACCTATATCGCATTGCTCCCGCCTCGGATTACGAACTTATAACTCATATATATATATATATATATATATATATATATATATATATATATATATATATATATATTATACGTGAATTGCAATGATCAAAGAGAAATCAATCCATAACCATATCCTTCATCTGATCTTACAATATCTTAATCCTCATATATAGTAACACAACCACAATTTAACGTTACCTTTGTACTTTCAATATTTATTTCTTTTCACACATCAGAGAATACCTATACTTCCTATGTGTAGCGCTATCAAAACCATATTTTTTAATATGTATAAATGGTATGTTTTTAATTTTTGGATTATTCTTTTATGTTTATTTTTCCATATTAAATTCTAGAGCTAAACTTTAATTGTGATTGTTTGACGACATATTAGGGTGAGAACATAGTTGAACTAAATGAAAGGTATGGTAATAAACTTATTTTTCGATTGGTGATTGGAATGAAGTTATAATAAGACATATACTCTGAAGCCTCCACAACTTGAGTGAGCTTAAACTATTGCAACATTTCGGATATACGTAAGATAATTTATGAACACATATATGTTATATAAGATCTATATATAGTGCAAGTAGTCCGTATAGGAAAGGTAAAATAACACACCCATATATATATATATATATATATACATACATATATATATATATATACATACATACATTTATACATACATATATATATTAATAATATATAACATTAATGATTAGTATCTGAGACAATACGAATAATAATCAGCTCAATAATTCCCACTACATGAATCCATTGTAATGTAACCAAATGCATACATACTTTTAATTGGATGAAAAAGCTCTTAAAAATATAATACATCGCAACATATCCCCTATCAACTCTGCTAATAACATACGATTCATCATTAATAAATAAAAAATTAAAACACTGAACCATGTGGTTTAAAGTAGCACTTCATAGACCCAAAATAAAGAAGGAAGAACCAATGTTATATGTCAGTTTCAATGTATCTCCGACAGTCTTCGTCGGCGGAGTCGTTCAGCTTAATCTCCTGACTAACGTCTAAATTTTTCAGTTCTCAAACCGATGGTACGCATGTTGTTCGAACTCACTGTATTACATATCACTTAATGTTATGCTCTTATTACTGCTCTTCTAAATGTTACTTTTGTTTTAATAACTTTGTACTATAGTGGACAACTCTCCCAATATCAGAAATATATATATATATATATATATATATATATATATATATATATATGTGTGTGTGTGTGTGTGTGTGTGTGTGTGTGTGTGTATATTGATTTTAATTCCCGAAACAGTTTTTCATTGTAAACAACTGATGATTCCTTAAATAATGTTAGAAGTAAACTAATATTATAACTGTAAACGTTAAATTGACTTACATGAGTGATTTTCCACTGCACGACTTGGGACTTCAAGTTTTTTAGTTTTTTTTTTAGTTTTTTTTATATTGTTTTTAAAATCCCGAAACAGTTTTTCATGGTAATCAACTGATGATCCCTTAAATAATGGTAGAGGCAAACTGATATAATAACTGTAAAAGTTAAATTGACTTACATGAGTGATTTCTCACTGAACGACTTGGGACTTACGTTTTTTTTTGTTTTTATTTATATAGTTTTAATGGTTGAGAAACTTCCAAGACTATATATATATATATATATATATATATATATATATATATATATATATATATATGTATATATACACATATATATATATATACACACACATATATATATATATATATATATATATATATATATATATATATATATATATATATGTATATTAGACGGCACACGATGTTGGGTGTGTGTACGATTTTTCGCATGCAACAGCCAGTGCCTGACAACCCTCATCTAATTCTAAAGCTGAATCTAACCTTAGTATTGACCTCTTGCCACGGTCAATCATTTCGTTAATAATGTTGATCACAACACATAGCCCTCTCATAGTAGGTTGATTGTGGGTCAATCAATATTCGTGTAGACCTCTCAGGAACCTGTATGTCAGAGCTTACCTTCAGGGGGTAAGCACTGCACAGTGTGACTAGCTAATTCGTTCGGCGCCATGATATCTACGTTTAGATGCAGATCCCAAGAAACAATCAAATAATTTTCTTTTTACCACCAATAAAACGTCGGTAAAGGGCGATGCATATTATGTGGTAGGCAGCATGTGCATGCCAAATAGAAAAGCAAGGTGAGAAAATGTATCAGTTGATTACACACCTGTTCATAATTAGAATTATTGTCTCCAGTTCTAATTGGAATCGAGTTGTTCAGGAAAATACAGTGATTTATATTACAGGGCGTAACGGAAAACGGCGAAAACTGCACACATACACAGGCACGTATAACACTACATATATATATATATATATATATATATATATATATAATGTAAATAACTTTAAAACAACTGCAGTTCTCACGTGATAACCGGGCATTTGAAATACATAGAGTCGGGCTAAATAAAGTATTTCGTCATATTAAAATGTGTTTTTTTTTATTCAGTCTAAACTTGTCTTTATGTTCTGTACCTACATTAATGTATTCATGTAAAATACAATAACCGTAACTAGAACTTTACATACTATATATATATATATATATATATATAAATAATGTTAAGACTAGTGTAAATTCTTGGAAGCAAACTAATATAGAAAATGCAAAAAAAAAATTGGCTTACATGAGTGATTTTCTACTGTAGGACTAAAATGTGTTTTTTTTCCTTATATAGTTTCAATGGTTAGGAAACTTCCGAGACTACATATATATATATATATATATATATATATATATATATATATATATATATATATATATATATATATATATATATATATATACTAGAGTATGAAGCTTTCTTACGGAAATTACGTCACACGTGTGGCGTCCGCGTTTTATTACTCCAGTTTATCGTCAGTTTACGTTAACGTCTTTTTGTGTTTGTTAATGGTGTTTATATATCCACGTAGCACACTAATCTATCCGATCGTTTTTATTTCTATCCCACGAAGGTCAATATAGGGAATCTATACACACAATAGTATTTCACCTTGTGATGTTATGTGTATACATAACATAATATATATATATATATATATATATATATATACACATATATATGTAATTAAGTATATATATATTTATAGATATATATGTACACAAATATGTATATACATAAATATAGAGTAATATAATACTTTAAATATGTCAATAATATATTTAACCAGTAGACTGTCAAGATAACAATCAAGGTCAATAGCGTGTATAGAGCAATGATATTAGTTTCATGGCATAATAAAATGAGAAATTAATCAGATTATATGAAAGTTAAAAAACAAGGAATAGAACAACGTCCTTAACTCATGAGTTTTTAAAGAAAATCTTCTCGTCATAGGTCAATCACCGCAACATAATTACAATACAATATACATTAAGCTTTGAAAATATATAAAAATATATGAGAATGACGTACAGATTCATATAACACATGAAATATATCGGCCAACAACGTACTTTTTGTTAAACCTATACAGTTCTATCATAGTCATCAAGTTTAAAAAAATTTCAAGAGAACTACCAAAGAAGTCGATTAAAAAAAGTGGTGAGTGGTAGTCCAAAATGAAAATAGAAAAAGTTATCCAGGCGGAGAATGTGCGTCCTATCCATACAATAAATGACAGTAGAGAAGTCTATTCAGGATGTAGGCAAATTAATAATAAACCCAATGTAAACGCAAAATCACACAACAATATTATATATATATATATATATGTATATATATATATATATATATATATATATATATATATATATATATATATATATATATATATATACATATATATATATGTGTGTGTATAAATATATATATATATATATACGTATATGTATAATATACATTATATATATATATATATATATATATATTCATGCAAAAAAAAAAGAAATGTGTGAGAGAAATAGTTGTTCAAGGGCGCATAGGCTGGCAGTATCTGAATTTATGTTTGTCAGCCCATGTTTTGTGCATAATCTGGTAATTGGTATTCAAGACAACTGTGTAAACTAATGTAATATATTTAGTAATATGTATATATATATATATATATATATATATATATAAATATATATATATATACATATATATATATATATATACATATATATACATATATATATAATTTATTTAGATACTGTATATCACATATTTCAGCACCCCAGTTTCATCCAAAATGGCAGATTTAGACATCTTTAGTAAATCTCCGTGCCAAGTGGAATCATCGGCAAGCTGAAACGATTGAAGTCACGCCCGACAGGGAATGGCATCAACAATGACAGAAAAACGGTGTATCTCTGAGGGGGTCTCCGAAAAAATCCGGTGTGAGATAGTGATAAACTAAGGCTTAAGGGAGGCCTTCCTTTTATTTATTAATTTATTTATTTATCTGTTAGCAAGTTTTATTTATTTATTTATTTATCTGTTCTTTTTGTAATGTTCTCGTGTTACCTGAAAAATACTAAAGGGGTGGCTATATCGTTTGCCGTTCGGGTTTGTGAAATTAGTGTGCTTTTTTGTTCTCGTTTTTGGTTATAAAATTCTGTATCGAATAAATTGTTCGATATAGAGCTGGAAGAGATTATTCAAATATGTTTTTATGGACTTAACGTGTTTGTTTATTCTTGTTTATTGAATTGGTGTTTTGGTATTTTCTGTTCTTTTTGTAATGTTATAGTTATATCTAGTTTGAAAAATACGAAAGGGGCGGCCATATAGTTTGCCGTTTGGATTGTGGAATTAGGGGACTTTTTTGTTGTCGTTTTTGGGAATAAATTCATGTATCGGATTAATTGTTCGATATAGTGTTAGAAAGCATGATGCAATGATGTGTTTATGGACTTAACGTGTTTGTTTATTTTTGTTTATTGAATTAGTGTTTTCGTATTTTCTAGATCTTAATGGGAGGAAAGCGGTGTTTCATTGATATGTCCCGTTTAACAGGTAGTGTTGACAAACAAAACAAAAAAAGAACAAAACATGGTTATGAACGGAATGATGGATGCTATCTGTTACTTCCGTTTGAGGGGTATAAGTTTAGTCTCTTTGTTATTGGTGTGTTAATAATATTAACATGTATATTCATATTTATATTTAGTGTAATTCATTAAATTCCTTATCTTGTTATTTTCTTCCACTCGTACCTACGTCTATGAGCACCGGCAAATAAACCTATATACACACACGAGCATGGAACCACACGCATGCCTGTCCACATCTGCACGCATATGTCCATGAGTGCATGTATACACATATTCGCTCACATGTAAGGGTGTTTATTAATTTAATATTTTTTATTTTTTATTTTTTGTGTTTTTCATTCTTTTATTTATTTTATTAATATTATTTTCTACTTTCTATATATTAATAATATGCTCCTATACATACACACGCGCACTCACACACATGCTTGTAAACACACCTGGACGTATACATACGCCTGAACATTCATCTTCATTTATACAGGTGTGGGCGGGTGATTTGAGAATCTATTACATGCATTGTATGAAGCGGGGGAGGGGTTAGGGGTTAGAAAACTTTCGTTCTGTGGTGTATCTGTATTCCCGTGATAAGAGGGTCACGTGGAGATGGAGTATCTTCTGATAAATGTATTATCCGCTGTGGATGGGGTGAGTTGTAATATGGATGATGTGATAATCTGTGGTGAAAGGGTGGGCTGTTTATTGATGAATGTTTTATCTGGGTTAGGACTAGGTTGTATCAGGGTAGGCAGGGTTTATGAAGTCGCGCCCGTTGCGTGTTTGACATATATATTGTGGAGGAGGGATTTTGTACGTAAATAGAAAGATAGGAACTTTGTTATGGGTTTAGGGAGGTCTTGGGGAGATTAGTTATTTTATATGTTTTTAAGAAATACTTTACTATTTTTTTTAGAGGTATATTGTGTTTAAAGAGATAATTGGTGGGGCATGTAATATTGTTATCAGACCATTGGGCTAGGAGGAATTTTCTTCTGTGGGGGCATTTTCTGAAGATCGGTTTTTATGTTCATGCAGTTAATGAAAGGGTTTTTGATAGCTTGTATAATTCTGAATTTCTCAGTAGTGCACAAAGGGCAGGTCCTGCAGGTGGGGCTGTAGGATTTAGGTTTGTCGGTAATTCTCCATTCTATTTTGTAGGGGGTGTTGGACTTCTTGAGATTCCATACGTGGGTTGCCAGTGTGGTTATGTGGTCTTTTGGGGGATATTTGAAAGTGTTGTTGTGGGCGTAGAGTCTTTGTTTAAAAGATCCTTGGGTCATTCCGATGTATATATTCTCCCTTTTGTTATCCACCCCGGATATAACCTTGGCTTCGTAAACAACGGAACTGACTGTGCATCCTCCGCCCAAGGGGCAGATCTCACCTCTTTTGCAAGAGCAACAGGGGTTGGGTGAATTAGTTGGTGGTTCGGAGGTCAGAATGGATCCCACTGACTGAAAACATAAATAGCTAGTTTTTACTATATTTCTGTTAAAACGTTTATGGAGATTATTTGATGGCGGGAAGTGCTTGTCTATTAGTTTGAGAAATTGCTAACCTACGCTATATTTGACACTGAGGGTAAAGGGGGGCGAACCAGATGAGATGTCTTTGTCTCTTGCGTCTGTGTTGGCAGGTGGATTGGTTGGGTATGTAGGATATTTTTTCGTTATAACCGCTCTCAATGAAGTCATTATTGTAATGGTGGAAAATCTCAGGTGTGGATGGAAGGCTTGAAATTATTTTATAATATTGGGTATAAGGTTCTTAAATATGAGTGGGGGTGGCAGGATTTGGTGTGGATGTACCGGAGATGTTCGGTGGGTTTGTGGTATGTCCTAGTTGACTTGTTGGTCAGGTCAGGGGATACGTCTAAACAATGTACGCTTGTCAGGTTGGTGTCTATGGTGATGTTAAAACCGATATCTTTTAGGAATGCGGTTAACTGTTCTCTGAATCTGTCGAGTTCTTGCGCGTTGTTGTTGCGGGATAGGCAGATTCAGAAACAGTTTACTGCATTCCTAAAAGAAATCGGATTTAACATCACCATAGACACCAACCTGACTAGCCGTCGCCTTCCACATTATCTATTCTCTAGTCTCAAAACTAGAACCTTTCAATAGCGTCTTGAATTTTCCAAACAACCAGAAATCTCAAGAGGGCATTCTAGAGAGTAGGAATGTTAGCGAACGACGTGAAGTCAATGTTTGTACAATAAAGGTTGACTCAATTGTTACGAACATGCGGGGAAGTTGTTGTCATGCAATTGCCAGTTTTTTCAGTCCACAATGCTTGTCTTTTGCGCCGAACCAAATCGACGTATACGACGGACAACATCTTGATAGTGACATTTTTTCACTGTCTGTTCTTGTGATACGTATTCTTGATGCACAAATTTGCGTATATAAAATACGAGAGTTAACATCACTCAAATTGAACTTCGCACCTGTCGTGCTTTTTTGGAGCTTTGTAAACTTGTGATACTTCCATTGCGAAGACTGTCTTTTTGTTTTTGTCCCGTAACCGTACGCTAATTTTTAGTTATCACCGTGTTCAGCAGCCCAGGTTTAGTGTTGGCGGCTTTCAGAAGTTCCTTTGCAACTTGAAAACGGAGATCTCTTTGTCAATGCGACAACAACTTGGCCACACATTTTGTAGGCACTCTGTGCATGTTCAAATCATCACGCATAATTGCATGTGCGGAATCTTTACTCACTCTGACGTTTTGTGTGATCTCTCGCGCGGTTGAACGACGATCTTCCATCACCAAATTTCGCACTCTATCAAAAACAGCTGCACTTCGAGCAGTTTGGGGTTTTCCACAACGCTAGTCACTCTCCGTAGATGTGCGGCTATTTTTTTAATTAGTGGAACAATTCTTTAATTTGTGTTATACTCATCGCATCTTCTCATAACAGCTGCTGATTCTTACCAATTGTTTTGATTTGAATAACCAAGCTTTTGACAACATGGAGAAACTCTGACGAACACGTTATGTAGCACCTCAGTCAGCGACCAACAGGCAGCGAGTAACGCGCGGAAACGCAGTGATAATATTTACACGTGTGAATGAAGGGGTCTTCTTTCACTGTGTAGAGTGGCGCCGCTCTATCGTCTGTATTTCGCAGTAAAAAATAAAGGTTGGATATTTTTAAGACATGCCTTGTATATATATATATATATATATATATATATATATATTACCCTTTTTTAATCATTTGCTAACCCTCGTACCCACTCATCCATTGCTTTTTAATCTCCGTTAAATTAATTCCATCGACTCTGTATACGCTTCCGACAATATTTTTCGCATATATTCCATTTTTCTCACCTTTTAACTACACTCTCTAGTTACTCTAAAAATAACCTTTTTGCTAACCCTTAACATTTATTTATAATATCAACACACTAGTTCTTCACTTAAGTTTACAAAGTTCAACCCAACCCTACCCCATAATACTTGTACTAGAAATCAATTGTTGCAAGCAGACTAACGCTGTTCCCAACCATAACTTCAGTTATACATTCAAGTTTCTCATTTAGTCATGCATTTCATATTAAACTAACTGGGAATTCTGTAACGTCTTTATACATCTAACTCTGAAACACTAGTTTTTGTTATAATTATTACATATTAAACACGTAAATTAAGATTTTTACTAACTGCACCCCTAATTACCCAATAAGAACCCTTTTAAACTTTTGAAATTATATATAAGTTCGTTCAAAATTCGTTTTAACTACGGGACACAATCCTTTCAGAAATATTCACTCAATGACCTGAATTTCATTCTGCTTTTAGTCTATAATATCCCAACCCCCAACTCGCACCAGCTTTATTGCTTACTAGCAATAAACAGTAACTATAACATCGCTTCCTCTTTTCTCTTCCCAGCATCAACCATAGTTTTTTTAACTAACCCTATCCCCTACTTTTTTATGTTTTGATGTTTTATCTTTAACCCTTCCCTCACTTCATCATTTGGCCTCGATTTCAACTAAACACTTTCGTTCTTCTTAGACTTGATCGAAGTCACTGCATAAATTTCCGACTGCCTGTGTTTAATATACACAATGCAACTTCAACTTCTAAAAACTACTCTCGGTCCACGGAAGTATTTTAAAGACTCACCAACGTTTTGCAGTTGAGTTTTCTGTTTCTTTTAACTATTTTAAATGTGTGTGACATTTTTACTAATTTCTAACCATACTACCAAATTTACTTGTATTCACCCTGTGTTTTTTTTCTGTGTTTTTCTTTTTTTAAATATTGAGCTTCAACTAACTATATCCTCTTTGTAGCGTTTAATCTTATAAATAGAAAACTGTAGATGTCAGGGTTATTCTAGATAAATGTAAAAAATATATGGAAAATTAGATAGCCAAACATGTTAGAAAAAAGGTCAAACAACCTCGATATACAAACTCCGCATCTCTCAAACCTCCCTTGATTCTACACGATATAATTTTCTTGAAAGGGTAATTTGCAAAGTAGCCCAACTTTAATTAATACCAGCCACTATAGCTGCCGAACTGAAAGACTCCCCAAAGTTTTCAGTTGAGTGTTCTGTTTCTTTTAACTATTTTAAATGTATTTGGCCTTTTTACAAATTTCTAACCAAATTTACTTGTATTTACTTGTTTTTTAAATTCACTTTTGAGTGTTCAATTTTAATCTCTTTCTCCGTAGCTGATGTGTATACATAGTAAATTAGTCGTTACTTATATGTAATAAACTGTTACAGGGAAACATATCTTGAAATTTCTTATTTCTACTGTTAAGTGAACAGATAACTTATTATGTCTCTCTCTCTCTGTCTCTCTCTCTCTGTCTCTTTCTCTCTCTCTCTCTCTCTCTCTCTCTCTATATATATATATATATATATATATATATTACATCTTCGTAGTAACACGTTGGGAAGTATGTCTCGTTAGTCTTGATCAGCAACCTTCCTAGAGCTGGAATTTCGAACAAATTAGTGCTTAAGGAGTAGCCGGGCTCTGCCTATCGCCCGGCTGTCGCACTCTTTCTCTGTCTATTAGCCAGACGTAGAGGTACAAGCAGTGGAACGCCTCTAAAGACACCTAGTGCTTGGCCTTGTTTCCGTAATAGGGCAATGCACGCCGTCTTTCTTTCACTCTATCTAGGCAATTTGGAGAAAGTGTTTTGTCACTAAATCGTACATGACTAATCTAGGTCGCTCTTGATCCGATAGTTTGAGGGTACAGGTTAGACAGCTAGTCTGGCTGCTGTTTCTGACTGGTAGTTAGGAGTCAAACATCTTAGGTAGCGCTAAGAACGGCTGCTCCGTAAACAGTTGCATTATATCGTCGATAACTGTATGTCGCGCATGGAAAGGGGCGTTACAGTTATCCCTGGTGGGATTTCCCGAAGTCACACCCTCATGGACAAAGTCACGACTAATATACTAATTGTGTGAGCTTGTTGGCACCAAACAAGCACCCACTTTGCTATCTTCACTCTAACTCAAAACAAACATGAAATTACAAAATAAAACAAACAAACCTACACCAGACACCCAACAAAAAACATCTTAACCTCCGCCTTTGAGGGTCGAATTCACAAACATACTGGGACTTAGAACTAACATTAACGACGTATACACTTTTGTCTTGACAAACTCCTCGGATATCTTAGCTTTAAGTGAAACAAACCTTCAATCTTATATTTCCTCTCGCCAATTTGACATGACTGATTACATTCCACTCTACCGTAAGGACTCTGACTAACATATGCATGGGCTAGGAGGTTATGTTCGGAACCTCCTCCCCTTCACTAGCGAACATAGGTTAGAATCAGATGACCTAATCTACATGTGCTTTAGATTGACCCTACATAACAGCGTTAGTTTCTTATATCTCGTATACCTTTCTCCTTCGACCCATGACTGTTCACTACTTGTCTCTGTCTCTGAAAGCTTAGATAGATCCCTCCCACTCGACTCGAATGGCCAAATACATGTATTTGGGGATTTTAAGGAACATCACCGTGACTGGTTGGGATTTTCCAGCGTTACTGATGCAGCTGGGAACTTTACATTTAATTTCTCCTCAGCTCACGACGTCTCACATACTGTCACTTTTCCAACCCGCCTTCTTGATTGTGGGGACCAGGAAGCCTCACTTCTCGACATGTATTTGACCTCACTACCCGATGCTTGTGTGGCGAATTCCCATAGCCCGCTTGGAAAATCGGGTAACGTTGTGGTAATGATACTCATCACTTCAAAAACTCGCCCGAAAGCCGAAGAACCGTTGCATAAAACGAAGAAAAACTATGAGCAGGCTGATTTTGAATCCCTCAGAGATCACATCAGCGATGCCCCATCGGGAAAAACCTTCTCATTCCCTGCTGTGCAAATGAGCTAACTGAAGTGGTAAAAAGCATGCATTGATGCTTATGTTCCCATGCGAAAATTCTTCAGCAAACACCACCTTCCCCGATGGTTCACATCAGAATGTGCAGCTGCTATTGCTGAGAGGCAGAAAGAATTCTAAAAATTCGGCCGATATAAGTTAACTGCGAACAGACACAAATTTGTAGAGACAGAAAATGCCTGAAAGTAGTGATAGATGAAGCAAAGAGAAGGTATACAGAGATCACCAAAACACGCATTCAGTCACAGAAACTAAGTGCTTGTGATATCTGGAAAATCTACAATAGTGTGATGAACAATAGACAATCGACAATTCCCCCGCTATCAAATCACAACGATGTTGTTTGCACGGCAACTGATAAGGCTGAACTTCTGACCAAGCGTTTTGCCTTAAACTCCACTTTAAACACGGTTACCCCCCCCCCCCGCCTCTCAAATTTATCATTGTGGACTGAAGCTACACTTCAGAACCTGGTCAAAGTTATCATAAAAAAACTGGATAGCTCCAAAGCCTCTGGGTCTGATCTTATACCAGTAATACTAATAAGGAAATGTGCTGCTGAGCTGGCCCCTGTACTCTCCAAACTATACAACAAACGCCTTGCTGAATCTTGTTTCCCTGATAGGTAGAACATTGTCTTTGTGGTACCAGTATTCAAGAATTCTGGAGATAGAACTGATCCTCTAAACTACCGTCCAATCAGTCTACTCCCGATCTTTGCTAAAATATGTGAATGATTAATCAATCTTGCTATCCGGCACCTAGCTAATGCTACACTTCTTTCTGATCATCAATACGGATTTAGACAAGCACGCTCTACCGCAGATATCCGAACACATATATCATACATTGGACAAGGCAGGTGAAGCTAAGGCGATAGCGCTTGATATATCCGACGACTTTGACAAGGTCTGGCATGAAGGGGTTCTCACAAAACTGCACTCATATGGTATTACTGGACAAATATTTGATATAATTAAATCCTTCCTTACAAAAAGAAAGATCCAGGTTGTCCACAGTGGCCGTTCATCTAAGCAACATGCCATAAATGCTGATGTACCCCAAGGATCCATCCTAGGACCTCTGCTGTTCCTGATTTTCATAAATAACCTCCCTGATGTAATTAAGACGTAGATAGGGATATTTGCTGACGACACCACGCTCTACTTTCGTCATGTGGGCCAAACTGTCGTGCACATATCTGAGACAATTGCTGAATCCTTAATAAATGACCTCCAGTCTGTAGTGGATTGGATTGAAAAAATGTCCGGTAACTTTTAATGCCGTCAAGACAAAGCCACTTTCCTTCATAAACTAAAAGAAACCTCTTCAACCACCTATTGCTATGGTAAATACTATCTTACCTGAGAGTCACCCAAGCCGTTCCCAAGCGTAACTTCAGTTATACATTCAAGTTTCTTATTCATGCATTTAATATCAAACTAACTGGGAATTCTTTAAAGTCTTTATATATCTAACTCTGAAACACAAGTTTTTGTCCGAATTATTACATATTAAACACGTAAATTGAAGATTTCGACCCACTTGACCCCTAATTTCCCAATTGGAACCCTTTTAAACTTTTAAAATTATATATTGTTACAAAATCCCTTTTCATTACTGGGCACCCCCTTTTCAGAAATATTCACTCAATGACCTGAATTTCATTCTGCTTTTAGTCTATAATATCCCCACCCCAACTCGCACCGGCTTTATTGCTTACTAGCAATAAACAGTAACCATAAAATCTCTTCCTCTTCTCTCTTCCCAGCATCGACCATAGTTTATTTAACTAACCCTATCACCCACTTTTTATGTTTTATCTTCATCCCTTTCCCACTTTCTCATTTGGCCTCGTTTTCTAAGTAAAAGTTGTGGCTCTTCTTAGACTTGATCGAAGTCACAACTTAAATTCCCGACTGCCTGTGTTTAATACACACAGTGAAACTTCAGCTTCTGAAAACACTACTCTCATTCACGGTCAACGAAAGTATTTTAAAATGCCCTCATAAACGGACATTTATGAACTGGAGAGACCCCATATCTTTTTCCACGCACACAATCACTCTCCATTACTTAATAGTTTTTCAAATTTTGTAATTTTGGCTATCCCAATGCAAATTTATCTATCTATTTAATTTCTCTGAGGATAAGCTTTAAATTTTTTAAAAGTTTTGGCTTAAGGAAAGAGTAATACACACTTATTTCCGAGTACACCCGACATTGATTAATCGAAGTTGAAATAAATGTGTCATTCGTACATGTTTATCCCTCATCTTTCATCTATTTTTATAATTGCTCTATCTCGTATATTGATCTTCAACTATTTTAATATATGTTATATCTACTAAAAGTATACTTTTAGTTTCATATTTTATATGTTTGTAAGTTTATATAAATATATTTATTTAAGAATACACTTTTCTAAATACGTGAAAATATTTCCAATTGAATACTAATTGAGGTTGCATCACAATCCTCGGAGCATATATACATATATATTTATATATATATATATATATATATATATATATATATATATATATATATATATATATATATATATATTTATATATGTATACATATATATATATATATACATATGTATGTATATATATACATATATATACATATATATATATATATATATATATATATATATATATATACATACACATATACTTTGTAACTGTGCTCCACTGTTTATACGGAAAAATCAACCCAAAACTATATGTTTCATTTGTTCTTTAAATTCATTTATGTTCCTAATTCGGCAAATTCATGTATTATTCAGTTGTCTTCCAAACATACCTTGATTATTTCAAACTTAATAAATTTCTAATCTTATGCACGGATATACTATTATATATTTTTATATTTTTGGTATATGTGTCTGTTTAGGTTTGTGTCCCCTTAATATTTTATTTATATTTATTAAAGTGTTACTCTTAACAAATATGCATTATTTTGATTATTTTTAGGTATATTTAACACTATTTTGTACTAAGTTGATTTTTATATATTTTAAAAAAATTCTCAACCTCCTCAATTTTAAACATAAACAATATATACTTATGTTTAATATGTACCCTTCTGTGCTCTCTTAATCTAATCATATATTGTTCTCTCTCTATATATATATTTATTTCTAATTACCTCCTCCTCTTACCACTCTCCTTCGCTATATTTTTATTGACAATATTTATCAACCTTCTTTCTTTGCATGTCTTATTTGTTGTGTTTAGTCTGTTCCGTAGACACTGTTTTAGTTTATACTTTTCACCTTGTTTCCTTCCTGTCTTTTTTGCTACTTGTATTAACATTTTTTTTTCTGTTATTTTAATCTTTCTGATACTATTTTGGTCCCTTTTCTTCCTTATCTTGTTCTTTAATGTTTTATCATCGTATACATTTTCTAAATTTCCCTTATTTAAATGTTGGTCGTTAAAACATTTAAAACACATTTTTATGACTTGCCGTAAGAAGATATATTTTTACAATGAAATTACTAATTTGTATAGTGATCCTCTAATGTTTAGATACTTCAATTCCCTCTGGTAAGGCACGCGTTATTTTTGTAAATATGTATCCCTATATTTTCTTAACGAAACTCCGACGAAGTTTACAGGAAATTATATCGGTGAAATTATGTTTTTCATTTGTTTTCATTGTTACGAGATTTATATATACCATATGTTTCATCAGACTCAACCACTGGAAACAAAGAAAATACTATGCAATAGAAACGAAACTTGTATATGCACAGACTCGACAGTAAATATAGAAACAGTTAGCGATAAATAGTACATGATTTTTCAATGTAATTTCCGCAACCTAAGGCGCAAAATCAGTTAAACCCTTTGGTAACCATGTCGTTTTCTAGAGCAGCGATCCCTCAACGGTACCAGAGTCAATTATGTTGTGGGTGTACTTGCTAATCTATGTCTTCGCCAGGCCTCAGAATGAAATAGTCAAGGATGTAACAATCCTTGTGGAAGCTTGTTACAAGTTCAGTGAACGGTGTTCAGGAATATTGTTCAGAGGCTTCGCCTGAAGAAGACGCCTGGATGTCCAGCATCGATCTTGCACATATAGGGCTTCACCAAGTAGATGAAAATGTCTTGATAATGAGACTATTACTTATAATTATTTTGATTTGTCTAAAACATCATATCATCACATGATAGTCTTTTTTTTGTGGTCGTTTAAAGCACGTTATCGAGGTGACCTATGATTAGTTCAGTACATTTCATTAGGCGCAACACAGATTTTGTCCAATAAATTCTTATAAACTTCATCAGATATATTGTTATCAGTGTGTGATGGTCATCTACCATCATAGGCACACTGTATAGAGAGGATTACGACAAGTCTGGAGGCTTTCTGTAACAATAATAGTAATTATGTACTTCTGTAAAAACCAAACTCGTAAATATACCACCGTTTTATCTTAATTATTATATACCCTTCAACATAAGAACAATGGTGATAAGAACTCAGATTTATTGGGACAGAAAATTATCGGGACTTATGTTGTACACAACACTGAAAATGGAAAACTCAGACTTATCTCGGATACAAAATCACCATTACGTCAACTGGAATGTTGCATTTTCGATTTAAAAATAGATGATGTGGCAGACAAAGTGGTGATAACAACTATAACAGCGAATATTAAAAACACGTACTCGATTTTTAACAGACAAGGTGTGACATATCTGCGAGAAAAAACACAATATAACGTTAGAAAGTAGGATTGAAAAAAGGTGTTTGTTCTTGAGTATGACAAAACAGGTTTAAAGTCGACGGTTTTAAATTTAACCGTCCTACAACGGAAAACAGAAGACGCACCCCAACATGTTTGTCAATTATTCCTCGTTGATTTGTCTATTATTCTTTTATTAAGTTTAATGGGGAACACACAAATAAGTTTTGACAAGCTTATTTTTTGTCTCTAACAAAAAAGGGTAAAATTCTTCTTCTTGTGAGAAAAGGTATTACCGTAAAATATATGTAGGTAGTTATACACGAACAAGTAAGAGCTTATTTTTAATGAGGAAAAATTGGAGAATTTTAAAGTACTATGTTTGAAATTATTAGGGCGAGCAAGAATAACAGCTTCGATTAAAAGAGAAGGAACGGCCAAACTTTTTCTGACTGTAGGCCAAGATGAAAAATATATTTAGAAAGCGAGTAGAAAAATTAGTAACAAAAAATAAATTTATTCACAAACTAACTTTATAAATCAATGAAACATTAGTAGCCTCATAAACCGTATGTCTAGTGCCGTAATTGCATTGATAACAATGTAGCTCATATATAAATAAAAAAACATATTTTAATAATTATCGCATTAGACGCAAAAGTAGACATTGAAGAGTAATTCATCAACTAAAAAAGCGTTATTAAACTAGCTGACAAAGTTTGTAAATATCATGAATGTTGTGCAAGTTATAAAAACTCCAGCACAGCTTTCTCAGTAATAAATCTTCAAACGTGTGCGAACATTGGAAAACCAACACTGATAAGAACAAAACTATTTCTGAAAGCGTTACCTGGGAACAAATACCATTTTAAGGCAGTAATTGCTGATGTTACATTATAAGAAAGGGCGTTGCAGTTAAAAGAACTCAGAAAACCTCTTCAAACGGACTAGATTGAGTGGTTTCTATTATTGAATGTGTATATTCAACTCTATCTGTAAAACTATGGGCACTTTTAGCGCAGAACCAGATATGCTAAAGAAATAATTTAAGCAACGCGTTTCAAAATACTGGGAATATGTAAAATATCCGCTGCCCAGTTTAAATAATACAACATATCTGACCAGTTTTTTTAAAAACTATTGCATTCGCGTCATTAAATCAAATTGAAGAAAAGTAAAGTAATACGAGTTTATGAAAATGTTTCCATAAATTAAACCATGCACTGAAAATTATCACTACGCTTTGTCTTCTCACACAGAGATGTTCGCTAAACTGAGCTGAGACATTTTTCTTAAAGTTGATTGAAGTAATGCGCATCTACAACTACCTGTGGACGAGTAGTGCTAAAAAAGTGTGTATACATACCCATGGTGGTTTGTACACATTCAAACAATTACCATTTGGGATTATATTTGAACCTCGCATTTTTCAAGCATTAATATACCCATTATTTAGCGGGCTAGAATTAGCTTACACCTACTTATATGACATTCTAGTGATAAGTAAAAAGAGGACGCGACACAAATCGCATGTGCACAGAGTGTTTAAAATAATCCAAGACTATTGATTGAAATTAAAGGAGGGACGGGATGCGATTATTTAATCCAAAACATGTATAATTTGCGACCGCCTCTTAATGAAATATTGAAACAAAGAAAATGGGTATACACGACAGCGTGGCATTTGACAACATAAGAAATGTTCTCACATAAGAATTATTTTGGATGCATGCCATCCAGTTCCTGAAATCATTGTAGCGACTAATGTAAGCTCATACAATAGTTAAGACTCAAAATTAAAAAAAAACCCTGTAACGCGAATAGGTGAAATGTTTCGCCACGCGTCTCGTATATTACTGCCTGCAAAATAACTGACTCATAAATTGACAAAGAAAAATTGTATATAAGTTTTGCAGTTACACAATTCAGTCGTTTCGCTCACGGAAAACATTTTATATTGCAAACTAATCATTAACCATTATTAACGATGTATATGAATAAAAAGGGATTACCTACAAACAGTGGAAAGATATGGGCAACAATTCTATACAATTAGAATTTTACAATATTGTATCACCCATGGTGAAAAACTCAGTCATGCTGAAAATTATCTTAACTTATCAAAAATATACTGAACCCCTTGAGGGCACAGTGATTACTTCTTTACATACTGAGGCGGAAACAACATATACATTGTGCAATATCATTAGAGAGCTCCCGGTAAGACTGAAAAGAAGAGAAAAAATGCAGATTTCTATAACATAACATAAACAATGAAATAAAAGAAAAACACCGAAAATCTCGGAATTGTATTCCATCTATGATTAAGTAGTTATGCACAACGATCTATTTGTTATTGTTGCAACATTACAGAAAATGTTAACCGAATTGTATGTGGCTCACCCAGGCATTGGTATCATAAAAGTCATATTAGAAGTTATGTATATTAAACAATCCTTAACAAAGACATTGAAAATACGGTGAAAATATTCAAAGGTTGTGCTTTAGCAGCACCCACTTCCTCTAATGTTCATCCCCTGGCCGAAAACTGACCCGCCGTGGTCTAGGATCAACACACATGTTGCCGGTCCTCTGGATTGTTTATATTATCTAATATCACTTTTTTCAAGATGGTCGGAAATATTACTATGTAAGACACCAACTAAGGAACTGACCCTTACTTTTTCACATGTATTGTCCATCGGATTCGGGGTCGTTCAATGTATTGTATCGGACAACAGAACACCATTCATTTATAGTGAATTTGAAATTTTCTGTCAAACTTTTGTATTGAAAAATATTACGATCGCGCTGTACACTGGAGGACGTATGGTAAAGGGGAACGGTTCGTGGATTCGTTCAAAAGACCGCTTATAAAAGCAAAGGGCACGTCTACTGAAAAGTATATTGAACAATTTTGCAGGGATATAAGATAACCCCAAATAATGATGTGCAATCATCCATGATGTCAGCAGAAGCAATGTTTGCAAAGAAAGATGAAACCAGTGTTTTATAGAGTACGGCCAACCCATACGAAACCAGTACGTGGAAAATGTCACGAAGTAACGCTTTAAAGTTTGAAAAGAAAATTACTTTCGTATATTCAAAAAAAATAAATTTCATTGGGAAACAGAAATAGTAGATACATGGATTGGAAAAATGTTTTACATAGTAAACAGACCATAGTTTACCCATAAAAGAAACACGAACCAGATGAGGTAACGATATCCAGATGCTGTCGAGTATAATACTCCAGAAAACGCACTAATCGATGTCGTATTCGACACATTTGAGATAGCTATCCCGCAAACAGATTGTCAACAACGAAAATAAAAAGAAAGTGTTAGATTACGGACTTCATTGTAATTAACCAAACATAAATAAAAAGTGTTCACACTATACGGAGCAACGCTAAAAGGGGATGTTATGATGGGATGAAGATCTACATATTCATGAATAAATGAACTCTTACAGACACTATGTATATAAGAGATTACAACAAGTATGGATGCAGCCCTATATAAGCTGCTTGCCTTTTATCTCTCGAGCTAACGTAGAGAACTGGATAGTAGTTCTAGGTCTGCCCTCCCAGATCTTGGTTTCCCTCTTTGGGGGGTTGTATATTTCTAACCGATTGAAGCGCACTCAGAGTTAACCAGGAAAGTTTCAATAGGTAGACTTCCCATTCTTTTAAGGGAGCCGACATGATTCTTTCAAACTTTATATCTTGCGCTACATCTTCTTGCAGTAAGAAGGAAGTAAAAACCCAGTCTTGGAACAGTCTTTCTGTTACAAATTGTTCTGCACTTCTTTAAATACCCAGTATTGTAAATACACCTTCGTGCCACTTAATTATTATCCACCCGTCCCTATTACGACATATGTTGCCCTCTTGTAAGCTGGTCGTTTTCAGTTCCGTAATTATCCTGGAGTTCCATTAATATGTTAATGTAGCCCAAGAGAAATAAATAACAAGGGTTGCAGTATGGTAGTAAGGTACCAACTCAGAATACGTATCAAAACTTAACAGACAACCGACACTACACTCTGTCAGCCAATTCTGTTAAGGCTTTGCGGCATGATATTTGCTCTATCTAACAGTGACAACGACATATTTTGACTTTGCTGAACTGACTCTTTCAGTCTGTCGAATAGCTTAGCGGTATACTTCTTGGGCGGTTGCAATGGCTTTAATGACTGTATCGTCTGCAGTGATCTTCTCCGATGGCTCATAGTTAACAATGTAGATCAACCAGTCTAAAATTCACATTCGAACTGATGATAACTGTGTCGGTCGCTTTCTTGAACGATTCTGTCCTGGAGTAATATTTGACGAAGTTTAGGATTACACTTGATTAACAAAGTGTTTACATTGATTTAAAAATGTAAGAAAAGATAAGTTTATTTATAGTTAAGTCTACGTCGTCCTAACGTATGTGTTTGTTGTCTACTACAGTTTCTCTTACGAAAATGAAATTATGAACATAAAACATTTGACTCCGCTCCTTAAACATACTAAAATACAATGCATGTTACGATGGTTCTCCGACGTTTACAAAAAGACATATACACTTAAATTACAAAAGTTAAATAATATTTTCTGAACCAGACTAGTATATGGTTTAAAATATGACCACCCCTCCCCACCAAATTTATGGAAAATATCGCACTATATTCTAATAAGTCTACACAATAAACCGTTTAATTGGGTGTTTTAATTCGATATTTAATAACACCAACCGTGTACATGCACTGTAAAATAAATAACCCAACACAACCACTTACATAGTCAAGTACAGGAGAGGAAAATAACGTGTGCGTAAGTAAGATGTAGATTCACACACCTTGATAATCATCACATCTTTGACTTTCAAAGCCTCATTGTTGGCCCTCTTAATAGACATATTTTCAAAACACTGCTTATAAAAAAGATGATTTATAGCTGACCAAATCACTGGCATACCTTTGAGGAACGAGGCCAAACGACCCACTTCTTTCTACACACTGATGGTATAAAATTGATAGCATTCTGTTTTTTTGTTATCTCATAATGTTAACATCGCACTCGCTGAACTTGGATCGATTAGAATGAGAAAAAAGAAATAGAAGATTCTTTCATTCGCTAAAGAGCGAGGAAATCGATAACATCTACTTTTAACAAAACTAATTGTTCTCTTTCTTTTTCTTCTCAGTGGTAGTATAGATTGTTTTGTTATTTGTTTACGCCCTCACATGATGACGTATTATGAAAATGTTAATGTGATTTGATACCACTGTTTGAGACTTTAACAATATCTTTAGTAAACCCGGTTAAACTCCGGTAAGATTTGTGACGGTACATTTCGGGATATTATCATCGAGGATTCTATAATATCGGCTTGCTAAGATAGTAATAAAATAGAACTGCACATGAGACACGTTTAGACAAAATATAGCATAACTTCATGAGTGTATTCTTTATGAGAATATCTGTACGGACCCTTTTAGTTTCTGAGTTATAGGCGACAAAAGAAAACACAAATCGAATGGTTTATGGCAAACACCCACCACTTATAATATACGTGATAGAGCACTCATATTTCCACTTATACAATAGTCGAACAACATGGGTGAATAGTCACATAGTAAAATAGCGTTGCCATGTGTTTCCACATGATGAGAAATGGACAAAATAATATCTGAAGCATGCCTATTGTCTTCCTTCTTATTTCAGGTAACAACAGATGAAATACAGTAAATAAAAACGATTGGCACAAACCAAAGACCACGCAGAAAAAATCAACTTATCCCAAAGAAACTGAGACTATTAAGGTAACTTCCATACAAAGAAAAAATATTTTCCTTTTTTTAAAACATCACCCGGAGAATTGATGGTCGGACGAATGGAAATCGATAGTAATGAAGCTTCCGATAGTTATTAGATGAGTTCGATGAGAATTTCTGTCAACCGATAAACACTGTGCGATAGTTTTTAATTTGCTATTACAATTCGTTATAAGTGCAGTCTAATGTTGAGCACTGTTTGTCTCTGTGAATGAGTCACTGGCGTCTTGTGGTAAGAATGGTGTAATGGCGATGTGACAGTCGAGTAATGTTGATGTATTTCGTTCTCTTTCTGGCTGAAGGAAAGAAAGCAATTCAATAGAGGAATACATACTCTCATTATTAGCTTTGAAATTTGGTATTCGCTTTACAGTAATTTGTATATCGACATGGACTGTACTTCCACCCCCCCCCCCGTAATGTGGAGGGGGACTCGAATCCCTCATCCGAAACACTTAGATGTATAAACCTCATTGCCTGACGCTCTCGGACTTTTCGATCTTTTACTTCCTCGGATGAAATCCTATCTTGCCATGTTGCCTTTACTTTAAACTATTAACCTGTAAATGGAATTTTCCATTGTCAGCTTAATTCTAACATAACCTGGAGAATACATTATTTTCACACACGTAAAAATATAGCTTCAGAAGCAATCATTTCTCTGAACAAAGCCTATGTATTGACTTACACGATTTAAAAATGATGTACCCCTGGAATGCTTGACGAAATTTATCGCAGCGCAAGTTCCATTATAATAATTGCTAGTTTAGCAAGTAATAGAAATTCAAGATACAAAAATATTCGACTATAATTGACTTGCCACTTATGCTGTTTTTCATAAAACGCCCTCAAGACTGTCTCGTCATAAAACTGGCTTATTGTTCACGAAATATGCAATCAACTTACTGTTCATGTTTTCGAACAGCAATTGACGTGTATCTGTGACCTCGTCCAGGCGTTTTTTTCATTGATTGAATAGTACATTTGAACTTCTGCACTATTGTGTTCAAACTTAATCAGTCACTTGAGTGTTTTTATTGCAAGGGATATTATAATTACGTCTTGTTCATAATAGTGGAACTGCCTTCACCACATCTTATTATGCCGTAGAATATATTTTCCCGCATGAGTCGTTTACGCGCTGGAAATAAAAATAAAAGTTAAGTTTCTTCCATAATTATCATTGAAACATAAATTCATCTTACTACGTAAGGGTGGCATTCACCACGGCATCTGCAAACAAAAACACTTCAAATAAAAAGGTTTAATGAACATTTTTGAGTTGTGTTATTTTTTTTCATGACTTAAATGAAACGCGATATATGATGCTACTACCACGACTACTACGGCTGCAAATGCAACTATAACATCTACTATTACAGCTATATATTAATATACTATCACTGATAGGCATCATACGTCAAATAAGAACACACCAAACTCATAATTCATTATGGTGCGCACCAGCCATATATATATATATATATATATATATATATATATATATATATATATATATACATTACAAAACTGTTCATATAAAACTATAGAATTACGTCAGTAATTTAAGTTTTCTCACATAAATTACTATTATTATCATGTCTGATGACCTTAACAAAAAAACACTCGCCCCTTGATGTTATTATAGATTGACGGATTTATTTTCAAATTCTATTTCGAGCGGCATGGTCAGCCTGAGGTGGTTGTCTGACTTGCTTTTCCTATTTTCTTTCCCCTCACCACATGAATGTATTTCAGTCAAGCTATCAAAAGGCCCATGTTCTGCGAGCTAGCATTTTGCGTGACAGGATAGGAATATATATATATATATATATATATATATATATATATATATATATATATATAAATATCAACAAATAAACACATAGTGGTATTTATTATACAGAGGGTTGTTATTTTTACTAATAATAATGATACCAATTCTAATACTACTACTACTACTACGTATGCTACTGATCACACACACACATATATATATATATATATATATATATATATATATATATATATATAAACACAGCTTAATTGGTTAAATAAGAAACACGCACATATACTTTGTTGTGTTGTTCATCGTGTAGAACGATTACATTCCTGTCTCCACTACCGATGCGTCTTCGTATAGTTATACATTATCGTACTTGCACCACACGTCCTTCACACCTCTACAGACAAGATACGTCGAAACACCGACAGAATATATATATATATATATATATATATATATATATATATATATATATATATATATATATATATATATATATATATAGTCTCGGAAGTTTCTCAACCATTAAAACTATATTAAAAAAAAAAAATCACTCATGTAAGTCAATTTATTTTTTACAGTTATTATATTAGCTTGTTTCTAACACTATTGTAAGGGATCATCAGTAGTTTACCATGAAAAACTGTTTCGGGAATGTAATATATATATATATATATATATATATATATATATATATATATATATGATGCCGGTAGTTTGTTTCTTTAGATATCCAAGAATCCGTCGCTCATCACATGATTAATCGACCTGATAGACTAGTTGTTGGCAAACAGTGCCCACACGTAATCTTAAATATATTTCATTTCACTGTATTTAAAAGTGAACATATGTGTGCATACAGTAACACACATTTATTGAATCTGTATCAATTGTATGTAATGTTATTTTTAAGTACAAATTTCGAAATGACAGCATAATGGCGTATATGTACTGTACGACTATTACTACAACTATTAACACAAGTAGTAATAAAATCAAATGGCAACTGATTGGCTAAAATGTGTGCCGCTCTATTTAAATATATAAATAAAACTAAGGTTAATGTATATATATATATATATATATATACATATATATTTTTTTTTTTATATTTATAATATAAAACTAAAAATAATACATTAATCACTTAAATAATAGTGTCATGGATTCGTCCAAACACTTTAAAATGCAACAACATTTTTGTGAGTAACGGATAAATTTTATTAGACAGACGAACAGCGCAGGTAAACATTTTTTTTTTTTTTTTTTTTTTTTTTTTGATGTTTTAAATAACTAATATAAGTTAGCAAAACATTTATATGGAACAAAATGTAGATTTAGTATAAGGAACGTTTATGTTTTTGTCTTTTAAGGGAAGTGGGGTCTGATCAACTCTGCTGGGAAGCCATGAAATTAAATACTGTCTTGTTTTTAAATTCCCGAAACAGTTTTTCATGGTAAACAACTGATGATCCCTTAAAATAGTGTTAGAAACTAACTAATATAATAACTGTAAAAAATAAATTGACTTACATGAGTGATTTTCCACTGGAAGACTTGAGACTATAAGTTTTTTTTTGTTGTTTTTTTGTTTTTTTTTTATATAGTTTTAATGGTTGAGAAACTTCCGAGACTATATATATACATATTAAATTGTATTATATAATTATAGAATTTTTAGAAGATTAACACATGTTATTTGTTTTATATGTTTATTAAGTGAATACGATTTTTTCATGAATAGATGTCTGAGACTTTCGCTGACATAACAGCATTATCAAGAGTTATTCGCTTTTCATCTTCATTCATAATATGATTACTTTAAAAACTATTAGATTATACTCCTGTAGAACAGACTACACGATATTTGTTACAATTCATACCCTTTGTTATAGGATTTAATATGCATTTTCTAATTATGTTTTCAAAAAGCTTTACAATACATGTTACATTACTTTTTTAAATGTATTGCAATTTTATATGTATTTGTTTTCATTTGATGCCTTTCTAACATACATAGTATTCCACATTCTATTAATTTGTTTACGTATTCAATTATAACATAAATAAAAGTGTATTTGGATGGCAAATATATGGATATTATAAGATATATAGAATACAGTAGTATTCTCTACACAGTCGGAGAAGAAAAAAGTTGTTCTTCTCGTTTAATTATTTTTGACAAAGGGATGTCTTTTCCCGAAATATCAAATAGTGATTTTTAATCACCGGGACATCACATGAACAGCTAAAAACACCCTTGCTGTTATGTAAGATTTTAGAAGAAAAGGAAAAATAAATAGTACGTCATATTTTGTATTCGATTTATTGTTATTGTTTTTGTTTCTTTACAACTTGCATCTTACCTGGAACTTGCATTGCTCACTGCTTTCAAAAACTTACTACTATATATATATATATATATATATATATATATATATATATATATATATATATATATATATATATATATATATAGTAATCTATGAAAGTATATTCATGGTAATTTAACTACACAGCGGCTCCGTAGTTTCACCCCCGGGGGAATCTTTTAGCCTGAAGACTCCACCTCGGGGATTAAACGCGGAAGCCTCTGTGTAGCTTAATTGCCATAAATATATGTTCATAGTTTACTACATAGCTCTACTTACGTATCGAGCACTGTTCGAGTAAATACTGAAAGTTGCTACATAAAAAAATTATATCTCCTTATAATATTGTATGTGGATAAAGGAAATACTAACACACACACACACACACATATATATATATATATATATATATATATATATATATATATATATATATATATATATATATATGGGGGCGTGTGTGGGTGTATACGTTGTATTGAGGGTGAAACGAGTTAACTTGTCTAATCATTATATGTCTTATTTGCTCAAACATGTGTATATCCGTCACATCTCTGCATTGTATTGCCTTCTAAGTATCTCATCTCTCTCCCCCCTTTCTCTCTCTCTCCATCTCTGTATATATATATATATATATATATATATGTGTATCGAGGCAGCATTTTTTCTTTAAGACACGTATTATTAAAAATAACCGACAATTTTTGTCTGGCTATCTTAGTGTTGATCCCTTCAATTTTCCGGATTAAAATCTTAATCTTAATCCTTCCGAGATTAAGATTTTAATCCGGAAAATTGAAGGGATCAACACTAAGATAGCCAGACAAAAATTGTCGGTTATTTTTAATAATATATATATATATATATATATACAGTTATCAGTTATGCTGTACTTTTTAAATAATTCTGAAGTATATGCGTATTCTACAATACGACAATTGTCTTTCTTTTTACTGCATCTAATTAAATGAAAGTATACGTTGATTCCTGAAGTTTCACTCTTCTTTAATATCTGTCATTAACATGTTTAATCAGCATTTTCACGAATTATGTTGACTAATATAACGCTTTCTATATTTGTTATCAAATAACCTAACTTCTAACATTGCATTTTGTTTGCTCCTTATGGCTTCATCATATTATTATTTGAACGGTTCTTCTAACTACTTCAGGTTCTTCATGTTTAAGAAATAATTAATTAACAATAAGGCTGTAAAAACAGTATTTTTAATCATCCCATTTTCACTCGATTTTTAAAAAGTTATTGGATTTTCTTTGAAACATTTTCATGCTTTTCCGCAGTAAAGTGTCATAATAAAATAACCTAAAAGTTACAACATACGCTTCTTCTTCCTGCGTTGGCAGCAGCTGCGCAAAAAGAGATAATTCGTCGAGATCGCACCTGCCGAACATGGGAAATCGAAATGCAAGCAGGAAAGGATGATAGTAAAAAAGGTAAAACACACAAATACTATTTTAATGAGATGCTGTGCTGTTGGTTCATTTTAGAATATATCCGAAAGAGTTACGCTACACATGTGTGGGTTTCACAAAAAAAAACGAATGAACGTAACTTCATTCAGAGAGTGGGAACCAGATGGGAATAGATAGGTCAAGAATTAGTTAATTAACTACGTAGTTAAGTAGTGGGTAACTCATTTAAGATATATAGGGGAACATCATTCTCTTATTCTCAATGTGCCTCATTATATATATATATATATATATATATATATATATATATATAGTTTTAAATGTTTTACAACTTAAAATACTTATGTTGTAACGATATATATAAATATAGATGTTATTATGAAATAGTTTTATTAGTCTTTAAGTCCGTACTTAAAACTAATAATTGTATGTTTCATTTAAAGAATGTTAAAACAAAAAAAAAATTATTTATATCACATTTTGTACGCAAGCAAATTTTCGTGGCAATTGTAATATTAATGTTGTCTTAGGAATGTATCTAGTTTAATATAGAATTGTTATCTTATCAGTACTATAATTCATTTTGTCGTAGACAGCATGAGTTGTTTATCAGGAGAATTATCTCGGGGATGTTAAGCCAATAAGCTAGCAGGGTTGATTATACACCACTTTTCTATGAAATAAAATAAGTGCATCTATTGTGTTGTTTTGTTTAGTGTTTGTCTTATCTTATCAAATAATCTACAAAGCTAAATTAATTCAAAGCGTCCAATGTTATTTTAACTAATACTTACGCAACATATTTAACCAGAAATTGTTATATTAAATTAAAAATATCTCACTAACCATGTTGTATTTCATCCCTGATTTCTGCTATAAAAATGTGTATAAATTACTTCTAAACATATTGTCATTTTATCTCGTTTCGACGAAATAATGTAAAGTGTTTGTATGTTATTAAGAACTTCAATTGTTTTATTTATGTTTTCCACATTTTATATATTCTATTAAATGTGTTTTATTTTAGTAAACTTTTCATGAAATTACTAACGTTTTGAATTTGCTTCATTAGAGTATTTTTATGAATATCAAAATGACACATTATCGCCGGTTATTATATGCTTATGTTAAAGGTCATGTCTATTTTAAACCGATCAGCTACACAGACTAGACACACATGGAGAAGCATTTAAATCATTGTTTCTAGGATCAATGGTTGTTAACTATTTTTGGATGAGGAGGCTATCTCCCAAGGTATTATTTTCTCCTTGCGACCGAATGAGATGTTTATTATCTGTCGCCCGAAACATCTCAATTCGCGAAAGAGATGTTCATGAAAATGAAGAGATAATCTTGTTTCTAATCCACAACTCTATCATGGAACAGGTTTTTTACTAGATGTTACACCGACACTGAAGTATACGTTTCTCTCGTAGAAAGTAAAGTGAATCCGTCCATCTTATGTATCACAGTTACATACAATGACCACTTAACCCAATTCTACATTCGCGATTTGTATTTTCCTTCAATTAACTTCGGACGTGCTTACATGGTTGAGTACGAATTGTTTTCAAGTGCTAACAAAAATGCAACATTTGAGAATCACACCAGGAGGCAAAGTTTGGCTAGGATTTAAGTAGCTAGACACAGAACTTAGAGTAAATGGTGAAGTTCACATCATAGTGGGATACCGACACAAGATAAACATTTTTCGAAATACAAATTAAGAAAAAGGCTCCACCCTATTATCTGCTTATTCGAAATAACAGAACACTCTCAGAAAATAACTCAAGTTAAGAGTAGTTGTGTGTATCCTATTCACTATATTTTGTATTTCATAATATAGTAGCCAAAATAAGTTTGCTCGCATGAATAAATACTTAAACCGCAAATATAGCAATATTTCATTTTTTCTTAAAGCTAACCATATTGGTATTAATTGATATTTTTATAGCATACATGTTAACTACTGAATGTCCTACAAAGCACATTAACTATGAATATGCATTTACACAAGTATTTAATATGTACACACACTATTTTACTATGAGTGTAAATTGTCGCATATTACGAGTAAGTGGGTTCAGAATTTGGAAGCTAAACATTTTATTAACTGTACCTCGAAAGGGTAGACATCAGTTTGTCATGCTTTATCAAATTTTATTAGACAGTCTCTGCGAAAAGAGGGAAACAACCTTCCTAAACTGAGGAGACGCTACGCGCCATTTCCTGTGCAACTGCCCTACATCCATATTCTGCCTCGTGACTTTCTTTAAAAGTACTTGTCATTTGGGGTGTCGTGTGCAATTCCTCGCAATAAACACATACGTGCCCACTACACTAATAAAACCGTGATATAAGTAAGAAGAGAAATATTTCGCCAGAAAATGCCCAACACAAAGTCGGTTGTGGCTGATGAAAAAGAAAAGGCCGAAGAAAGTGAAGAATAACAGAAAATGGCATTACCTGTTTTTGTCTCGTATTGAGGTAAGCATAAAGAAAAACATAATTTCTCCAAATATGATTTCTACCTGCTACGAATCTGAATTGTGTTTTTGGATACATAATCGCTACAGAGTACAATTGGCGGTTGAACTGTGACGTCCATGTCAAGGACATTTTTATTTATCAACCAGACAATGCACTTTTAATATCCGACCTGAGGATTGTATAAGGCCAACACTTTATTCAGAACCAATCTGCCACATGCTGGATACTTGACGATCTTACTTAAGAAATATTGTATTTTTTTGGTTGTTGAACGTTTACACTTTCTTACGTGTATTTCGTAAATGATATATCATCTTTCTTTTTCATGTTCTTTATACGCATTTCCATTCATTTGATGTGGATTATTCTTTTTTCAAATAATAACTTGGTTGTTTTATTTGTCTCTTGCTTGCTTGTTTTGTTTCCTATCTCTATATTATGTATCGAATTTTGTTACTGATATCGTACCCAGGGAAAGACGAGCCTGTTCCGCATTTTTTTACCTTCTTTTATAATTACCGTTGTCACGTATATGCTGCCGTAGTCAAAATGAAGGTTGAACCTCGCATATTTTTAATAATGAATGGCATACCCATTCATTATAAAAAATATGCACTATAGTTTATTACATACTAATAAACTATACTGCAGCAGGTCATACCCCAAATGACACAAAACACAGAGTTAACACTCCAAACCAATGATACTAAATTCAATGTTTCAATGATTGTAAAGACGATGAGACAAGGGACATTATTGGGATAACAAACACAAGCGGTTCGATGGAAGAAGCTATTAGAGTAGGAAGTATTCCGGTATATTTTGATCTCTGTATTTAAGGAGTAAGATTTTGCTGCAAGTCCACGTAATTATATTACAAATAGAGTAAGTCAATCGGAGAACATTCCGTGTATAAGTGTTTGTGAATCGAACACAGGGGTGCAGTATTTTGCTGTGTGATGGTGGGTTGAACTTAGCAGAGAATGCGAGACCTATTAGGCTTGTAATTCTCTTTTGTACTTTGTTTACGAAAGTGGGAACCTTGGTGCAGTAGCCAGATAGAGGAACGATACCTATGCTTGCGGGAACTATAGCTTTATATAGTAATAAGACACTGACATGGGTGAGAAGTTTTAGAACCCGGTAAAGATAGCCGACCTTCTTTGCAGCAAGTTTTGCAGAATCGTCTCGATACTTAATTCACTCAACTTCATGTTGCTTAAGTATGAACGATCGAATAGTTTGAACGTGTGACTCTTGTGAGCGATTCTATCAGACATTAAAATATATGTATAGGAGAGTTTGGATATTTTGTCCATATATTTCTTCTATCTTTTCATACAAGATCTTCTCTAGGTAGGCCAGTGTTAGGGTAGCGCATTTTGGTTCCCATTGATGGCGTAGGAGTTTACATCGCCGACTGTCAGCTCGACGGTTGCGTTTCGATCCCACCTTGAGGCACTAACTGTATATATATATATATATATATATATTATATATATATATATTTATATATATATATATATATATATATATATATATATATATACATTGAGTACGCACGAATGAGTATTCTTTGTTTGATATGCACATATATTAACGCTCGTGAGTCTATGTAAGAGAGCATCATGTGTGTTCTTTTCACATATAATGAACTATTGTTTTTTGAGTGCACCAAATCTAAGCGGGCGTGTCTATATCCGCCATATATATTTTAAAATACGTATTTGTTATGAGTTAAATTTCCTGTCGTAGTTTTAGGAACTAAAAAGTTTTGAAATAAGTGATAAAGTAAATAAACATGTCAAATTTGATCTCACACTTTTCCTGTCGGACATAATCTGGTCTTGTGCGTGATAAATTCTGTTCACAGTTCCCTGTAAAACCAAGTAAACTAAAATGCATTGATAGTGTGCAGAAAGGCTTATAGCTGCATGCAACGTCGGTGTTGCTGATAACTGGTTGAGAAAAACCATATATATTTTTCATATCTGTCGACATTTTCATAGACGAATTAAATATAGTAATTTTATGTTAAAAGTTTAGGTATATAGTTATACTTAAAATGTTAAACAAATGAAGACTTGTAAAATTAATTCCAACATATGTAGCATACAAGGTTATGTTGCTGACTTTTCAAGGTAAGACCAAATGCCATTGAAGCTGACAACAATAGGCTTGATTATAACGATCCAATTTACATTTCTTAGTAGTTTCAGGTATTATAGGCATAATAAAATACCCGTTTTTTTATAGAAATGGATTTCTCAAACCCTATTAAAAACCGACCTAGTGTCTGATTAAACGCTTGATTTAAATATTTGCACATTTTCAATAGAGTTTTCTCGGTTGCATTTTTCCAATTTTTTTAGGGTTTTAAATAGAGCGTATGTTAAAGTGCAGTAGCTGTTTTGATACTATACTTAAAAAAAACTTAGTTCACCCCCTAAACAAGACAAGTTTCAACGGTGGATGTAATGGGCTACTGAGTGTAAAAGTTAAGGCGGCTCATTCTAAATTGGGAGCTGTGTAGCGAGATTCTTTTTTACGTTACTTTTACATGTCTTCCTGGCGGTACAGTCGGCGAAACATGGAACAAAGAGAAGGGTCCAAAAGCTAGCAGCTCGGGGAAAGACACTATTAGAGTAGTAGCTTAAGATTTCCACAGTGAATGAATGGGATCTAGCTGAGTGTCAGGTTTTGTCTTGTGTATTTACGTCGAGCGGCCACCAGAGCAGCAAGTTTATCGGAGCATATACCAGTGAAGTACTTTTAAAACAAGCAAATGGATGCTACATTACGTCAATGGGAGATCGGTGAATAGTGAGGCACCTATTTGATTAGATACTCATGTTTAGACCTTGTCTAAGAGGAAGAGACTTGTTGATAATGGACCAGCCCAGATGTGACAACAATACTCCGTGCATGGGCGGATGATGACTTTGTAGATATATATGATATTGCACGGCCTGAGAAGTTTTCTAGCACAGTAGATAGATTCCACTATCTTTGCAGCAGTCTTTGCAATGTATTCTCTGTATTTTTAAAAATTAACGTTATCTGTGAATGTTAGGCCGATGCGTTTGTACGTTGGACTCTCAGGAAGGGTGTTATTTGGCATGACAATCCGTGGATGAAAATATTTCTTTTAATTATCAAATGGAAACGAACGTTTTTGTTATGAGTGCCGGAGGAGAGTCCAGAGGGAAGAAGTAAAAATATCAGCCTCTTTTCACCTTTCCCACCCTAAGGCAATTTCCATTATATCTTCACCCTCCCCATTTAATAGGTACCTGAATCGTATCTACTCAAAGCTTCCCAATAGTCATTTCATTTTTTAGCGACCAATGAGTTCTCCAGCCTGTACTCTCCTCCGGCGCTCATCGTAGCCACGACTACTACAACCCCTCATCTCTCAACCGCAAGCTTCGATGTACTTGCATGATATTTTTCTTAAAATTATCATTCTGAGGAAGTCTTACAATAACGGCAAAACGTTGATGAATATATATATAAACTATCTCTTGGTTTTTCTTTTTCATTTCCGATATATATATATATATAGTAATGAGAAATCAGAACCTTGCCCTTCAAGAATATGATTTGTACTTAAAGCTTTTGTAAGTATGGATGGCCAAAACACAATACTTATTTACACAATTATTTAAAAGTGAACATACTTTTTTTGTAAGTAATATTAATTAAAAACGTTACATAGAGTTTACATAGTGGAATTTTTAAAATTAAATTGTTTTTCTTTATTAATATCAAACAATTAAACACATTTTAAATATTGCAGTCATATTTCCCCAAGTACATGTGTATATGTCAATATATATTTCATTGTCTGCGTTGTGATTTCTGAGTGACATTCATGTGCGAAAACCATATTTCTTTAATACATTTCCAACTTAGAAAATTAAAAACGCATTTCGCACACATTCTAATCTAAGTAGTTATTTTCTCTTTCTATATGAGACACATTTTTAAATTAAATTGTAGTCGTGTACTGTAACAGATAACTTATTATGTGCCATCGTTTTTCATCTTTGTAGGAACGCATTTTTAGATAGCTGGATGGTTCGATTATATAAAATACAGAACAGCTGTTACATTTCATTTTGTACATTCCTACACCGCTTGTTTTATTCTGGACTGCATGTGTAGTTGTAATAAAATATGTAATAAGTCTGGAAACGGTTGTGGTTAAGCTATGTTTAAAAAGTCATACAGTTCTGGAAGATGTTTGTGATAAAGTTGGTATGTAACACGCTGTGTCTGTTCTTGTTATAACTATTAATTATATAGCCATTACTGTCTTTCCTAATTGCTTATATTGCTGTTGTTTTTAACTGTCAGCCATTCTACAGAAAACAAATGTCAGTAAAGGAATGCTGTTTGTTTAGACATATTCCCAATCGATTACTCATGTTTGAAGGTACAAGTGATGGACTGTTTGTGTATACGACACATTTGTATTCATATAGTATTACTCGATATGACATTTAAAGATATGCAACTCTTCAAGTGCAAATACATGACTAATCAAGCCTGATAACATTAATTGTATACGTGCAAGTGGCAAACTTATCAGTAGGGTATTCTTCATTTCAGAACTATATGTACCTGTCGTTTCGTAGTGCATTCTTTGATGTCATTGTAAATATTCACACATTAATCAGCGTTAACATGATATTTACATTATTTATACTGTTACTTACATTATTTGATTCCCAAATAAAACTTATCCGTAAAGATGTATTTTTGATAACCTATTCCAAGGTATGCTTCCGCTGCAAACATGTACACAAAATATAGTTATTACAAACTATTGTTCATGGTTTTCTAGAAAAATGATTATTTAAGTAGAGCAGAGTCCGAAATATATTCAATTAACAACATTACCTCCGATGAAATTTTGATGTTCTTTATTTTTTTACAAGTGGGTCTAAACTTATTTGTGGTAAACACAATTAGAGGTTAATGTAGATGAGATAGACGGACTGAATAAAAAATACCTTTATTAGAGGATTGAATATGAGGACTAGAATGGTACAGTTTGTGCAATGTAATTCATACATAAAGTTTGATTAAGACTATGTTGTAATATTCAAGGAATCACTGCAACGTAACATTATAGCCACTTAAAAGTAAACTTTTCAATCAAGGTAAGGTGCTATGTAACTTACCATGTTGCTGTCAGACTCAAGGTCATCGTAAAGGAGGACAGGGCGTTGGCGCATTAAGTAACAAACGAAATTCGTCGAACAGTCAGACTATATGTATTCTAAGCCCATCCCTTTACTTAAAAAGTCATCAAAGTTCATGAAATCTACCAAATTTAATGAAATGTTCAGGTATTGCTGAACGAACGATCACGGAATATATTTCAACCATTACTTTCTTAGAAATCTTAATGCAAATGTATTAAGTATTCGTGTAATATTCGTGGGCTAGACAACACACATTGAATAAGTACTTAATAATGAGATAGTGTGGCTCTTTGAAGCATAAATGTTTTATATGAAAAATATTTTTCTTATTTAATATTCAGTGTGTTAGTAATTTATTCTTTACAATCTACATCGAATGAAAAGACTAGTATCAGCTATAATGGATGGACAAGTATCTTTGTTCAAAAATACAAGAAAGAGACACACCCCTATTCTTAATTAGTTAAATAAATCATATGAACATTTAATTATCATTTGTTTTAACTGAATGGTTTGATAAAAGTTGCTCTCATTTCCGAAAACCAATAAATATTTCTAGATTTATTTTTAATTTCAAATTAAATCAAATATGAAAGATTACGAATAATTAAGTAACACAACATAATTCAAAATAATTAATGAATTACAAATGTATCGAAATAAATTACAGTATGTGTTTTTGTTGCTTTGCATTCTTTTGCAAAACGAACATGTTATTTACACTATAGCAAACACAGAGAATGAATTACAACAGTGATGCTTTGGAAGGTGGGGGATTCTGCATTACACTTATTAATTAGTCGAAAATTGATTTATTTCATCCTAAAATTAAATTCTTATTAATTAAAAAAAAAAATCAAATTCAAATTTTAATGCAATGCCTTAAACGTTAGACGTCATTTTGTAATTATCTTATTCTCTTACATGCTTGTCATCTATAAAAAAAAGACATGCATTTAAAAAGGGAACAAGTGTACAAAAGTAGATTGAATAAAAATTAGGGGAATAGCCGTGCTCTTGACAGGGGAATAAAGCCACAATAGAAGAAAATAGTTTACAATGATGTCCAATTGAATAAATATTCCTATGGAGTTGAGTCGACTCGCTCGGATTAATATCTCTAATTGATAGGCGCATGCGCAATCAGTCACAGCCAGCATCTGTGCATCCCGGTCTTCATTAATAGTGGTTCTTACTTCCACTATCAATGACGTTAACAGCACAACTCGACTCTTTTGACAGAGATCCTTTACGATAGCTGTGCCAGAGCACACTACACGTGTGCTTAGAGACAACCATGGCATATTCACATAGAGGGTGAAACGTTTGAAAGACGAAATGAAATTTAAAAATCCATATGATGCATTGAAGAACAGAGTTTTAAGCATACCCACACAAGTGAAGACGAAACAAGACTACGACAAAAAAGAAAAAAAACGTAAGATAAAAAAGGGAAAAAATGAAAGATGTTTGACTTACAAACATATACATCAAAAGAAAAAATGTCAAAAAAGAAAGAATAAATCAATATAATAACCGATACAGATGCGCACACTAAATTTGAACATTTTAGATGATATTATAAATGCATATTCAAAAAAAAAAATGATAAATTCAATAAAATAATCTAACACTGTAATATTAAAAAAAAACGAAAAAATAGTTGCACAGTTATGACATTGATTTAAGAAAAATAAATTTCAATATCAAATAATAATATAAAGCAACAAACAGGTGACACTTAAAAAGTAACATGAAAATATGAACAAGTATTTAGTTTCGAATAACGAAGAAATTAGGATCAAAGAACGATTGTTTTACATTATATTTTTATTTTTATATTACGAAGATTACTTATTAGAATTGTATCGTATGATATAATAAGTTTTATTCATTGTGTTATTTATTACAAATAGTTGTAGCTCCTCTTCATATGAAGCTAAAGTGATGACTTAGTATTAGCTGTGTGTTATATAAACTAACATCAACGTATTTAGAGAAAATGGCGGTAATTGTATTTTTTTTATAAATATCATAGAACAGCTTAGTGGTCCTGATATAAGAGGAATATACTATTTTCCTGTTTGATCATACGTAAAACATTGAGAGGGGATGATATCCCATTGGAGACGATTGTTTTTACATATTTGTCGGTATTTTTTATTATTTTTTAATATTTTGGTATGGTATTTATCATGATTGTAGGTTCGGGTGAGATATCTTTTTGAATAGAACCCACTCCAGAAAAGGCATGCACAACTTGATGTTATGAGGTAACACAAACAAATATGATAAAAGCAAAAGCAGTAGATATATATTAGCCTTAGTCTTAAAAATACCAAGTGTATAGATAGGAGGAAACCAGTAACCAGCAAACGAGTTCCAGAAGTCTGCGGTTCTTGCAAAGAAACTACTAGAATAAGAAGCTATATTCCAATGCGTTATCAAAACAGCGAATTGATGAAGCCCGCTAGACAAACGAGTAAAACAAATTGTAACAAGAGAAGCCAGGGATAGATCAAACTGTAAGAAAAGAACTCATGTCATAATAGTATTTATAGAAAAGACTGAAACAAGCCAAATCACGCATGTGAGAATTACGGTTCCAGAGAAGAAGAAATAATGGTAGGGCCAATCAAATTACAGATACGATTCTGCACTTTATCAAGAACGCTCGAATGGGGTAGATATTCACCAGCTTAAATATGACAACCATACTCCATACATAGTCTTATTGTATATAAAATAGTCTCAGGTGTGCAAACGTGTTTGAAGCGATAGAGAGAACCGACTTTACTAGAAGCAGAAAGAATTATGAACCTAATGTATGAACTCCAGCAATGATTTGATGAGAGAGAAATACCAGGAAGTGTACGCGTGAACTTCTCCTCACAAGCAGAACCATTAATGATACTTTCAGGAAGAAAAGGTACACGCCTACGATTGAAAGACACGAGCTGAGTCTTAAGTGGATTAAATGAAACAAGCCATTTCGTACACAATCCTACAACTAAACTAAGCCCAACTTCTAGATCAGCTGCATATTTCAACTGATTCGAGTGAGACAGGCGATGAGAACAACCAAAATAGAGATTGCTATGGTCAGCATAGATGTTAATTTGTTTAAATATACATAATTATCACTTACAAATTTTGATTTATCACACGATTTTTAAGACCTTATTACGAAGTGGCACAGCGATGAATACTAATGATATATGTTCAAAAACAAGTGAGAAAAAGTGTCTGCATTGTGTTTATTCTGTGGGAAGTGCTTTGTACAGAATGCGGATTCTTTTTGTTTAGACAATAATGGATGTGATGAATGCATGATGATATAGGAATAAATTTACATAACAAATCGGATTTACATAAGGTTATAATATTTGATGTTTGCTGTCAATTGTATACGCGCTCAACCGAACTAATAGTAAAGGGCGTTCTTGCGGTAAGGTCAACTAATAATTCTGCTACAAACCATTTAATGTGTTTATATTAGTGTTGATATACTTGCCATCATTTTATTAAGTCATGAAACTTTGCTTTTGGATTGGTCTGACACTTACATTTGGGTACGCAGTAACTAATTCTGAGAATGAACTGTCATAATTCTTGAAGTAAGAATATGGGCAATGAGAACAAGAAATGTGTTCATACCTTAACATATGTGTAGGTTTGAAGTGTGTAGTTAAAGTGGCAGTTTTAACGCAACACGCTACGTCATGTGAAACAGACCAGATGAAGTAAGTTTATGTAAATCTTAACAGGGACCGAGGCGGTGTGTGGAAAGATGTCGAGGGTAGAACTCAATAGTTCTGTTTCTCCTCCCAGCGCACTGTAGATAACACATCTCTTCTGTGCGAACTTTTACTTTAATGGTGACTATGCGACCTGGAACAATGACGATCCCACATCAACGAAATAGTTATACCCGAAAATACGGATGACTCCGGACCATGACAAACAATTAATTTAAGAATACCTCACTATACATCAGGATACATTTCTTCAGTATTCCTTTTGCTATATACTTTGCGTATACTACTACTACTACTACTACTACTACTACTACTACTACTACTACTACTACTACTACTACTACTACTACTACTACTACCTCTGCTAATATTACTATTACTACTGTTAACACTGCTACTACTACTTACAATGATAATTAACGGGGCTGTGTTACCATACCCTAATACACGATAAAACAATAATTGAAGAAAGAACTCCACCACTCCACCACTTCTACTGCTACAAATACTTCTATTATTACTTCTATTACTACTACTAGTACTGCTACTACTACTACTACTACTACTACTACTACTACTACTACTACTACTTAAAATGATCTATATAATTAAGATGGTGAATGGTGATACATCTATTGTCGCTGAGGTAACCAATTCCAAAATAAAATCACACAGTCCCGTTCACTAAAATAGTACAATATTACATAACTAGATATGTAGCAACTTATATTTGTATCATTGATTTAAAAATTAAGAATTATTTTATGCTAATAAGATGGAGAATATGTATTGTTTTAAGCATAATTAAATCGCTAATATTTTAAATAAAGACAGAAGAAACTTTAAAAATATTTCCCTTACAAAGCCGATGATTTTACAGCAAAAAAGTCAATGCTGAAGTGTATCAACATTGACATTTATTTATTTATTTATTTAGAACGAATATTATTTGTAACCGTAAATTTACAGGTTGATGATGTAAAAGTAGCGTGGAATGCAATCCCGGCTATTTTTAATATTGGTGTAGTTCCTGTTCTGTTTGTTCTTTTCATGATAATTCTTTTAATTAGTAATTGTATTATTAATAATAACTTCAACAAGAACAACATGAATATAATAATAACTACAACAACATAATAATAACTACAACACCAACATAATAATGATAATATTAATAATAATGATAATAATAACTACAACAACATCATAAAAACTACAACTACAACAGCAACATGCCAACAAAAACTATAGCTACAACAACGACAACAACAATACTACTACTACTACTACTACTACTACTACTACTAATAATAATAATAATAATAAGGGTCAAGGAGGATGGGAATACCACAAATGAAGATCACTATCTAGCAAGCAAGTGGTAGACTGCAAGAGACCTTAGAAAGGCTTATTGACACTCATATCTAAGGGGAGACCAATGGTCATTGTTATTTTATTAGAGGCCCCGTATGCTTAAAAGTGTGTAGGTCTACTAGTGTTTATTCTGAGAGGGGTGAACTTAGTTCGAGTTCGGTGCAGGTCGAAAGGTGATCCATTTTGGGACACATACATTTTAATCAGAATGAGTAAGCTTGATAAGTCATAACAACTGGTGAAATCTGGCCAACTTCAAAAGTTTAAGTTCAATAAAGATCAGACCATCTCTGTTGATGATCTTTATGACAGGACAAATAACATAACGTCACTCATTCTTTCGTGAGATACTAAGGTTAAAAACACAGTCATGAGTTTGGCAGTTAGCTGTACGGTCGATCTATCTGGTGGTCCTAAAATGAAAGAGAAGTGCTCGGGAAGTGAGAGCGTGGAATTGACTATGTAGATCCAGCAGAAATCCCCGTCGCATTCCCCAACGAGAAGAATGAATGAATCGAGGAACGAATGGACAAAACCCTTCGCAACGCAGAATAAAAGAGTTGAAGGAAAAATTGTCTCCGCGTTAGTCTTCTGCCTGTCATAAAGTTTTTTATCCACAGACTAGACATCACCAACACCGATCACGGCCAGAGAGAAACAACGAAACCGACGGCACCAAAGGCGATCACAACCAGGCGACAAAAGAAAATGTAAGGTAACTTTTTGGGAGCATAACATTTTGGGGTACTTATCTGTAAAACTGAAAGAACTAAACAGCAAGAAAGAAAAGTGCACCAAGCTGTATTTGATATGCTTAACGAACAATGTTTAAAGTGGTTAATCTTTAAAGTGTTTAAATAAGATATAATGTTTAATGAACTGTGTTTAATGAGAACAGAATTGAAAAAGAACTATGTTGAAAAAGAAAATAGGTTTTGATAACGGGAAGTGTTTAAATAGTAATGTAAAAAGATACCGACAGTTTAAAGACCTAAAAGTGCCATAGAAGTGTTTAAATGAGATACAATGTTTAATAAACTGTATTTAATGAGAAAATAATTTAAGATAATGTGTTTAACGAAAAGTATTGAAAATGGACCGACAGTTTTAAGGCTAAAACTTGCCATAAAAGTGCCCCTTAAGGAAATATATCAAAATTACCTTAACATTGAGTGTTACAAAAGTTTGAAAACGCTTCTAGACTTTCGTGTTTTGAGAAGCGCTTAATAATTCTTTCGTGGCGATGATTGTCATCATTGATAGCGTAACGAATGTTTGGTATTTGGTGCGCTATGCAACAGTCATTACCAACGAGAAATCTATGGGAAGTAACTGCTACGATATCGCAAAGTCATTTGCAATGTCTATCTAAAAATGCTAGACATTATTGCCATTCAGATTCCAGTGGACACTATCGGTTATCATCAGTGAGCAATCACTGACGATAACTTGTGTGAGAACTCCTAGTGAGTGCAATAAATAATAATAATAATAATATTTGTATTATTACAACTATAATTATAATAAGATTCAGAGAAAAAACAAAGTAAAAACAGTATCAACATTTTGGTCTATTCCTTAATATTGTACAATTCTAGGAACACTTTAACAGTATTAATGTGTCTGGGTTGATCTCAACAATGGTGTTAAAGAAAGTGTGTTTTCTTTATGTTTGTAAAGAGATATATTATTCTAATGTAAGCGTTTAGAAATAACATAGGTTGCGGTAAGCAGATGATTCATCGTGCGTTTTTCTTGAAAGCTGATTAGCGGGCTTTAATCTGAAGTATTGGCGGTGTTGAAAATCAAAGTAATACGAGTCGGATTTATAATGCACTTCATAGAATAGAGAAGTGGTTTTAATTTGAAATGCTTGTTCAAGAAGCGACACTTGATGATCAAAATAGGAATAATATTTTTCTAAATACTTTAGAATCTTTTAACCCTCTCTCAAGGCGAGAAGGCGCGTGTGATGAAACAAAATTAATTGTATCCTTTTCTAAAAGTGTGGTTGAGTGTTTCCCGTTAGATATTAACGGCTAACCCTTGGTAATTTATGTAGGTTAAGTTAAGCACAGGCGACTGCAGTATTTTATCTTGAAATAAAAAGTATATGTTCTTTCTATTGGCTTATATAGATTACTCAAGAATAAGTGTCCACCCCCGACATTGATAAACATCTGATAAGCTTTCAGAATACTGCTTTATACTGTGTTAGAAGTTTAGGTAAGCCTCGATATAAAATGCCTCACAAACGTAACACTAGAGTTTTCAAATTGCATTAGATTCTGCTAGAAATGATATATGTTTTCATTGTTTATTCAGAAATATACTGTTCAAGGGTTTTAAACTGGGAAATTAGCTCAGTGAAAAGTTAGACACAAACCAAGAGACACTAATTGCAGAATTTAATTTAAAACATTAAATGGTTATTTTCAAACCGTGGAAAAATATTCTTGGGTATTGAACGGCGATTCCGACTTCATAAAGTTGACGATAAAAGATATAATACGTCAATTTAGTAAACAGTCAACTGTTGATTATAAATCTGCTTGGAAATCAGTACCGGTGCGAAATCTATGCAATAGTGTTTGCCATCAGAAAGGTTTTCGCATGTGGGGTACAGAGTGTGCTAATGGTATTCAACACGTCTGATAACTCAGCATGCTTACATCATCTTTAGAATAATATTTACATGTTATACACGAAGTGTTAATCAACTAATATATATATATATATAAAAGGGACGGTGTTATAAATATGGATTTTCAAAAAGTCATAGCGTGATTTGGGGGGCACTAGATGCCTTAAGCTTTTCTTCAATCTCTATTTATAATAAATAAGTTCATACTCTATTTCCTAATTATATATATATATAATGTATTCAGCTTTCAGTAATACACAATATTTACTTTAGGTTATATCAAAAATATATGTTGTATTCTATAATTTGCTATACGCAATACTTATTGTTTAATGTAATAACGTTCAGAGAAACAGTTATGATTCCATATTTAAAAGAAATCACTCTTCTAAAAAGGTTGCTTTCTGACTTACATTCAAAGCGACAGGATACATTTATTTGTCATTTTTCCTGACTAATAGGTAATCACTTATATAGGATCGGGGGGGGGGCACTCGATCGTAAGGGTCTAAGAGATTTCTAGTTAAACGATTAACCACGAAAGGATTGGAAGCAAATCAGTAGGATCAAGAGAATATTACTTAAAAGGAATTTATCATCCCAGAGGAAGATTCAGCAGGTATTTATTTACTTAAAACTTAGAGACAATTCTGTTGTTGTATATGCGAAATGTCGTTGTTGCATTTTGTGTCTATATATATATATATATACGATGTACAGTGTTAGTAACTGTGTTTATCATAGTTCCGTTTAGTTTTGTACAGAGAGGGAGACCGAAAAGTTATTTTCTGTTGGTGTTTCTAGGCGAGTACTTACTGTAAATGTATTATTCTGATAGTATAAAGAGAATTGAGCTCTGCCGAACAATTCCCATAAAGATAACGATACAATAGAGACAGGCTAACCCATTGATTATGTGCGAAATATGTTGTAGTGAAGAAAATATGACGTTATTGGTTGAGTTGACTTCGGTACTATGCCTAAAATGTTGGCATTAAGGATCTTGATAAGTTTGCTAACATCCCGGACAGTTATTCGTATGTCATTTTGAGTTGATTTTATTCTGTGCATAGGGGGAATTCCGTGGACGGGTGGCCCTAATTGGAAAGGGTGTCATTTGCTACAAGGTTCTTAGCGAAAGTATGGGCTTCATCAGATTTCGAGGAGAGACATGGACGTTTCAGTTATAATAACACAAACCAATTTACGTTGCCCCGATTTTAGTCATCATTATAATTTCACAGAATAAGAAAAAATATAGCGCATTTTCCGTGCTAATTGATTACCTATGGTATTTTTATTAAATTGAACCTAACCCGAGTTGTGTGGGGTTTAGGTGCGACTCGACAATAGTTAATGACTCTTAAGTCATGTAAATGCCGATAATTAAAGACTGAAGAACTGAATTATTTCTCAGCTTATTCTAAACTTCTGTAAACACAACATACATTTGTTTATTTAAAATATTTTCCACGATAAAAATCTGCCATATATATAAAACACATTCTTGCACAAACAGTCTGCGTATTGATATAACATCAACATATCTATCAAAGTTGCTTAAATACATTAACCGGTGATTGAAGTTTAACCGAAAATATTAGTACAATCTTAATTTGTATATTTACATCTTTATATTTTATGCACTATAACAAAGTATTATTTAATAGAGCTACTGTTTCCATGAAACAATTATATTTATTTATAGCCTAATTAATGTTTACACATATCAAGTTAACATCTATAATTGCCAAACCACGTGAATTATTGAAATACTTATATGAAAGATATGTTCGCTAGTACATATCCGATGATTTAAATGCACATAGCAACTGTGGCACGTACGCATGAAATCGATGTAAGGGTGTCAGCGTATGCATTCAGATTTCACGTCAACTTCAAAGAGAGAGTGAACGAGAGAAGACATAGTCGTTGAGAGCACGTGTTAAGACATTACATTAGCATCGATCAAATATTAAGAGGTGTGGGTTCCAGATCCGGAATATTCCCCTTCATCCGCTAGAAGTAAGAGAAGACCACAATAATAAATGGTCCATCTCAAATATTCGAGATATTAATCTTTTCTTTGTGTTGCTGTGAGACTTTAATTCCAAAAAGAAAATTCGCTTCATGTGGACGATCAGGAATGTATGTCAGCCCCGGTCTGCTTTAATTGTGGTGTTACCATTTGTGAGATTCATCCGATAACACACATGCATTTTATTTGCTGTTGAATTACGAGACAGCCATTGCCTTTGCTAGGTAGCTATATTCAACTCTTTTGCTAAAAACATATCACTATCGATGTAATACTCACTAACACCAGTTTATATAATAAACGGTAATACATACGTATAGTATTTAACAACTCTTCAAATCTAGGGATACCGGCATATGGACTTCACATGTATTTATTACTATTGCAAAGTTATTCACTATTTATTGTTCAGGAGCATCAATGATCGTTGTAAACTCCGTACGTATTATGAGAATTGTAGCTAAATTATGTTACATATGTACAACCATTTATCTAATACCTTATATTTCCAGCTAATGAGTGGATCAGTTTAAGAACAATGCAAATCACGACAAAATGATCTTTTAAATTAAGGTTGATGTGTAAAATGCTGTTTGACAGCTAAAAAAGAAACGATTAAAAGAGCGTCCCGTAATTACCAAACAGACGAACAATGGCGCCATTAGTAATCGCGAATTTCAAATGTACATTAAGATAAGTCAGCGGTTATGTCAGGCATTAGACCATTATTCTTTATTGAAAATAAAGACAATATAAAAAATTGTACATTTCAATACTGTAGCATAACAACTCAAGACGATCTGATAAGTTCATATATTATATAGTCCGTATGGTGTTTGAAACATCTGCGATGCGTATCACTCGCTGATGATAATTAGATAATGATAGTCGGTGGTGTTAAAGTGTATAGCCGTGCGAAAAAGCAAATGGACGTGCCATGTCTAAGTCGCTTTTATGACAGTATTATTGTTAAAAATAATGTGCTCCGACTGTAGTGCACGTGGAAGAGCGGCATATAATCCGGTCAGATAGTTAACTCGCAAATGACCTTATGCCCGTGATTGGGCAATGGATAGAATTAGTTACGAGCTACTTTAGACAATCGAACAAGAACTAGGCATGGTAGGTATGTGGTTAAGTAAATTATTTCAGAGAGATAACTTTACAAGAGGTTCTGAAGTGCATTGCAGCAATGCTGAAGTTAAAGTTACTTTAGTAACTAAGTAAGTATAAATGTGTGTTAGTAAACAATTAAAAACACCGAGTCAGTCCACTCAGTTTAACATACTCTACTGGCGAAAGACCTTACATTATTTTAAAATAGTATGATTAGACTCTGAGAAAAATATTAATAGAAAGGATGAACAATCATAAATAGGAAATAGATTACATGCACACATATCAGATTAGTAAGTGTAGGTTCTGTCTGTAGTGGAGGATTAGGTAGGGTGTGGTTGGTGGTGTTCAAAGTAGAGTTGAATTCATGGCTTACGGAACGAGAACATGCTACCCCCATGGATTAATAAAAGGTTTCATTCGAAATTCCGTCCAGATTCCTGAGTTCGACGGACATCTTCACGAGTTTGGAAAACTACACCTGAAAAAGGCCGATAATTGCACGCAATATCTGAACAGTAGCCCGAATAATCTAAATTATAAAAATGATTAATGCTCATCTAAAAAATTCAGAAACAAAATTAAAGAATTAAAAATGATCATTTTACCTGAAGAACATCCTTATATGTCGGCACGAGTTTAACTGACTTATTCAATAAGTAAGTTGTCCTGTGATAAAAGATTATTATAAGCAACTTCAGACGACTTAATTTTTTATTTGAGTTTCGAGTATTACAAGGCGCAAGTTACGTGGTGCACAGAAAAAATAGTAAAATACTTTAAACTATTTGAAAAATGTAGGCATATTTTAACGTTAACCGTTTCTCATAGAATCATATACAGAACAACTTTCAGAAGAAAAAATAAAACAAACAGAAGCAAATTAACAAATATTTTCAAACAGCTAGGAATTATGTTAGAGCGAGGTTTTTTTAAAAGTATTCTATGAGACGACCCAACTTTAAACTAGATATCAGAGTACTACAACATGGCGCAGGTCACGAGGTACACGAATGAAAGGGGGCATCGTGTGGGTCGGTATATCTTAGTCGTAGAAAATCTACCTTTTTCTTACTATTTAGAGAATATATGGGGTAGTTTAACCCTCGACGTTTCTCATCGAATAAAATAAATAAAATGTTTAAAAATATAAAACCAAAAGTTTTTAAAAATTATTCATTAGTATATATATATATATATATAGAAAAGGAGAGTAGGAGGAAGAGATAGGGTGGATAGGGAGAAAAAGGAGACAGGTAGAAGCAGTGAAAGATAAAGCGTAGGCATGGTGTGGGTGCAATACAGCATAGGGAAATCAAGATTGTTGGCTCACTGACAGGCGTTGATTAGCTCAAGTGATCTATAACCACGTATTTAACGCTGTGTCTAATCCAATTAAGGCCAGTTTCTATCAACACTATCAAATTCCCTTATTTTTCTAGTTCTTTCTATCTCACATCTCATCAACCGAATGATTCTTCTTCTTTAGTGGAGATAGAAGCTATGGCAGTATTTTGAAATCTTTAGAACGAATATTGCAAGTTTTAATGCTACAAGATCATATATATATATATATATATATATATATATATATATATATATATATATATATATATATATATATATCGTTGACTGCTATCGAATGTTAAAATGCCAATACCCGCAACGTTCAATAAAAATACTAGTTAATTTATCCATTATCACGTGTCAATCTCTCGTGACCTAATAGAGCTACGTGACCGGTTCCGGATTGAAAGTGTATTATTGAACCGGGTTTGCGCCCTATGACCGTCTAGGATGTTAACTTCCCTGCGCTGATGAGAGGCATAACGGAATCTCGGAAAAACGTCGTACGTAGGTAAAAAATACTAAAACTATTTTAATATCATATATATATATATATATATATATATATATATATATATATATATATATATATATATGCTGTATATTCTGAGAGATTTTTCGAAATCTACCATCGTACAGTTCCTTGTTACACACACACACACACCCACACACACACACACACACACACACACACACACGCATATATATATATATATATATATATATATATATATATATATATATATATATATATATATATATATGAGAGAGAATTGTAGTTGGCTTGAAAAATTGCTGGAAATAGTAGCAGTATGTTTAAAAAAGCCGAGCGCAATGCAAAGTGTCTGGTAGGTTGTAAGCTGGAAGGAACAAAAATAATAAATCAAAATTGGACTTACGATTTTATAACAGGCAAAGTTGTTCCCCTTACACCGTCTTACGACTAAAATACCTGAATTAAACTAGATTCATGTAAGCCTAAACAAGTTCAATAAGTAACATATGGCATTAATTCTATAAACTAATTTAATGAAACTCACAATAAATAATACTTTTTGAATATATGATAACCAATAAATTTTATAAAATTCAGAATAGTAGAAATAAGAGATTAATTAATTACTTTATATTGAAAACAAAAAAATACGAAAATCAAACAACATCTAATCAAATAAAAATAAATTATCAAAACTAGCAGTTAATTCATCACCATACAATACCTATCTAATATTAGACACATATTTTTGAACACTACATTTATATACAAAAACATAACTTTAAAATCTATTAATTTCCATTCTCCGCGGGACTAGTTTACCCCTGCCCTACTCTCTGGCATCCATTTGGTTAACTCTCTACACATACAGATTTTTTTCCTTTGGTGTTTCATCATTTTTGACAAGAGAGGTTCCTTTTTTTCCCGAAATATTAATTAATTATTTTTTAATAATGATCCGGACAACACACAACCAGCCAACACCACACTTGCTGTTATGTAAGATTTTAAGTAAACATAAATATTACACCCTATTTCAATTCATTATTTTCGTTCTGTCCAGCTGACAACCCACCCGGCAATTGCATTGCCCTCAGCCTTTTTAAAAATACCGCTGATATATATAAATAAATATATATATATATATATATATGTGTGTGTGTGTGTGTGTGTGTGTGTGTGCGTGCGTGTGTGTGTATGTGTATGTGGGTGAGTGTGTCTGTGGGTGAGTATGTTTGTGTGTGTACTAGAATAATACGCGTTCGAGCTTGGGTAAAATATATTCGCGAACACAACAGTGTTTCATCAATGTATGTCCATTAACGAATATTTAAATCAATACAAATTACACTATAACTTATGTCTTAAAAAGCTATTTAAGATTTGATCAAAATCAATAACATGATTCTTATTAAAATATTCAATACCTCTCTCTTTATTCAAAGAAAATAGTATACATTTTAATTTTGAACTGGGAAGTGTTGCTCATATTATTCCTCTGACAATTACGGGGTATTTATTAATTGATGTGTAATACATATTGGTGACATTCAACACAATATATTCTATGTACCCCATTCTGAAGAAGCACCGACATAACCTATGTGACCATACTACACAAGCACTGATAGTTCCTATGCACCCCATACTGCAGAAGCACCCATATTTCCTATGTACACCATACTGCAAACGCACCGATATTTCATATGTACTGTGTACTGCAGTATAACCCATATTTCCTATCACCACTATAGTGAAGAAGCAACGACATTTCCTATGTACCCTATACTGCAGAAGCACCGATATTTTCTAGGTACGATATACTTTAGGAGCATTGATATTTCTAGGTACGTTATACTGAAGAAGCACCGATTTTTTCTAGGTACGCTATGCTGCGGATAATGATTGCGCAAGTTTTGCTTCACTACACACTTTTGTAAACAAAAGATGTGGCTTCTGATTAGACAACCCTTGCTTCACTACACCTATTTGTTAATAAAACGTTCGGTTGCTAGGTGCGGATGCGGATTGAGCAACACATTACTTCACTACACACTTTTAGCGTCTATTAAGTTGTATCCAACCGGCCTCATCAGCCTCCATCTGTTGTAATTTTCGGTTCAAGAATGTTTTGCATATTTTTACAAATTACTAAATAATGTAATTGTTAAATTAATACATTATTACTTGTTAGAAATGTGCGGCTATTGATTGAGCAACCATTGCTTAAGTACACAGTTTTGTAAATAAAATGCGCAGCTTCTGATAGACAACCCTTGCTGCACTACACACTTTTGTTGAGAAAAGGTTCGGTTGCTAGTTAGGAGGGAAAGAAGAGAATGAAGATAGAAAGGTAATGGGAAGGCAATACTAGAGGAAGGCAACAAGACGTGTAGTGGAAGTGGATTTCTTTATGCTACGCCATTTCTCTGATGTCATTTACGGTTGAATGACTTGCATTTTTTCTCAAAGTATACATTATATCATTGTTTTTTCTCCCCGAAATCAGTACATAAAAACGTTGGAAAATGGAGGAAAACAGTTACCCTCATTGGAGGAAATGGCTTCCGGGACCACCTATGGGTAATTTTGTTTCCAATTCTGAGATATTATATGCCGACGTTTACACTGTTTCAGAAAATATCAACTTGATGGGTTTCTGTAGCATGTGACGGAAGCTTTTAGCGGACATGCAAACATACACAAACACATACAAACTCACACACACATACAACCTCACACACACATACAACCTCACACCCCCATACAAACTCACACACACATACACACTTACACACACACATACAAACTCACACACACATACAAACTCACACACGCATACAAACTCACACACGCAGACAGCTGCCCTTTATATACTAGATTTAATATATCTCTCCGTTATCCTTATCTGTTTAATAACATTTATCCTTCTCTCCGTCAATTTTCGTTTTAAAACTCCTTTATCTTTCAACCTCTCTCTTTGTATATTTTTCTGCCTCCACACGAGGATCGCGTGTTCCACTATGCTGATTGTATATGTGGTGCCATGGTATAGAAATATCTCTTTCAAATAGTTGTTACCAAGAAACAATATATACTTGAAAATACGTGACGCCATTGAGGACGAATCGTAGGTTTTGGGCATCGATCAGTCAGCAAAGGGTCAAGATACAAAACACACGCATACATAAATACAAGCTAGCAATATAACAAGGTCCACAAAGTGTTAATAACATATTCGTTAAATCAAGTAATAATTCTTAAATGGATACTTTATTAAACAGAGACAAAAATAGAAACCTTAAGTTCACTAATTGTTTCCTGAGCTTATTGTATTACAGCACAAACATGCGTTAATGTATTAGAAAGAAATGTTTAAAACGAACGAATAGTATGTATTATATGTATTATATGTGTTATTCGTTCTATTATTTTTGTATTTGATATTGTTTTCATAATGTTTACGATTTTTTTCGTGAACCTAGTTCAACTTGAAAAATATTCATTTCGAACTCTGCAATTGATACGAATTTTTGACTCAACCCTTTATTTAATCCACGGGGTTGGATTGTTATCTTCTTATCATCAATGACTGGGTAAAAGTCAACAATCAGTTATGTACATTTAATTCTCAGTTAGTATCGCAAAATAAATGCAGTGAACCATAAACCTTCAACTTTCAAAAGACAGTAAATTAGAAGGGAATATTATTTGACGACTTTGTAGCCTCGAAGAAAAAAAATTCGAATCACATCTGAATAATACAAATACCCCAAGTAATCAATCCTATTCTTAACATTTCTGTTAATTCGTAGACATTATACAAGATATAAAATAAGATTTTAACGTTTACGATAATCTTAGTTAAATATTTACATTTGTAAATCCCCTGTATATTGAGTTCTAAATAGTGAGAACCCGTTTAAAATTAATTTTGTTTTCTCTTCATAGAGTTGATTGGATTAATAACAAAACATTTGCAGAATATAAAATATAAAAGGAAGAATTAAATATTAATGGAAAAGCGAAGGTCAATGCATTTTTTAATTTTCTGAAAAATTATAATTAAAGAATCTTAATAAAATATGCTCGTAATTAGTAATCTAATTCCGATCATTGTGTAATCTCCTGATTACAGTCGGATACTTTGTTTGTATTATACGTAATTGATAATATCCATTAATTTCAGTAATTTCATTCGGAAAACGAAAACAGAAATAAAGAAATGTAACTAATCGCCTTAATTCAAAGTTGAGGGCCATTTGGATGCTAACCTCTTTTTCTTTTTTTAACGTCTAGATTCTGAGCCACTAACAATAATTTTTTTGAATAATACAAATAGAAAACACAACCAATCAGCGTTGTTGTCTTTCATCTCTTCTATAATATTTTAACGTTTATATTGATATTTTCGCTCATAAATTCTTGACAAAATAGCAATTTTTTATATTTCTAATTATTTAATGTACATTAATTTGTAGAGAATATTTCAATCCTATGCAAAAACACATTTCTCAATCACAATGTATTTTAATATTCGAATAGGTTTCGAATACCCTATCTTAAAGCGTTGATATTTCATGAAACATACCCACATATCGAAAACTTCAACACGCGATTAACACATAAACGTAACACCCTGACATATAAAAAACACACTAATAACACAATGCACCCCAAAATAAATGTATTAAATAATTGATTTGCTATATTGTCTTTATTTTAATGTATATATCCTTACATATATGTTGTGGTAAGTTTGATAAACTTAGCTGTATATAGTTTATTATTTAGTTAAGAAAGCATACCACTTTCTAGAGTAATTAAATATTAAAACACAATACCTACTAAAATTAGTGCATAAGTAGTATTTACTATTTTACTACGAACACATTTAACTCAGTATTTGTAAACTTATATTATAGCATTAAAATCGCAAATTCAGAAATGAAATAAATCCAATTATATTTAATCTTATCAATTTATCATCGTTGGTATAGAGTGCACTACTCACACTACGATTCAACATGTTAAAACATTATAGAATTACCTCATTTCCCACACATGCATCTGGAGGAAATAAGTATCATCTTAAGCAGATATACTTGAATGTATATGCATGTATAGATGAACCATTTTTACCGCATATTTTTTTTACATAGAATCAACCGGAGTATATCTGATATATATATATATATATATATATATATATATATATATATTACATTATAATTACACCCCCACATATGAAGGAATACGCTCACGTGGATCAATATTATTATTAATAATTTCACGATATCTGAAACACGAGCAACGCTGCGTAATCAATGTTTGTGTGTCTATGTATGTATAGTGGTATTGTGTAAGCTGATGTCCCTATTTCAAGGATGAATGGACTTACCCAAATACATTAAATACACTTACGACTAAAGGTCGTGGCAGTTTTTGGTAGCACTTATGACCCCAGCATCATGACGCGTACTTCTGTCACATACTTTACTTAATACCTTCTTGTTAATTAAACCATTGTGTTTGTTTTGATTATCACTGGCGACGAGGATCTGATACCTACTCAGAGGACTGACTTTCAAAATGTATTCGAGAATTACTTAAACATGTGTCCCATGCTGCTGGAAGCAATGATTCGGCCCATCACTAAGCCCTGGAAGCGTATTACTCGGATGTATTCGCTCTAACATGTGTATTCCAGCTTATTTCGCACAACTTTGACGAGGAAGAATTCGGATGTATTTAAACACGAAAATAAACGGAACTTCTATTGCGCACATACACTGGCAACAGATAACTTAGATATATGTCTATAATTGAATAGTTGTATTTTTTAAAACAGCTTTTAGTTGTATGCTGTAGTTATTTGTTTACAATAGAGCAATACGTTGAACTCTTATGTCATTTTAAAAACTAAAGTGTGTAAATTCTGCAAATAAATCCAACGTCGCGAAAAGGATTGAAGAAAATAGTTTAACATACAGTTGTGAAAAATCAATTAGCTCAACAGCGAAGGTAAAGGCAAGATACAGTAACACAATATGTGTGTCGGTGCTCTTTGATCCACCAGAAATTGCATAACCTAATATGAACTCATTTTGTTTACCACCGATAAGTTATGAACTTATCCCACAGTAGAAAAACATACGAAATGGAGGAAATCCTCAGGCTAAGATTTATGTCGTTTCTCTATAGACATGTCTAGCTAGTCAACATGTCAGATGCTTAGTTGTTCTCTCTACTACCTGTTGGGATTCTCATGACCAAATGTTTAGTTATTTCTTATTTCCTATTCTTTCCATTAGTTTTTTTTATAGAATGACTCATCCCGTTTTTTTGTTGTTCCAGCCAATCATTAGGCTTCGCAAACAAAGGTTCAATTTATTTTACTTCTTATTTCCTATTCTATTTTTCTGTTTTCTATAAACATACTCATCCATATTTCTTTGTTTTGTAAATTTAGCGTGTGACCTGATTTTAACATGTGCTTGCTAGTATTACTATTTTAGGTTTTAGTTTTTACGTTTTTAGGTTTTAATTTAGTATTTTATATATTTATTTGTATCTTTATTTATTTATTATATGTTATACACTTAAGGAATGTTTTATTCTGTGCAGGCAGTTGTTTGCGATTTCACTTGTACAGTTTAACATATTTTGTGGGGTCTTTAAAGTTTAGGATTTAACATTTCGCATTTAGATATAATCTACACGGGTCGTCTAAATTTCTATATGTACTGGCTTGTCGTATTATTTCCCATCCAATTATTGGTGCGCGTCCGTTTTCTTTGGGCTCCCAATAATGAATTGCTAGTTTGGTTTTAATTCGGCATTCCTTTTTTTAGTGTTGTTAGGGTTTTCGTTATTTCTATTTGTAATACTAATATTTTTGTATTTCATAGTGTTATGTTTTCCTTAGTGGCCACTTTCTGATGCAATTGATTATTTTGTTTCCTCTCTGCTTTTCTCTCTTAGTAATTTGTTATCACGCGCCTTAGTTAGGGTTTCTAGTTTTACGCGGCAGCTGTAGGGCAGTGTTAGACTATTTTTTTATGTGTATGTAGGGAATTGGTTACGGGGAAGTTTTTTTCAATAAGATTTTTGAATGTTATGCCAAGTTAAATGGTTAGCATCTGATTATAAGGCGGTGTGCACCAGATTATATTTCTTTTTTTCTTTTATTTGTAATGTTATTACAATTATTGGTAACATCTTATGTGGATACAGTAAATAATACACACACATACACACACACACACATATATATATATATATATATATATATATATATATATATATATGTAGAACGCTATTTACGCTCTTCTTTAAAACTCCGTGCCAGTATTGGTATACTAATGCTCTGAAAAATACATTCGTTTTCTTATTACGGAACTCATTTATATAAAGCTTTATATCTATGTAATAATAAACTTCGTCATTTAATATTCGTTAGTACTCATCACCTTTTTAAATGTAACATTGTCTGTTGTTGATTGTTGATTAATCTAATGGCACAACAGTAAAACAGACGAGCATATTTGTTTATTTATTTAAAGAATATTTAGTTTACAAAGTCATTTTACGGTAGAAAAATAAGTCACCTGTCCTTAATAATATTTACCACGGCAGGCATTTATAACGTACAAACTATATGTGATTATTAGAAGTAAATTATAGAGTTGGTGAAGAGAACACGGTTGAACATCCACGGTGTACCGCTAGTCTGACATATAATATATATATATATATATATATATATATATATATATATATATATATATATATATATATATATAACGGTGTAAAACCTTCAAATGATAGAAACAAATCATGAGTTTCCATATAGTTATGTTTCCTTAATACTCATATTATGACAGTAACCTTATTCATATATGAATTATGATCATCATTTATGATGAGCTAAAAGAAGAAGAAAGGCATATACTTGACTTTTTATGATAGAATGGAGGATGTATTTTTAGAATTTGTTTCATGAGGCGGAATAAGTCTAACGGGGTTCTTTGACCTACTATTTGCTCTCCCACTTCCCATCACCACCCTTGAACTATTTCATCTACTTGCTTCAATAAGGCGCATGTTTATTTCTTATAATTTTGTTTGACTGAATAATGCACACCCACCCACACACATATATATATATATATATGCACAACATATGCACATTAGTATTTAGTATAGTATGAAGAATACACACACACACCCATATATATATGTATATATATATATATATATATATATATATATATATATATATATATATATATATATATATATATATAAATAATAAATAAAAAATAAAAGATACCCACACACCCGCAAACCGACGCATGCGCAAAAACAATAACAAATTCCTCAAATGAAACAACATTTGCTCAAATCGAAAGACATTACTTCAAATGGGTTTTCATATCTGATGAAAGCGGACCACCGCTTGAAACGCGTTATATAAAATTATAAAATGGTAAAACAACAAAATAATAAATAAATGTTGAAAAAAAACAACAAAATAATAAATAAATGTTGAAAAAAACATTCTACAAATGTTGGTAGCCTTACTCCTTTACATATATATATATATATATATATATATATATATATATATATATATATATTTATATATATATATATATATATATATATATATATATATATATATATATATATATATATATATATAAGTGAACTCCGAAATAACAAAACTCATGATCTTTAACTGGGAATTTTAACAGTAATTCGATGTCTGAAGCACGTCGCTATTAACTTTCCTATAATTTAAATAATTGATGAAACAATTAGGTTTATATTATATGTTGTTTATAATTTCAAATTATTTTGCTTAATTATTTTGTATTTAATTCATTACACATCGTGGAGATGTTTACTCTCTAAGTGCATTTTTTTGTGTTTCGTCTATTGCAACATCGTGCACATTTCACACATCGGATGACTCTTTTCACATGACAAAGTTCCTTTATTTTCAGCGAACAGCAAGTGTCGAAATATCTCTTTGCTCCGACTAGCATCCATAATCCGTTAAGGGCCCACTGCAATGGGAACCTCATCACGTTTCATAGGGTGTGAAACCTAATTATTTGCGGAAACCTATTTATGATGGGGACATTTTGAAGGCGCAAGGCGCACCCTGAACCGCAAGCTAAACCGTGTTAATCTGTCATCATCTCGCCCATAGACTCTCTCTTTATGGCCTTCTATAAACGAGTTTAGATGAGTAAAGCTGGTCTGCATCGCCGTTTGAATGGCAAACATTATTAAATAAACGCTGAAACACGTCAACAATTTTGATCGAAGGGAAAGACCGAATGCTATCCTTATCCGCAAAGAATAAACATTATCTGCGTTGTTAAGCTAAAATCTGAGTCAATGCAACAAATGTTATGGTGCAGTTAGTTTCTGCAGTTATTCTAAGTTTGAATAGCAACATTGATATATGTTTACATGTATGCTCCGATCTACACGGTAGGTTAGTCTCTTATTTTATAGGTCGGGCAGACTGTCACGATCAAATTCGAAACAGGATTTTATTAGCGAAAGCCACATATTGAAAGGACGCATGTAATCATTAAAATAATTGCAATTTAAACATGGACAACAACATTAGTAAAAAAAATGAAGCACAAATAAAAAGAACACAAAATTAGTCTCGAGTCAAAATAAAAACTGCTAAAGTCGTTGATAATTGCAATCCTCCTGTACTAGAGTTTGGCAGTTTATGTATGGAAGAGAATATAGACACTGGGTATGAAATGTTTATTATGTTTATCGCGTCATATACAACAATGAAGTCCGAAACATCGTCGATTTGCAAGTGCTGTATACAATGAAAACCAAAGAAGCTTGCATGGTACGGCTATGTAGCATCCAATAAACTGTACAGTGTAAGCAAATCGGGGGTAAGTCAAAGGAAAGGTGGTTCGTCGCTAACGTCGAATGCATTGGGAAAAACTTCGCCACATTCAAGTTAATCTCGTATAACAGGCAGAAGTAGCGATAGCAGATATTAATCTATGCACGGTCACACCAATACGACGCTTATCAGTTTCTAGACTAAGCAAAATTAACTTGTCATACAAACAGGTGTATTTTGGATGACTGAAGGTCTATATATATAAAGTTAAAATATCTGCTTTGGTTTTTTATATACACCTTCAATGGGATGATATCTTTATTGTGTGCGTGTTACTTTTATTTTATTTACATAAGTTGCACTACTGTTTCATGTAAATGCTATATATATATATATATATATATATATATATATATATATATATATATATATATTGTAGCTTTGACGAATTTATAAATCTTTACACTATACAAATTTTACCTATATATATGTGTGTGTGTGTGTGTGTGTGAAGTGTGTGGGTGGTGGGGGGTAAAGTAGTAAGGCTACCTACATTTGTACAATTTTTTTTTAACATTTATTAATTAGTTTGTTATTTTATAATTTTATAATTTTACATAACGCGTTTTAAGCGGTGGTTTGCTTTCATCAGATATGTAAATCCATTTGAAGAAATGTCTTTCGATTGAGGAAAAATGATACAACACTCTTTCAAATCGAAAGACATTTCTTTAAATGGATTTACATATCTGATGAAAGCGGGCCACCGCTTGAGGCGCGTTGTATAAAATGATAAAATGATGAAATAACAAAATAATGAATGAATATTGAAAATAACATTTTAAAATTGTAGGTAGTAATACTTTGCACCGGTTTCGGCAATGTCTTCTATTTACTGTTACTTCTGAATGTTAGGCCGAGGAGTTTTACGTTGAAATCTTGGGTAGGGGTTAATTTGCCATGACAATAGTTGTTGAAGGAAAGAAGCTTTGTTATAGCAGCCTTAAATGTTACCATCCTTTCATTAACCCTTTCCCTTACATACTGGAGGTGAGTTTCTAATGGTTTCAGTTATTGCTTTGGATATGAGCACTCCCGTTTTACCAACATGACGATAGTAGAGCGTAGTGTCGTCAGCAAATATACCCATCTCACACACAATGTTATCAGGAAGGTCATTAATGAAAATCAGGAACAACAACGGTCAAAGGATGGACACCTAGGACACACCTGCATTTATGTTATGTTGTTTGAATTAACGGCAATCAAGGCAACCTTGTTTTATGAGAAAGATCTAATTAAATGTAATATTCGTCCATGAATAACATATGAATTAGTATTTAGTAGAATACCTTTATTCCATATGAAATGTTTTGGATATATAAAACACTACCGCCATAGCTTCACCTGCCATTGTCCAGTGTATTATATACGCGTTCGGAGAGGACCATTAGGATATCCGCAGTCGAGCGTGCTTGCCTAAATGCATACTGAAAAAATTAAATAAAAGTTGTAGGGAAAGAAACGCAGGGCAAAACTGTGCCACCGGACTTTTTGGCAATCGGACATTTGCTTGCAACCTGGCACAGTTTTGCCCTGCGTTTCTTTCCCTACAACTTTTATTTCATTTTTTCAAATTTTAAATCTTGGCCATTGCCAACTTATCTATCCCAGCGACTTCCTCTTATGATAAGATTTTGATCTTTGAAAAGCCTGGCTTAAGGAAAATTTAACTTGAATAGATTGCCTTTTTGCGGAATATACCTTGCTTTGAACTTTTGAATTGAATTTTGATTTGGCTTTTGCTTTCTCTAATTCCTTTCTATTCTCCTTCATATATATATATATATATATATATATATATATATATATATATATATATATATATATATATATACATATATATAGGACTCTTCATTTCTTTTGTTCTCTCTCTTTTTCTCTAGAGATAGAGAGAGAGTAAGAGAGAGAGAGAGAAAGGGAGTATACATACATGTGTTTGATTGTCATTCAATAACTTCAGTTATAGAGAAAAACTGGAAACACATCGTTGGGATAAATATACCTAATGAATATATTCGATTCAATTATATGAGATCATAAAAATAAAAGTTTCAGATCATTGAATGAAACATTGATTCATTTCGTCTCATTGCCTCGCGAATGAGTTTCCAGTATTTCGCGGAAACTCATGGTATCGATGGAGAATCAAATTAATATATAGTGTAGTTTTATTTTTTAAAAACTATATTCTTACGTAATATAACAATATTTATACACACATATATATATATATATATATATATATATATATATATAAACATATTTGAAAGCATATATATTCGTCATTTAACGATTTTTTTAAGGTCCTCTCTTGATGAACTTTTCTTTCCCTCACTATATTGAAAACACAGTCTTCCTGTGCCCTCTCGTTCATCTTTATATTTTTGTACTCCCTAGATGCGACTTTACACCCTTTTTCTTCTAAAGTTCTACTGTGTTTTTTTCATCATGGTGTCTGATAATGGTATACGTATGTGTCGCTATGATCGGTCGTTTACGATTCTCTTTGACATATAATTGCAACGTTTTTTACACAGAATATATGGTTTCTGAAATCATAAATTTTTCCAGTAATACATATTTAAATAAATATTCCAAATTGTTTTACAGTCTGTATGTCTCGATATAAACAAATGTATGTAGCGAGACGTAGTCTGTCATGCTAGTCTTTTTTTTTAAATATCATTTTATTTATTCGGATACTTACATGCTAATGTTTAAAATCATATTTTCGTTGGTCTACTAGACTCAAGACTTAAATACTATTTACCTCATCCTTCACGCTTAAGTCTGCGATATAAGAGTTGTCGGAGCGACATGCTTGTGTTTCTAATAAGATTTAAATTTGTTTGTCAAGCTTACGGTTTAAATAGCATTTTCGGTGTCTTCCACCTTTTAGTATGAAATAAAATCGACACAGCTTAAGAATATGAGTGATATTGGTATTTTTTTTTCGTTTTTATTTTCAGTGCATCTTAATAACGCTTTCCCCATATTAACTGCATTACTTGCAAATCACTTGACTCAATGTTGAGTCTGAAGTCGATAATTAAATCTTACTCTAGCCTTTCTCCTTGATGCGTTAAAGATTCTGTAGATTGCATTTCAAATACGGTGCGTCCATTAAACAATTATAGTAACAATCGTTACCAAAGTAAGACGATTTTATCGGAGATGGTTATGATAATGTACACGCACATAATACTGTATATATGCTTCTCTCTCTTTCTTTCTCTCTCTTTCTCCCTTTCTGTCTTTCTGTCTGTCTGTCTCTCTCTCTCTCTCTCTCTATATATATATATATATATATATATGTATATATATATATATATATATATATATATATATATTAAGACACTTACACACCACATACATACATTTATATACAAATATTTATATACAAATATATGCGTGTGGCTGTTGATGTGTGTGTCGAGTGTTATGTAAAGTAGGAAAGCACTCAGCCAATCCATTAAGATGAGAGGAACTATTTGCATAAATCCGGCATTCAAGATATCGGCTCTTATCTAGGCCATCACAGAGTTATTTAAAGCGTTTTTAAATTGTTTAAATGTACGAATATTTCAATCTTAATGTAAGACAATACTAGCTGAACGATTACCACTCAGTGAAACCAATCTTGTCCCATATGCTCTTCAAATCTGTATATTTGCCTGTATGTATATATGCACACATATGTGTATGGTTTTAGACCTAGTCAGCTCGTATGTAATGACACTCATGTTGGGCAATGCGAATTGGTCCCATAGTCATGTAACAGTGTATTTTAAGAATAAACAATTATAACATCGCTTCATTTATCGAAGAAAAACATAATTATTGCGAATTATTTTCTCCAAACATTTGATTATATAATAACAGATTTACAACAAAGCCTCGTTTGTTAGCAACACTTGTAAATAATTGCCCTTACTTCGTATGTGCACTTTAAAGGAAACAGAACTAACATGTGCACAGTTTCTTTGGAAATCCACCCGGGGGTGGAAAATGAACCAGGGAGCTTCTCCCCAGCTGACTACAACATAGTCGTTTCAAAGTGCAATGCTAATAAATCCCTTTTCAGCCATCATCTTAAATGATCAAATTCTGTCCAGTCTCAACCATTGTAACCAATCCGTACAGTGCTGTCTCATCCTTTAATTTACAAACACATTCACCGTATCTTCAGGAAGATTAAGTGGTGGTTTGTCATATCAAATTCAAGAAAGTTTAATTGAATACTTATGTATAAATACATAAATATAAGTTCGCTAAATCAGACGAGTGAGTGATTTTCAGATTCTGCAATTGGAAATATATGTGTATGCATGAGTACGTTAATTGCAATTATAGACTTAAATGTCTTAAATATAACTAATATTTTTCGGAGTTGTTACATTAATAAATTGTATTATTTCGATTATTCAAACAACATTTTGAATATTGGTCGAAACTGCGTCAACTATGATTCAAAACAAAGTTGTATGATTTGAATGACATATGTTTCATTCGCCTTGCGTATGCTGTAAATATCGTTGATATAAGTTTTACACTCCGCCAACATTTTGTCGGTTTATTTATCACACATAATTGTATCTACCGATAAGTGTCAATCGAAACTCCTAATTCATACAGTTGCTGCATATCTAATACTCTTATGTCACCTCCAATTTTGAATCTACGTATTTGTAAATGATTTGTAAATAATTTGTAACAGCATAGATAAGAAACGAGTAAACAATCTAGAAATGAAGTACGTTAACGAAAGCAATTAAATGTTTAGTTATTAGGACAGTGTGGGGATTACCGGTTTTTTTTGCATAATTTTAATTTCAAAGTTACTTGTTCAAAGGCAAGAAGTTGGTGGCTTGCACTAAACTTATTTACATCTGGAGATAAAATTAAAGTATCCCTTCAAATGATACCCAACCGTAGAGCAATAGTGTTAAGTACAAACCTAACGCAGATATATTTCCCGATAAAGTATGTTCGTAGTAGGCGAACACAAAAGGAGATGTTGACGCTGCTCCATTTGTCTAGTGTAACCTGCCTAGAAAAATGTAAGCGAATTATGTGTCGGTGTATTTGTCAACAATAAAATATTCCGAGTGACGGAGCAGAAACCCACTGGCTAGTACTGCGAAAAATATACACGGCTAAGGAACAAAAATTCATTAGGAGTTTATCTGGACAATAGAAAAACGAACGAAAGTACAGCAGGGAATATAATGTGGCCAGGAATTCTGGAAAATGTTTCTGAATACTAGCAGACTTGACACACTGTTCAGATCATCGGAAACATAGACCAGCCATTTTTACGAAGTGCCTACATCGGATCTCTGTTTAAGTGACGTTTCTGTCGCATCATAATAGACCGTGTATGCCCATTCCCCAAAACTCAGCAAAGAGACACCTCTCTTATCACTATCATATACGTATAAACACGAAGTTATTCCTTTTTAGACTATAGGTTGTCTCTTAAACGTATTGCCCATTGTTGAATTCACTAAATTAGTACAATCTAAGCGGGGCAAACCCATCCTATTCAATATATTTCAACAAGCCCTGAAAGCCCTGGGTGTTTGCACAATGTAGTACATGACTTACCTGACTCAATCTGAAAACGCTCATACTTTTCATTCGACACTAAAATCTACGATACGCACGTATTGTATCGCCAACAAACCACGTTGATGTTCAGAAGTAGTTTAGGTTTAGTCTTGTATAATTAATATTTCGCTATGCAATCCGTGGTCTTCTATCGTTATAAAAGGATTGCTGGCAACGGGCAAGTTTAGACATGAGAAACTTTTTGAATAGATGTCACAATTCGGCATAGATCAGATGAATTCACCGTTCAACAAAACATATACAACACTAACAATCAAACTGTGCCGCCCAAAGTGTCGATGCCAAATATATATTCTTATGGAACCCCCTCCAGACAAAGCACTAAGCCACACCAGTAATCATGAAATTGCCCCCGTGTTTCTTAGAACGATATTAAACAGTCTTGTCACTATTATAATTGGAAATTAACAACGTCATTAAAAATAGTATATTGTTGATAGAAAAACAATCGCATTACGTTTAAGCTTACGATATATCAACGCATACATATCCCGAACATGCCCAGCTAGTCAAATATAAACATGCCACAACGTGTTTACATTTCCCTGGTAGATTTACTATAAAAAGCGAAGTTATGAGATAATCCAACAAAACCTGTACTTTCTAGATAAATTATTTTCTATCAGACAGATAACTACTGACATTGTTTTTGTGTATGTTTTGCATGTGTCGTATGTTTTCTAGTTGATGTTTTATATTAATGACTTTGCCCTTATTAGATTTCGTTCTTGCTTTGTTTTATTTATTTGTGTGTTCAATTTGTAACCGATATATTTAATCTAATTCATTTAGGTTATTATACGTTTCCTCCTTTGTGTACACATGTCTTGCTCCTTGCCACTCTAAACACATACAAACTACTCCCATATGTAAACATATTATCCCCTGCAATATAATGATTTAAACTTAACATTTTGAGAAGCTGTATATTCACACGTATCTGTAATATATATATATATATATATATATATATATATATATATATATATATATATATACATCGTTCTGAAAATATATGTATATATATGTATATATATATATATATATATATATATATATATATAGAGAGAGAGAGAGAGAGAGAGAGAGAGTGAGAGAGACATACATATACTAATGAAGTAAAATAAATAACAAAACAAAAATGTGAGACTAACACACCTATTTCCTCATTACTTATTCAAGACAATCGGTGGTCCATAAAAGATATGTTCATTTTTTACTTTCCTTTAGTCAGGATTTTCAAATAATGGTTTCATATTATTATAGGTATAACACAGAAAGATAAGTTGGCAGATAATACACCATAAGCTATAATGTGAAAACAATTGAAGTAGTTATAATATGTAGATGTAATTGTATGAGAAGCGTTTCGCACAATGTCCAATGAAAAATGTCTAGCAAAATATATGCATTGAAAAAAGTTGCCAATTCACTGTTCGAGTATTCGTGGAGAAAGTATCAATAGGATTAAAGCTGTAAATCCAGGAGGTATTAATCCATCAGAATAATAGGTTGTTGTTTAGATGAAGTTTGTAAAATTGTTGAATGGGGATTGAAGGTCATTTTAAATTGTCCATGCCCTGATTAAAACATTCTTAAAGATTTGAGTCTAAACTATTGTAGAAATTCAAGTAGAATCTAAAAAGCAGCATGTCTACGAGTTTTTAAATGTTTATCTGACGGATTTAAAAGATCGAATTAATACCTCTTGGAGTACGTGCTTACTCCGCAAATACGCCAACAATGCGTTCTCATTTCATCAAATTATTCAGAGCTATACTGCTGCCACCAGAACAAGCAAGAAATAATATTCTTCAATTAACTTTTAAAATTCTACGCGATAATTGCATTTCTTTTTCAAGTGTATTTTACCTCTACTCAATTTGGAAGCAACATTTTTATTACCGAGATATGCTCTCTCACTTTCAATTAGATTATACGTATTTTTATTGTAAGTGATTTACATTCTTTTAGTATATATAAATGTGATTTAACTTGTTGATGTAGTTTAATTCCTAATAATTTAGTAATCGACACACCTTATTTATTAATCGATCAAAATATTGTGTTTTGCAGTAATTAATAGTAATTAGTTTAACTAAAACATAAAAGTAATATTCTTTTTAGTTTAATACACAAGCACGATAAAAGTAAGTGGCCTCCTGATTTAAATATACCTTCAGCTTTGGCTGGTACATTGTTATATCGTAAGAATAACAACGAGTAAATAAAACATCCAAAGGCAGTAATTGAAAGAGATATGAATTGTATTACGAATACTTAATTACAATAAGTTTGTCGCCATTCCCGGCTCTAGGCAGACGTGCTAATCAGTTCACTAAGCGGTTCTCCTTGATAAGGAAAAGGTGTCGAGTTCATAGTGAAATGACGAATCCACCCTGTCACTATGGGTGAATCCGGATCAGTCGGTAACATATATATTTCTTATTAATTATGTAAGCAACAAGAAACTGTTTGATCAGGCAAAGCATCACCCTCATACACTTTTAACCAACTACAGATTTACATATAAATTATGTTTGTAACTTTCTGGTCAGATTGGTGTATTCATTTATTCATTAAATATGTTCTCTTGAAAGCAAATCCTATCAATATATTGTTTTAATATATTCGAATTTTTGTTTTGATAGTCTATTTCTAAGCAACATTTGTTTTTATCTACTTTGATTTAAACACTGAGGGCATTTATGCGGAAGTCATGAGTCTAGTAGCACCACGGAAAAACGCGTGCCGCAGATAGTATGTCTCGTGCCTGCGCGACATTAAGAAGCGATCGTCTTACGAGTAAGGTCATCAACAGCGAAATATAAACGGCTTTAACAAAAAACATTATTACACTTCAGAGATGCATATATCTTTGTAAAACTCAACCATGGGTGACACGATTTTGATGGCGAACATAGGTGACATCAGACAATGTTTTGAAGAAATCTCGATTTTGAATTCTGGATTTCTATGTATATATTATTTTGTTCTGAATTCCGCAAATCAAGGGGTTGATCTAAATTGCGTTAATCAAGGTGTTGATCTAAATTGAGCAAATCAAGGTGTTGATTAATTATTATTTTAGCCACGTAGACCTCAAGTTGGTATCAAGCTAGAAATGCATAATAATATGTGGTGTCGGCCACTAAATACTGCATGAAGCAAGTATTAGTGTAAAATAGGAGACTGTGATTATTTGGTATGGGTCACATTTAAAATATTTCTTATCAAAATGCCGAAATAACGCAACTATGTTTCATCATTAGCATTTATAGCGACGAAGAAAGTATATGAAAAAGTTACTTCAAATGTTACGTCGGCCTGTGTTAAAAATTGATTCCGAAGCCATGTAACGGTCGTGAGTTAAATACACGAAACGTTATTCGTCATCAAAAAATACTTAACTACATCGTCGAATGCTAATTTGAATCGCATATGAGCAGAAAGAAATGTGCGTAACTGTGTGAGTTAGATAGGCTGCGAAAACGTAAACCAGTATTTCCGAAATTGAATGGATATATATAGAATGAGAGATAGGAAAAGAGGGGGGAAAAAGTGTGTAAGAGAGATAATGGACGGTATATTATAGGGAAATGTAAAGAAGGAAAGAAAATGTCTCACGTAAAATAGCCCCATACACGAATAAATTAGAAGAGGAAAACCTAACGTGAAAATGAAAACAAAAATGTTCGCTTAATATTTTGTGTGTATTGATGGTCGATAGTTAAAGAATACACTTGTGTTGCTTATTAGTTAAAGTAGTGTAAGGTTCATAGAGAAACTTGTATTATGTGCTTCCATGGAATTCGTATCAACAATTGAACGTGGTCAAAATACACAGAGCAGTTCGTTTTACGCTCTAAATATTAGGAAAATTAGATGTAAACCTTGAATCTATCACGTATGAAATTGTATAAGTGTTTAAGTAAAGAACGGAAATTAATCCAAGGAAGAGTTATGACAAATGAATGAAGTCGATTTGGTGGAAAGATTATAGCGGCAATTTGAAATCACGGAACACTATAAGTTATTATGTTCGTTAAATTTATTCGCTAAAAACAAGAAAAGAAAAAAAAGTATTGTGCTGAATGTATTGTATTATGTATTTAATTAATGGCAGACGAATAGACAATAATAAAGGTAACGAATTCATAAAATATCCTTTGTTTACTAATTTGCAGGCTAGTTGGGAGGAGTTTTAGTAGTAAACTATTAGAGTGGAAAGTATTTGCTACCACCTTTATGGAGTATTTTGAGAGAGTGTACGATGGTGGGCCAAGAGGTATGTTGTGTTAGATGGAAACATAATCATACATTTATTAAATGACGCTCGAGTGAATAAGCTTAATCTAGTGGTGAGTTTAGTAGCACGTGATGCATGTGGTCATTGTCAAACTCTTGACGACAGTACAGGAGAAAAAACGTTATAACTTTATATAGTAGATGTATATGTAAAACATAACTCATCAGTTACTTCTCAAATAATTGTCTTTTTTCTTTATTCTTATTGGCGAATTGAACATTTTCAAATACATATTTTACAGGCCAACGTCACAATAATATGTTACAGCGCTGTGTCGGACATAAATTTAACTAACGAACATTGAATATTTTCCTCATTTTCTATAAATCTAAATATTTATTGTATACAAACTAATTCATGAGAAAACTAAAACGAAGTTTTAAAACATTTTCTAAATTATTCATGAATAAAAGAGGTAAAATTATTCGAAAGTATTAAATTTAAAAATGTAAACATTTGCATTTAAAATAATTTCATGTCAAAATTAGTTAGCTAACTATAATTTTGTGTACAATTTGTAATGTTGGATGATAAGGAGAAGATAACTGAACTATGTAAAGCGAAACTAACATGCTTACTGCTTTTAATTCATACAAATAGTTGGTGTCGGAGCGCAAGCGCGGTTTCAATTGATGTTATTTTGTTTTATTTTTAGTAATACTAGTACTTGTAGTGGCAGAAACACCAGTCGTACAATTTTAATTTTAAGGACTCAGATATCTTGATACCTAATTATTTTTTAAATAATGTTCAATTCGTTTTATTTTGGGTTCGTTATTTCTCGTCTTTCTACTGTATACCATCTCCACGAAATTTGTTTCGATATATATTTCGATATTAAAGTGTGTATAAATCTGAACTCAAGCATGAAAATAACGCATTACGAAATAGTTATTTTGCTTTGAAATATGAAACCTGAATTTTGACTAACTCAGGCTAGTTGCAGCAAATGATGAATTTCTCCGCTTTTGATGAACTTATGGAAAAAATAAAATCATGTAATTACATGTGAATGGTGGTTTTCAATTTTCGTATTTCGAACGGTCTTCTGTTAATTGTAAAAATATATTTTTCATAAAAACATTTTATGAATGTGAAAGTCTCTGAAAAACTCTGTTTTTTACGTTTGTAAAACACACATCATATGATATAACCAACCCCTAAGTTTAATCAATCTCCAAATACCAAAATGCATTGTAAATATAAGTCTTTAATATCAACGATTACTCGTCCATTTTGTAAGGATTACAGTTATGAGCAAATAATTACTTACAATTATAAACTTCGACTTCAAAACAAATCCCGTATGTAAGGAACACTACATATTCAATACATCCATGTCCTAGTTCAGACCTGATTTGTAATCGTTTTTTCTGTGCGCGAATGTGTAGACAAGAATTCGATGCCTATTAATATTCATTTGAAATTTTCTTGTATACCTTCGGTTGGGTTAAAATCCTGAGGTGTACGCCATTTTATAAATCTGTCTGTGTTTATCACATCTAAGTATAAAATATAATTTTTTTAACGTATTCATGAGCTATTAAGAAATGTTGTGACAATGCGTAATATATTACATTTTGACTATCACTAGGTGCGAGCAATGAAAGCGCAATTATTTGATGAGATAACATTTTCCAGCCAGTTCCCCTGTCATGGAATATTCAATAAGATCTTTTGAAATCGTCCTACCGGTTCTGTGAAAATTTAGAAATAATTATGAAAGTGAAAATATTAAATGATAGTATGAGTTAAGATGAAAATATGAATACAATTAGAATAAGTAAAAAATACAAAAACAACAAAAACAATTATAACATTAATAGTTATAATAATCATAATAATATAATCAACATAAATTATAAAGAACAATTTATAACTCAAACAGAAAATGAAAGATCATAATGGAGAAAAATGTTACTACAAAATGTATGCAGAATCCCATTACTAAATATATTCTTGCCTACAAGCAATCCTAAATATACACGCATCACAACCTGAATAACAAGCATATTATATAATAGAAACTATGAGGTTTTAACGAACAAAATATATCAATAAAAAGAAAATAGTGCATCATTAACAGTAATGTGCATCATTATAAGTAATGAGTGAAATGGTGGTAATGGAATATAATGAGGGTTAAATATGAAGGTTAGTCAGTGGGTGAGAGGGTATATTATTATAGAATGAACGTGACGCTGATTGAGTGAGGGGTTTAATCTGGAGATGAGGATCGATTTCGTGATTCTTAGGTCCCCAATTTTTCTGACAGACGCAAGGATAGAGACATGACTATCACGTTGAGTAATTAGTCATATTGCTGTGTGCTTGTGAAAAGAGGATATACGGGCGGTTATATGCTCTTTGATGCGCACGTGGGGTGATCTTGTTGTGTTTCCTATGTAGAACTTGTTAGAAATGTATTATTTTTGTTCCTTTCAGCTTTAATCCTACACGGGACGTCGCATTGCCCACACCCGTTTAATACATACTACTATAATATACATATATATATATATGTATATATATATATATATATGTGTGGGTGTGTGTGTGTGTGTGTGTGTGTGTGTCTTTCGTTCATTATATATATATATATATATATATATACATATATTTAAAAACATAGATTAAGGAACAACATATATTTCATTTTATCCATTTTTGATATTAATCATTCATGTTTTTTATATGAGCTCTATCGTGTATATCGACCATTAACGTGTTAAGATAGGATATAAATAATAGAATAGCAACAGTTAAAAAATCTTAAGAATGTTAACCAGGTTTATTAAAGGTGCTCAATATAACATAAGGTGTTTATTAGTTTTAACATACACGTAGGCAAGAAACCCATTACTGATAAACTTAAAATTAGCGATCGAAAAAGAAGCATATATTCTTCTCGAACACCACAAGTCTGACTTCTAAACAAAACGATCCACTAGATTCATAAATACAACAAAACGAGAAATTTGAATTACTACACAATTAATATTAGTAGGAGTAAATTGAAAAATACAAACTTAATCAGTGGGTAAACAACTGGTGTCAACATAAGCCGGCACTATTTTTTTTTAATAAATTATTTTTTGTATATTTTTAATTTTGAAACATTTTTTTGAGGGTTTCTTATTTTTTTATTTTTTATTTATTTTTTTATTTTTTGGGAGTAGGTGGGAAGAGAATGGAATAGATTATTGTGTTTATTGTAATGCATGTCTCTTGATTCATTTTTGTGTGCTGATTGCTGAGGCCGGTGTAATTTATTGAGCGGGTGATTATTAAGTGATGTTTCTTGCAGTTTCTGTTCCTGTGTTCGTGTTGTGGTGTTCTTCGTGTGGTTTTGTTTTCTCCCTGTAGTAAATTCCTTGTGGCTGGTTACACTTTGTAGCTTATGCGGATTGGTTTCTGCATTCGATGATTTTCCTTAAGATTACAGCTGTTTTGATCATTGCCGCTCTTTGTGTGGTTTCGATTATCCCTTTAATTCCAATTTGGCCCAGTCTTTTCTCCAGGTTTTTTAGGGTTGTTCCTAGTGCTCCTATGATTATTGGTGTTATACTAATTATCTTCATGTTCCATACCCCTGTCAGTTTTCTGGCTAGTTCTGTGTATTTACATTTTCCCGTGTCTTTGATCTTCGCTCTGTGGTCTGCTGAAACGGCGAAGTCTGCGATTTAACAAGAGTTTTCCCTCTTGTCGATTATAATAACATCAGGTATATTTGCTTGTATGCGTTTATCTGTTTGTATATCCATACCCAAAAGGAGTTTTGTGTTTTTCGTTTTCCAGTACTGTTTCTGGTGTATGTTTATAACATTTATCTGCGTATTCGAAATTAAATTGTTTCACAGTTCCCAGTGTATTACTGTCTCAACAAAGGCATGTATGTTTGCTTCACTTACTTATTATAGGATCTACTGTTTCGTCATTTTGTCCACACAGTCTTCATTTCCGGTTTTTGGGGGTTTTTCTATTTTAGTTTTAATGTAGTTTGCCTAATCGCATTGTTCTGTGCAGTAAAGATTCCGTTTTTCTGTCTAAGTCTCCTTTTCTTAGCCATGCCCAGCTATTTTCGTATGTTTCTTTTCTTGTGAATCTTATGAAGCGCCATGTAGTTGTTTGTTTCCATTTTTTCTTGTTTCGATGCTTCTTGCATTGTTAGTTGGGACAGTGTATTTTGCTGCAGTGATCAGCCTTTCTGGGTTTTGTTTTATGTATGTCTCAAGCTTTTTTTGTCTCGTCCATACAGTCTTCTATAGTTACCAAGCATTTCTCCTCTACGTGTCTCTTCACGTAGAGTATGCCTGTATCGTCTTTTGGAAGTAGTACATTGTTAATAGTTACTAATTTTCTAGTTCTATGGCCAATGTGGCTGAGTTCTTTTTTAGTCTAGCTTATGAATGATCCAGAATGTCTTATTAGTTATACTGCTCAGGTATCTATTCTTTTGTAGAGTTTCTGCTATATACTTTTGTTACTAAGAGCTTTCTTCTCAGGTATTCTCTCACAATCTTCTCTTTAATTTCTGTTGATTTGAATGAGTGTTCTTCCAAAACTCCTAAATAGTTATAGATGCCTTGTTCACTTAGCTCCCTCATCTGCTCTTGGTTGGGTAGTTCCATGCCCTCAGTCTTTTGCAGCTTTTAATTTTTAATCTCTAGCAATCCACACTTTTATATTCCGAATTCCATTTGAATGTCCTGACTGAATACTCTGGTCGTATTTATCAGCTTTTTCAGTTCCTCTTTGTTTTTAGCAAATAGCTGCAGGTCGTTCATGTACATGAGATGATTTATTTGTTGTTCTCTGCCTGTGAACTTGTATCCGGCATCACTTTTCATGAATGCGTAGTTGGATGGCATTATGGTTATGATAAAATGTAGTGGTGATAGATAGTCCATTTGGAAAAAGCTTCTCTGTATTTTTTATCTCCGCCAAGTGTTACTCTCCAGCTGTCAGTTCTAATCTCCATGTTTCCATTGCTTTCTTCATGAGAGGAATACTCCTGTCGGTTATCTTGTACATTTTTAAACATGCAATTATCCATGCTTGGCGGATTCTGTCGTACGCTTTGTTGTAGTCCATCCATGCCATAGATATGCACTTTTTCTTGCTTTTAACTTCTTTCAAGATCTTTAGTTCTATGTATAACAGAACATGTGTCCCTCTTTTCCTTTTCTGGCATCCTTTTTGTTCCTCGGGAAGTAGTCCACGACTATTTGAGGGAATTGTAAATAATTATTATAATTATTATTATTATTGATATTATTATTATTATTATTAATTTTATTATTATGTATATCGTTATTATTAATGTTATCATTATTATTATTATTATTATTATTATTATTATTATTATTATTTCATAGTAGTATCAACTTTAGGATGTGTTTACTTGGAGTTTTCTTTTTCGAACATCAAGTCAATTCCTCTAACCTTAGACAATCTAGATGTACCTACACAATTTCTCGTTTCCTTGCAGGACAATTAGAAAAGAATCGTCTCGTCACTCTGTTTACGCCATTTATGCTAACTTTTCGTCATGCTTCGAACGATTCAAATTACAACTAAGCCCACCTTTACTTCTTTACGTTTCAATAGTCTAACTAATTCCCATTTTAGATATTCCTATTGTTTCGTGTTCTTTCCCTTGCACTCTGATACTGAAGCGACAGGATATATCAATGATTAAGCAAGTTTTTTTGGTTTTTGTTTAAAAAGATTAAGTCGAGTTTGGAATGTTCACGAACCTTAGCAATTTGTATGCAGGGAAGTGAAGGTGGTTAAGTGGATATCGACACGGATTAAGACCTCGGTGTTCCAAATTCGAATCCAGCCGGTTCCACAGTACCACTTTTACTTAGAGACGTTATACAAATGATGCAATCGGAGAGAGATATAGTCAGAATGCGTAATTGGAGGAAGAGGTAGCGAGAAGCGGGAAGAGCTATACAGAGAGGGACAGTCGGACGAACATGTAGAGAAAGAAGTGCAGACGAGGAAAATGTATATATAGAGGGGGCAGTTGGAGGAAGAGTTATACATAGAGGGACAGTTGGATGAAGGGATATAGAGAGAGGGGCAGTCGAGGGAAGAGGTATAGAGAAAGGGTCAGACGGAGGAAGAGGTAGGGAAAGAGATGTTAGCAAGCTTCTCGTGGTCCTTCCCGTAAGTACCCGATGTCTTTCCAGAAATATTTCTAACTGGAAAAACCTCGGAGAAAATTATTCCGGCACCTGAATCATCTGATTTACACGAATGATGAACTATACCCTAATTGTTTCTTACCTTTCGTTATAAAATCTGAATATCAGTGATCCTGCAGTTTTGTCAATGTAATGTTTATCGGCTTCGTGTTAGTGGCTTGTTATTGGACTGCTATTTAGATACTCTCTGGAGATATTTTGAGATCACCCCTGTCCAACCAATTCCAGCTGTAATTATCTCTAAATACAGTATGCTTAAAGAATACACTGTGTGGGTTCTTTCCAAATAATATGAACCCTCTCTCTTGTAATCTTTTATTATGGTTCACCCTAGTTCTTAGTATGCCCTCTCTTTTCACTCCCCGAAGAATCTAATTACTTTCAGATCTATATTTATACCGACAACATTCTTCTATATTCACAACATCTTTAACACTAAGTAGACTTCTACCATCTTATTTTCTAGGTAGATACAATCGATCTGCATCTTCTTTACTTTGCAAGACTCCATAAATTGTAAGCATTTTCCGTGTTTTGGTATCCAACCATTTTTGTTCATCTACATTCCGGTCAAGTATAGCGGCAATATATTGAATAGTTGTTACTGCTCTGACATTGATAGCCTAAATTGTATTTCGATTGTGGAGGTGTGATTCAAGAATTCCTCTGACTCTTCAGTTGTACTCAGATGTGATTTGGTTTTTAATTCTTTGTTTTTAATCTTATCCGCATCCAGAATTCTCAAGTATGTGAAGTCTTTCTCACTGTCACCATTCTTTATCAGATTCGTTGTATATCTTAATAACCCAGTTTACCCCTTTTTATAACAAAAATGGCACATTTAGTGATCTCAAATTCTATTCGTATATCGTCACTGTGTTCATTAGGGTATCAAGTTTGGTTTCATTCGTTCCAATAACTTTAAGGTTATTCATGAATAGTAATTGATTGACTGTATGAAGTCCTTTCCCAAGTGCATATCCTATCTTCAGATTACATAATAGAGGTGTCATTGTGATCAGACTAATTCCAACAAAAATAGGGGAAATACTATCGCCCTGGAATTATTATTATTAGTAGTAGTAGTAATATTTAAATCACGGTTCCTTCTATTCCATCATAATATCAACTTTGTTAATTTTTTTTATCATTTTAATTATTTTCATGAGTTTAATTATTTTAATTGATGTATTTCCCAATTACCAGCTGACCTTGGCTTTAATTAATGAATATAACAAATAAATAAATAACAATAATACAAGTAAACCTTAGCATTTAAATACAGTAAATAACTAAATCAAATAAGAAAAAAAAATATCTAACCGGATTAGATCGGAATGTTTTAAAACCTGACCACTGCTAACCAAAATCTAAGACAGACTTGGAACTGTGTTTTCCTGCCTACCTGAAAACCAACACGACATTGAAACGTCAATATATCTGGCAATGACTTTTCCTTTTTCTCCACTTTCCTTCACCGTCCGTCTCTTTCATCTTTGTTATCTCTATCCTCAACGAATATATATTTTATTTTATTTTATTTCATTTTCAATGGTCTAAAATCTGACCACGTGACTTTCCAAAGAACACATTTTTATTTTTACTTTCTTTACTTTATTTCCACTATTTCATTCTTCGCAAATATGATCTAAGCTAAGGATTAGTTTAAATTTTGTCTCATGAGATCTCAGTTTCAAACAGATGTTGATCGAAAACATCGACATGTCATTGTCGCAGATTAGTGCATGTATGTATAAATGAAAATAATTATATATATATATATATATATATATATATATATATATATATATATATATATATATATATATATGAGAGATATATAACTATTTACATGCCTAAATTTATAAATAGAGATATGAGAGATAAATCCTTAAAACCAGTTAATTACAGTTCAAAATTGTGTAAACTGTGACATTATTGATAGAAAATGCATTAATACTACCTTTAATGCATGTTCCTTGTCATCGGCCCCTAACTGTCTACATCTCATTAACTTTAAAATACATTGTTAACTCACTATTAAAATAAATTGTTTTGATTCTCAAACTTTGAGTAAATGTCAATAATTTTAAGACCATTTTGTTAGTATAGAAATGATTGGCATTAGTGCGGAAACCATATTCTAGATGTAGCTAACTATAGGAAACCATTTATTGATGAATAAGAATAGGGGGTTAGGGTTAGGGTAAGGGTTGGGGTTGGGGGTTAGGGTTAGGGTTAGGGAGGGGGCTTGTTTCTCGTACTTAGTTATTCTGTTAATCATGAATTTATTCAGATTGAGATTTCCGTCGAAATGGGAAAACTAAGCAATCTTAAAGAAAAATGAATAACAATATTTACATAATTTCCCAGGCAATACCAACTAGCAAATTAACCAGCTTTTTAATTAATTGCATATTTTGCAACGCACCGAAAAAAAAAGTTGGATGCTTGCCTAAACGCCAAGTCGCTGTATTTTCGCAGATGCTGATTACAGAAGACAAAGCTTTTTTATGATTTAGTTATGAGAAAGACACGAATTGTTTTGCCAATAAACAATGTAGACTTAATTGTTTTTACTTGTGTTTGGCACATGTCAAAACAAAATTCCAATGAAATATCAACATTTTCTTACAATAGGATTCATAATAACATCATTACATACGCTACCGGCTCTGTCTGCGTGAACTGGAAACACACTATATAAGGTATTCTAAAAAATGTATCATATAACGGAACTCACAATTACTTCAATACGATTAAAACATAATTCTCTGCTGAAACGACCGAGAAAATACAGTTGACAAAATTACAGTTATAAACTAAAAAGGCAGGTACAATTACTTTCACCGATCTCTTAACGTGACTGAATTTCATAAACGTTTTAAGAAAGTGAATTATTTTATTTTATTTGCGGTTTGTTTATATCAACATTAAAAGTAAAATAGTTTAATTTTGATGTGTCTATACGGTATTTTCGAAACATTAAAATTGGTAAATTAAGAGAATATTTTATGAAAGATTATTGCTTTGCGCTAAGTGGAAATAGTAATTACATTTACCACGGAGGTAAACAAACACAAACCTCGAGTGGGTTTGGTCTCTCTTCATAAGAGATAGTCATTACAACTTTACATGAATTAGTTTCACCCTACAACTAAACAATGACTAAATATTCCGAATAACATTATTTGAGATCCAGATAAGATAATCTCTAGATTGCTACATACTGGATTCTCTAATGAATGGTGAACCTTGGTCAAGTTACGTTGCATCTCGTAACGGCACACAGCTGGATACTCCACCAAACTAGATAAATGATTGTCTGGTAAGACCAAGAGAGTACACGTAAGATATGCAATGCCATAATAAACTAGTCAATTGGGGAGAGTTAAGTCACGATGAGTCCACTTAATTTCTGATAACTCCGACTGAAGTAAACTGAAACAAGATATGCATATATATATATATGTATATATATATATATATATATATATATATATATATATATATATATATATATATATATATATATATATATATATAGGTACATATATATAAATAGTACATGTATAATATTAGATTATGTTGATAAATATCCGTTGAAACTTAAGTGTTTTAAAAATTGCTGAATAACAAGTAGAGCTGTTCTTAAGTAAACATTTGTATTCATACAAACATTATTGGTTACATATGTGCATAAATGTTTCGGTCTTCACGGAGTCTTCTTTGGTCTGAAGAGGTAGATTCTCTGTGAAGAGTACAACTGAAACATATATGCACATATGTAACCAATAATATTTGTATACATAAAAAGTATACTATATATTTGTATATATATACATATATATATATATACATATATATATATACATATATATGTATATACATATATATACATATATATATACATATATATATACATATATATATACATATATGTATACATATATATATATACATATATATACATATATATACATATATATATATATATATACATACATATATATATATACATATATACATATATATATATACATATATATATATATATATATATATATACATAGATATATATATACATATATACATATATATATACATATATATAGAGAGAAATTGGTAGTTTGCTGTAAGCATTGCTGGGAGTAATAATAAAAGTTTTTAAAAAGGTTTAAGGCAATGCGAAGATCCGGGAAATATATACATATATATATATATATATATATATATATATATATATATATATATATATATATATATTGTCCCACACAGCTTCTGTCGGGACCACAGCTTCGAGTGTGTGACAATGATAACTGGAAGTGGTTAGTAAGGGGGTTGTAACTCAACGTGTATGTGCACAAGAATAATCAGCAGACGATTGGTGAATTACAGTAGAATTCACGATAAATAGGATTTTTTTTTTGGGGGGGGGGAACTGTTTATTATAAAGGACATAAGCAACTTTGTTCCAAAGGTCTCGGAGGGCATTCGGGGAAAATCTGGCAATGAAAATAACTTTTTAACAAGCCGATGAATGTTAAAAGGTGTTATGGCCAATTATGATGCAATAAATAGTTGGAATATTATGGGATGACATTCATAAATATATTTGTGTTCTCTTTCAAAATAACTCTTTATTATTATTTCATTTTATTTTCTTCGTCATTGAACTACTGATAAGGTTCATTACACGTGACTGCTTTCTGTTAGGAAAGAGGGTATTCACTGGAGTATCAATAACAATTTAGATTTGAAAAATCGTGAAATCTGTTTTTCCCAAAATCTCGCTCTCTCTCGCATCAGCTGTATAGAACTGAATTCCCATTAATCACATCCTTTTCTGTGATTCCGATTTCTCAAAGTTGTTTTCCATCTTTTACGAGACTCTTCTTAGTGCACCTTCGATTATTAGTAGTGTTGGGATTTCCTTCATATTCAATATTAAGTTCAGTTTTGGCGAATTGCATATACCATCTTATTATTTGCTTTCTTGATATTCACTCTTTTGTCTAGTGAGACGCCTAAATCATCAATGTTGCAGTTTTTGTCTTTCTCTCTACGCTATTACAATGCCCAGTCTTCCTGAGAAGATTAGTGTATACCGTCATGTAAGAGACATGCCCCAATTCGGTACTTCTTATTCTTCAGAACTGTATCCGGTTAGTATCTGTATATTTTGTCGGTATTTCAATGTTCACACGTTTGTACCGTTTCCAATTTTTAAAATACCTCTTTATACAACATTTTACTGAAGTAAAAGTAAAGTTAAAATAAGAAAGAATAAAAAAGGAGATTCATATTTTGATTAAATTATCTTGTCTTCGGTAACCCATGGATGAGATATGCCTCTTATTTGACTGATCTTTTGGATCATGCAATAGGCACACCAGGAATGACAACTTGTGTTTTGGTAACATAAACTGCATGGGTGTCAATAACAATGATTACTTTAAAGAATTACTAGCGTAGCGTGATATAATGTTCGATTTAACAAACTCGTAGTTTATCATATGTTAATGTTTGTTTATGATAATAATCATAATAATAATAATAATAATAATAATAATAATGATAATAATAATAATAATAATAATAATAATAATAATAATAATAATAATAATAATAATAATAATAATGATAATAATAATAAAAATAATAATAATAATGATAATAATAATTAGTATAATTATCAATATTACAAACAACAAATAGTTTTCACACGATTATTATTAATAGCGAAAAGTATTCACACTAGGTGTGTCAAAAGAAGTCATTATCAGTTCAGTGATTTCTCACTGTCAAAAACAAATGGTGTTCTCTGAAGTCCAAGTGACAACAAGTATCGCTACAGCTCCTTAGCGTTATTGCAACAGCGGTGTATTATTTCTTTCTCGCTAGCAACGACATTAGCCTTAACCGGAGTTGACAACCATTTATTATTATTATTATTATTATTATTATTATTATTATTATTATTATTATTATTATTATTATTATAATTATTATTATTATTATAAGCCATTTACTAAATTGTATAGCCATATTTTATTCAAATAAATTGTTTCTACAGTAAGATTGTTTTTTTTCAAAATGTCAAACTATTAGTTTAATTAGTCAAATGACCAAATCATCATCTTAACCATCAAATAAGAAATGATGTGCGTTATGCGTCCATTAAACTTGTTAAATGTAATCTAGCGTGTACCAGTGTTATGTAAACGCCGATTGATGCTGAGACGATGCAAACACAACATCCTCGGAATTGATGAAGCAAATACCGACTGAAGCAGACTTGTAATTGGAAACCGGTTTATTTTCTTTGAATTGACAGTCGTTCGTGTTGTTTTCATGAGATTATTCTGCGTCTGTCAATTCGTTGTCGCTACCGATTGGCCTGTACGAAACAGAAGGAAGACTTACTATGTGGCCAGTGTTGACAGCCATCGACTCAATCAAACAAAGGGAAGTAAGTGATATTCCTTGTTAGGTTTACAGACCAGACACGGGGAAACTAATGGGTAACGTACGTAGGAAGAGAGCAAAAGAGAATCAGAGATATATTGTGGGGGGGGGGCTGATTTGAGACAATTATTGGAATAGACGTAATTGTTGTTAAGTATCTTTGAGCATAAAAGAAAACGTATAGGGAAAAACATTTTTGTTTAATTGTGAAAAGGTAAATAAAGGTAGATTTCGTATCAATTTCGAAACAAGAAATACATTAACACACAATGTACCTGTCATTACACGCTATAAATAATCTAATTATGCATCTCAATTGATGAATTAGTATATTTGCCGACATGTTCGCAAAAGGAATGCATACTTATCCGACGCAATGGCTTCATCCTTAGAAAATCACCTTAAGTATGCAATGGACGGACACATTTAATGCTACTAAGACAACGCTCCTTTTCTTTTAACCATTATAAGAAACCTTTCCCCCACCCGATTGCCATATCCAATAACCTGTAAGGCGATCACTTCTATTCTTCCGCCTAACATTCACAGTAAACCTCAATTGCAATAAATACATTAAATACCTTACCAATTCAAAGCGATCTTCAACAGTGAGTGATACAAACGAAGTGTGCTGAAAATCTGGCGTAATTTATTGTCATTCGTGGAAAAACGACCAGTGAGCTAATGATAAGAAAAGCAACACATATGAAGAAAACTGTGATATGACATTTGTGTGAATTACGCTACGACACATAATAATTCAACTACAAATAGTACCACTCTTGCTAAGGCTACTGATTTTACTACACTCGCCATTACTACTACTACTACTACTACTACTACTACTACTACTACTACTACTACTACTACTTCTACTACTACTACACATCAACTACTACTACTAATAATAACACAACACATACTAACAGTATAGCTACTGCTATTGATAATAATAATACAAATAATAATAGTAATACTAATAATGATGATATTAATATATATGGCTAACAAATCATACACAGTTAACACTCCGCTCTCTATATTGCTTTCTACTAAAGTCCTGATAATTAAATATTTAAAGGCATAACGGAACAACAAAGACTGTGTGTCCTTTTGCAATTTAATGAAATATTGAGAATTGGCCAGAAGTAATAGAACACTTTCTGTCTCTTCAAATTTGCGATCGTAGTATGCAGTCATGAATGCTCATAATAAAGCGATTTCTCACGAATTGTTCGCTTAACATACGAGGATGTCAAAAACAGAAGTTCCAATCACGATTCAGGTTAACAGCCAAGGGCTGGTGCCACTAAGTTATATTTCGTAAGCTTACGGTGATAAATGGAATTAATAATTGTGCGGTTAAGTACTCAACTGCTTTCTCAGTTTCAGTTCATTAGAGAATCCATTTTCCATAGACATATTGTCTACAGGATTCACAGCAACGAGCCTCTGTGGTAGACAATATGTGTCTAAAGAGTGGGCACAAATGCATCCTAATTGGAAAATCAAGTACATTCATATATGTCTATATATTTATCGATTTTTCTTCATTTCTAACTATTGTTGCGTAATCAAATTAGGATGGGAGATACCAAAAGCTATTTGGCGTAGCTGGTTCAAATGTTGAACAAATATACTTTTTGTAATATATTGATAGATTAAAGCCAGTGAAAGCCAAACATCCGTGGCAGACCGTGGCCCGAATAGCACTGTGCCTATTAAAACGCGTGGTTAGGTTGTAGTGCATTACACCCTTGTAAAATAGTTTAGGCTAACTCAAGTTTTGAGATATTATTTTATTTTCATTATTATTTTTAGTATCGTTTTATTCAATAAACACACACATGTATAACTCCTCAGAAAAAAAAACATCTACCTATTTTCATAGGAAAGGTTTTCCTTTGAAAATCAATGTATTAAGAACTT